>NW_004624793.1:502260-515267 GCF_000247695.1 Heterocephalus glaber
GAAGGGAGGGCTAGGAATGGGGAAAAAATAAGAACCAAGATGCATCATGTAAAGGTACAATTCCCAGTGAGAAATGTAATTGTGTTGTATAACTAAGATGTACCAATAAAAGAATTTAATAAAGAAAAACAGGCGAACTCATGTATGGGAAGAAGCAGGTAAGCTGGGAACAGAGCCCTGGAACTCCCAGCCCTGGGCTCCTGGTCCACCCAGCATGATTCTAGGGCCAGCAGAGCAGCCACAAATGGCCGCTGTGTCCAGGACATGACGGGGTGGAGCACAACAGGTCTCCAGCTGTGCAACATCACCCTGACGACGGAGCGCAAAGCTGAACACTGTGGGGTCCTGGGGCCCTGAGAAACCGCTCCCCCAGCCCCTGAGACCAAAGCCAGCCCCGCGCGCTGCTGAGATGCACAAGCAGCCTGGAAGACACCCAGCCCACTCGGGGCAGGAACGGCACCGGGGGTCTCTCCGTGGCCCAGCCCTGGGACAGCCCAGCCCCGGCAAGTGACACAGGTGGCCACAGGCCCTTCTCTATGCTGCTCCACATCTCTGAGATGTGCAAATAGGACATGGAGCTTAGCAGCAGAGGCGGGGTGTGGGTGCGGGGCAGCCTGCTGTCCTGAGCCTACGTCCACCCAAGGGTGGCCACGGGAGCTGCACCAGCAGATCACCACACTCAACTCCAATCATCAGCAGACACATTTCCACAGCAGGCTGGCTCCCTTACCTTTCCCAGGACTCAAGTTCTGGTCTATGAAGACTTTGAGTTCTCCGTTGGCTTCAATTAGACCGGCCTGCAGAGAACAACAACGGTCAATACAGTGTCCACAGAGCCATGTGCCACAGCTGCTAACATACCGGCCCTCGCCGGGTACCCTCAGTAACATCCTGGAAAGACAGAGGGTTGCTGTGAAGCCAGGAGAACCCGTGGTGTGGGTGGTCCATCAGCCAACAACCTGTGACCTGCAAAATCGTGCAGCCACAGAGATCCGAGGCAGAGGGTGCTCACAGAGAGTGCCAAGTGCACAGCAGCTACACTGTAACACAGAGTCGGAGCGCAGGAGCGAGGAAGGTGTCTTACCAGTCGTGACCTCATTCGTCAGGAGCCCTGCAGGAACCTGGCATTACCCTCCCACCCCAGCAAAAGCCTGGGTCTGGAGGTCCTGTGACAAGCCCAGTCAGGGAGCTTCGGGAGTGTACTCAGCACGCGAGCTGGGCCAGGAAACAGAGGCAACAAGGGGGTGACGGAGCTCACTGACCCGTGTGACACAGATGGGGCCGGGGGTCATGTGGGAGAGGGAATGACTCAAAGCCCACAGGGCCCCTGGCAAGTTCCTGTCCTTCCTCGGAGCCGACTTGGCTAGGGATGGGAGGAGGGGCTGCCCAACTCCTCAGAATGTCAGGACCACACGAGAGGGACCTAACAAGCCAGCAGGTCCGGTCACCTTTCCTGAGCCAAAAACCGTGGGTACGGCCAGGAAGTTAAAGCCAGGAGGCGGCCAGGAGGGTGCCCTGGGACTCTGGGCACGAGTGGGGTCGGGACCAGTCAGGGCAGGCGAGCACAGTTAAGCAGCTAACGCCAGGAGTCAGGATAACACCAGAGTGCTAAGGACAAGAGGTCAAGGCCAGACAGGAGAGGCTAAAGCCGGGGGCCTGAGGCCCACTGAGGGGCCGGACGGCAAGACGAAGTGGTGGAGGAGGATGCAGACGAGGGGCCGAGGCCTTGGGGAGACAGGTGGGTGACACTGCAGTGGGCGAAGGCCGAAGGCCGGGGCCAGGGGCGAGGGCGGAAGTCTACAGCAAAGTAGGCAAGGCCAGTTCCACGAGCCGAGAGGTTCCCAAAAGCAGGTGCACACCAGCAGCTCTGGAGGCTCAGGCCAGGCTGAGGGCAGGTGCACATCCAGGTTACGAGAGCAGGGTGAGGCCTTGCCTCGAAGGCTGGAGAAGGGTAGGCCAGCGACCAGGCTCAGTGGGGGTGCTAGAGCCAGAGAGCAAAGCCAGGGAAGGGCCAGGCGGGTATGGCCACGCCGGTCAGGGCAAGGCACACAAGGCCAGCAAAGGGAGGTCCGAAGTCACACTGGGATGTAGGTCGCCCGGGTGAGGCCTCAGGGCAGGCGGGCTGGGGTAAGACCTGGACACAGGCCAGGAGACAGAGGCCCAGAGGCACGGCAACATGGTCAGGCCAGGCAGGCGGGCAAGGCCAGCACGGCAGAGCTGTGAGCAGGCGTGTGGGGCCGGCGGCTTAGGCACATGTGTAATGCCCGAAGCCACATCTGGGCAGTGAAATCAGGTAGCAGAGCCAAGAGAGCAGACCAGGTGGGTCAGGACAGGTGGGAGACGCTGCTCAGTAAGGCCTGGCAAGAGAAGGCAGGAGCTGGACGGCAGGGTGTTCAGAGCCAGGACCCAGGAGGCAAAGGCTGGAGGAAGACCAAGTGTGGCGGGCTAGTAAGGCAAGGTAGGAGGTTACCGCCAGGGGCAGGGCCAGGAGGCTGAGTCAGTCAGATCCCACGCACACGCACACTGCCTGCAGCTTCAGATCAGGACTGGAGCTGCAGTTTGGTGACAACAGGCAGGGGTCCCAGGGAAGCACAGGGACCAAGTCACAAGAGAAGAGGACAACACAAAGCCAGACGACTGAAAATCCTCGACACATTTTACCACCCAGTCTCGGCATATCTCCAAATAAGGGCCAGATAAAGTCCCGCATATGCTCCACGAATGTTTCTGTCCCTTGGCTAAGAAGCCAATGCTGAAGAGCTGGTCGCATCTCAGTACCGCAGCCTCAGCTGCTGATGCTCGGTCCAGGGCCCCTGGCTGGAGCTCCGCTGTGCACTGCACCCCAGCAGGCCCTTCCCGCGCTTCCTCAGAGAGAACCAGACAGAGGGCCGGGCCCGGCCCTGAGACCCAGGGGGCTGTCCCTCACCTCAGGGGTCTGCAGGATCACCGCTCCTCCACAAGCCACCCACACCTGTGACAAAATCATCTCCAAACACCGCGAAACCGCGCAGTTGAGAACCGCTCCCTGCAAGGCATGATTTACAGACAACACCACCCTCGAACAGGTCTGTTCTCCAAAGCTGAGAGGCAAGTACATGACCGGCCTCACTCTCGGCCCAGGTTCCGTGTGCACCTGAGGCCGCAGGCCAGGGCCAACCGAGCAGGGGGCAGGGGCTGCTATGCCTGCCTATCACTGCCTGCTCCACAGCAGGTTTTACAGGCAGAGATAGCAACTGTTTTGTAACACAAGGTGTCAAAATCACAAAGGAAATGCAAGCTCTCCTTTCCAGAAAGGAAATTAGAAAACAAAACCACGTAGAGTTCTCTGGCTCACAGATCATCTGCACAACAGAATACGAAATCTTTGCCAAGCCAGCACTGTGGTAGTAGGCAACCTTTCAGGGCTGTGACCTTGTCAGGCTGACCTCTGTCCCATCCGCCCAGCATCCTGGGGACGAGAAGGCCTCCTGCAGGAGGCCTATGCCATGGCTGGAATATCTGTCCCTCAAATCCTCACACTGAGTGTGACCCCAGGGTGACTGCCCTGGGAGGTGGCCAGGTGGTGGGGTGACAGGGTGGGGCCCTCACCATGGGATTAGCCTCCTCCTGCCATGTGAGAAGGTGCTGCTCCAAGCCAGCAAGCCCGCTGACCCGAATCTGACTCACCCCGACCTGAACCAGAGCCGAGACGCGGACTGCTGCTTCCCAGCCCCCGCCAGCCCCCGTACACAGGCCCGAGACAGGCCCGACTCGCACACTTGCCGTCCTTGGCACCCATGAGGCAGAGACTGGACTCACTCCTGCCTGGGGCCCTCAAGAATCTGGGGACACACAGATCCCTGGGCAGCCCAGGAGGGAGTGGTCCCTGCCCTCAGCAGGAGGGTCTCTGGGCCACGCCCCAGCCTCCAGGACAGGAGCACGGGTCCTGCCATGCCACAGGCCACACGGGATGATGGACACATGCCTTCCCTTCAGGCCACCCAATTCTGAGGTGTTTGTTCCATAGCGCTGAGAAGCACAGTGGCCTCGGGGTCGGAGGGCATGCTCGGAGAGGCCCTGGAGCCCCAGGATGAGCTCAGCCCCATGGAGAGCACCGTAGCATCCAGCAGGGCCCCACCTCTCACAGGAGCCAATCCTGAAGACAGAATTCAAGGACAGGGGTTGCTCTAGGCTTCCCTAGAGATGAGCGCCTCCTCCACAGTGTGGGCCACTGACGCCCAACATTCTGCACCACGGTGCCAGAGCAGCCGCTGTGCTGGCAAACCAACCCCAGAAGTCACCGGTGCTCCGGGCTCTCGCAGTCACCCACACTCCAAGACATGTCTCCGACACCCGAGGCATCCACCCTGGACAGCACAAAAGCACCAGGCACAGCCGCAGGAACGTCTCGCTCTGCACAGGGGCAAGAACAGCCCTGGGAGGCAGGGCCAGGCCAGGCACCACAGAGCACCAGGAAGACGAGGTGCGGGGGGCAGTGGTGTGCTGGGGCTGTGGGTACACAGCCTGCAGAGCCCTCTGGCCAGTGACCCCGGCTCCACTGGTGCTCAGGACCACACATGTCCAAAGCCACACAGCAAGCCACATCCGCAGACTGAGGACAGGACATACCAGCACAGGTCCCATGACAGCCTCTGTGGTTTTCTAACGTGCAGGCATCCTTGCCAGCTAATGTCACAATCCCAACGAGGCCACCACAACCGTCCCACACACACGCTGCGCCGTCCAGCCTTCCCCACGTCACAGCTGTGGGCTAAGACCCACAGGAGCTGGACAGGCATCAGACACCAGCAGCTCAACTCTTCAACAGGCCGCAGAGACTGCTCCCAACCCAGAGTGAGCACCCGGACCCAACACGGACCCAGAGTGGGAGCACGCCCCCCCCAGGCCACCGGGGACAGTGAGACTGTGCTCCCAGGACACAGGACCTCAGAGCCGCCAGCATCATGCTCCCAGGCAGCAGCCTCCTGTGCACACCATGCAGACCTCGGGACAGGACCAGGCCACGTCCACAATGGCCCCCGGGGGCCCTGTCACCCCCATCCTGTGAAGACAGCCCCTACGATGGCACTGCAGCTGGGCGCGTGCCCACAGACGAAGCTCAGACTGGTGGGTGGCACGGAGCCGAGCAGGGCGAGGGGCTGCCCTCTGCACAGCATGCTGCGTCGCCCACCCAGCCTTCGCCCAGGCAGCTGCTCGGGGTCAGGCCCAGCACCACCTGGTTGGAGGTGAAGGAAGGAGGTGGGCCGAAGCCAGTTTATGCAGAGGGCCCAGTAGAGCCCCTGGGCACAATCCCAGAGCCCGGCCTGGCCACACTGCACCCCACCTCGAAAGACCTGCCGGCCCTTCCCACCCAAGTGCAGACTCTGACGCCACCCCAGTGGGATCCCTGCGAGGGCTGTGGCCAGGCCCCGGGGTGGGGAGGGACAGACGCCAGTGTCCCGACAGAGCTCGTGCACAGCAGGCACCATTTGCCAAATGAGACAATTTCCTCAAGGACAGAGCAAGAGAACACCTCGGAGGCGAAGGGAAAGGGGAGGCCCGAGAGTACCAGAGCCAGAGCCCTAACCCTAACCAACCCTAACCCTTGCCTCAAAAGGAGGCCACGGTGCCAGCCCACCAAGGCTGGCCTCACCACACCCGTGGGACCCAGCCTTGTGCAGTGCAGTGCAGTGCACGCAGTGAGGCCCACACCTGCCTGCGCCTCACCCACCAGTCTGGCTCTGGGTCAGAGGTCAGAGCGCGTGGCTGACAGGGACACAGCCCACGGCCTGCCCTCTCGCCCACCCAGCATGGCTCTCCCAGCAGCCTCTGCACCAGCAACGGCTTGGTGGGGAAGGTGAGAATTCAATCCTTTCGCGACACCCCACAATCTCCACACGGAAACGGTGCAGAGCCAAAGACAGCTTGTGGTCACGGACATGCACCACGCCTTGGGGGATGCACACACACGGAAACCACAGGTGTCTCGGCACAGTTCCCTCGGCATCGTGGGGTGCTGAGGAGCTGGATCTGAGGAGACCCCGGCATCTACTGCCAGGACCCCATGCCCACTAGGACAGCCCAGCCGCCGGGACCGCTTCCTACCCTGTCTTCCTGGCTTCCAGGCAGCCCTCCCTAGATGCCAGGTGGGTAGAGGGCAGGCCACTGGCCTCTCCATCCCCAAGCCCTGTGCACCTTGCTGGGTGCCCACTCAGGGTGCCTGCAAGTCCTGCAGCTCCAAGGACCACACACTCACAGGCCCCAGTGCAGCCTCTCACCAGGGCCCGGGATGGGAACCTGAAGCGGACCGGACCCCGCAGGGAGTCCTGACCTCAAGTACAGGACTTCAGCACACACACCAGGGTGGCCGAGAGTGAAGCCTGGCAGGCTGGGCCTGCTGCTCACACACCGAGCCCATGCCAGGTGCCCACATGGCAGCACCCCACTCTAATGACCGCCGTGGGCAGCTTTTCTCCTGACAAGCTCCGACCTGAGGCACTGTCCCTACCCCACCCCGGGGCATCCGAAGCAGGGCCCATGCTGCCAACCCCCTTCAGCCCCATGTGCCTCCTGAACCTCCTCTCCAGGCACTCTGAGCCGCAGCAATGACACACTCCACGGGGGCCCAGCTGGAGCCGCGACATCTCCAGGACCGGAGGGCCTGCGTGAAGCACCAGAGAGGTGGTACCCGACTCCGCCGCCCACGCTGGCCTCTGCCCTGGGCTTGCGGCCGACCTCCTGACGGACCTTGCACCACTGAATCTGGGAGGGGAGAGGACCCGAGCCTACGCTGTCCCCACAGCAACGAGCCTCTGCCTGAGAGGTCCGAGGATCTGTGGCTGCTGGGGGTGGGGGCTGGCAGGGTGCAGGCACCAGAGCAATGCTGCAAGCTCAGCACATGGCTGAAGCACCCCTGAAAGGACTGCGCCTGTCTGAGACAGGGTCTCACGCACAATGCAATTCAGGCTGGCTTGAATTCACCATGCAGCCCAGGCTGGCCTCGAGTTCACAGGGATCCCAATGCCTCAGCCTCCCAAGTGCTGGGATTACAGGTCTGTGTCACCCTGCCCGGCCCCTGAAAGTTTTTAAGAGATCTATGTTTACATTTGCTGCTACAGCTGCCCTGGACGGCCTCACACATGGCTGGACACACTGGTGGGGTCCTGCTTTTCTGCCAGAGTCACCCGGTGATGTTTTCCTCTACAGCAGGCCAGCGTAGGTCTGCCGTGTCCCAATCCCGGCAGCCTGAGGCAGCCCTGCCCAGCTGGATCAGTGTTCCGAACAGTGGGGCGGGCACCTGGTGAGGTGGGGACCAGAGGAGCCAGGCAGGGTGCTGCTGTGTCCTCCTGCAGAAAGGGCAGATGGGCCAGGAGCCAACTCGCCCCTTTCCTAGAGCACAGCAGCTATGAGCTGTACTATGGCTTCTCTGCTGCCTGGGGGAGGCAAAGCCAGCACCTCAAAGTCCCAGGGCATCGATGCCCGGCTGCCAATGCAGATGATGTGAGGCAACATTCGTCTCTCACACCACACACGGTTTCAAACAGGGTGGCAATGGTAAGGACAGACTTTCTAAGCAAGCTCCAATGCAATAATCATCTCCAAGAACTGGACTCATCCAAAAGCAGGCCGTAAGTCAGGGACAACCTTGCAGTGGAACCCAGGCCTCAGCCATGGAGACAGAGTGGCCATGGGGTGCTGGCTGTGACCACGGCCCTCTCCCCTCCCCTGCAGAGCACGACTGAGGGTCACCACAGACATGGCACAAGGTGTCTTCACTTGAACCCACAGTGAGGTGGCCCAGGGGCTGAGCCCAGGCTGAGCACACGGGAGGCCCTGGTCCAGCTCCAGCACAAACCAAAAACCTGACTTTTCTAAAAGGCCAAAAAACAAGAGGCAAAAGTAAGACCTACACACCAGCCACTAAACCAAGGCAGCAATTCGTTTAAGCGGAGGAAATAAAACATCACCCAACAGCGGGAAGACCTGCCCGGTGGTGCCTCACCCTGTGCCTCACCCTGGGCCGCAGCCTCCACCCAGGATCCCAGCACCCACTCCCTGCAAGCCTGGACCTCCACGGTCTCAGTGGTGCATCATCAGCCGGAGGAAGGGAAAACAACTAAGGTAAAAACCACCCATATTAAATGTCAAAGTCAGCAGAAAGTCCAGTGGATGCAAACTGACAGGAAACACAAACAGAAACAACAGGGCATATTCATCAATTCACCAAGAAATGCAGTGCCTGGAAGGGAAAACATTCCTTCCAATCTGTAAAAGTGCAAACTAAGGGTGCAATTTAAAACTGCACCTCGCAGGGGCAAGGGGTGAGGCTCAGTGGTACAGCATCTGCCCAGCATGCACAGGCCCTGATTCCAACATCAGCCCCACAAAAATACCATAAACTTTCACCTGTCACGCTGAGCAAGTTTTTTGGGCTTTAAAATTGTTATACTTGAAAAGTCAATCACAGTACAGTGATGTATGCACACTCATGTTTACAGCAGCACAACTCTTAACAGCTAACTCTGGAAGCGGCCTATATGTCCATTAACAGATGAATGGACAAAGAAAATGTACTGACATGTAATGGAGTACTACTCCGCCATAAAGAAGGGGGAAATGGATGCACCTTGAGACCATAATGCTAAGTGAAATAAATTAGACACACAAGCTTAAATATCAAACTGGTTTCTACCATGTAAGAAACCCAAAGCATAAATAAAGAACAAAATAAAAGACAGATACTAGGAAACAGGGAGACAGATCCTTTGCAAGTGGGAAAGGAGGAGATGGAGGAGAATGGAGGGAAAGGGGACGAAAAAGTTGAAACCTGTTATGGACACAACTAACATAACTCACATCCCAGGGGGATGTGATCATTGTGTACGGCAAACATGGACTAACAGAAAGACGGAGACAGAAACTATGCTCGAACCCACTGGAGAGGAAATGCTATAGCAGGCACTCCCTTCCAAGCACCTGAGGGCCACCTAGACGGTCTCTCTGGAAAGAATCCCACAGCGCATCCCAAAGACACCTGCGTCTGTGGACCTCCAGGATTCACCCTAAGGGGCACTGTGGGTTTGCGCAAACTTCAGAGACTTAGTCCGAAACCAGAGAAACCCCAATGGCACACCCAGCACACCCAGCAGAAAGGCAGCACTCCCCCCACCACTGCTCCCCGGAGAGGGTCCCCCACGGGCCACAGCCCACAGGGCTCCCCGGACAATCGGACAATCACACGCCTGCTCCGGCAGCCCAGCAGCAGGCGCAGGGGCCTCCACCACACCCTGCTCAACGCCACTTCCACCAGTTGTCTCTGTCGCTAAAGGGCTGGGAACACGTGTAACCAACCTAGAGGGCCATATGCAGTAAATGGATTTCCAAATGCATCTTCCTTGTCCATCCACTCCACAGAAACCAGAACCAGATATTCCTGGATGGTTCATACAAACTCAGTTTGTCAAGGCTTTCAGCCCGCAGACAAAGGCCTCTCCAACAGTCCCGACAGTCAGGTGGGCGTCAGCGCGGACTGCAGAACACAGCTGTATGCAACTGAGACCAGCTCCAAACACAGGGAAAAAGCAGGGCTGTGTGTGGCTCATCACAACAGAAAGCTTAGCACACACAAGGCCCTGGGCTCAACCCCAGCCTGGCAAATACAAGTGAAATAAATAAAAATACGTTGAGGTGGTAAAAAGACATGTTAACTTCTGAGCTCATATCAAGTGCACTTCTCAGGCCCCTTCCAAAGCAAGATGTTTCAGGGCAATGCTTTCCACTGCGCTGAAATTCCCTCACTTTTCCCACCATTCCAATTTCCTCGACTAAATCCCCTGTGGATGAAAACCAAGCTTGGCCCAGGGCACTCATGTCAATGAAAACACAACATCCACTGCTTCAGCTGCCCAGGCCGTGTGCTGAGCCCCTGCTACCCTACGGCAGTCTTTCCTGGGGACCTTCCCTGCTCTCACCTCTTCCTCCTCTGCAGGACATGGCAGATGAGAGGCCGCCGCGCCAGGCCTCTCTGTCCTGTCCAGCAGGTGAAGTTTTGTGCACATTTTTAGATAAGCTCACTAGTTAGCTCCTGGCATTAGACGACACCCCGTGGCTGCCCCACTCAACAGCTAAGGGGACTGGAGACACTTCCCTTTGGTCTCCAGCTCCTGGAAGTAAAATTTAAGGATTTTCCTTAAACCCACAGGATACAAGCTGGCAGCACATGGCAGCTTCAAGGCAAGGGACATGGGGTGGGGCACTAACTCACCCAGAGGCAGAGAGCACATGAGCCCTCGCTCGCTCTCCCGAGCAGGCGGCAGCCCCCAGCAGCCAGATGCTGAAGTCCCTAAAGGCCAGTGTGTGCACAGGACCTCACACATCCTCCCATGCACCTCGATCCTCTCTCGGTGACGTGCGATGCCTAGTTCCAGTAGATACTCTGTGAATGCTTGTTATAATGCACTGTGCGGAGACAGACAAGGAAAATACCTGTACACACTCAGAGGGCCACCACGTTGCCAGGTTTTCTGAATACACACCATGGCATCACTTGCTCACAGAGCACCCTGGGCAAGCACCCAAGGGTGTCACCGAGCACCTGCCAAGGCCACACAAGCCCTCAAGGCCTCCACCTCTACCCCATGTCCTCAAGGGCCACCTTTCTTCTCCTTCTCGCAGCAGAGCCGACCAGGCTGACCCTCCAACACCCACTGCCCCTTGCCCACCTCTCACTGACTGGCGCACATCTCCATAGGGCCTCCCCAGACCCGTGGACTCCAGCCAGTCCTCGTGCGGCCCTTGGTTGTCCTCTTCCATGGAGAATGCAGTGTGGAGTACCCCTGGTCTCTGGGGCCTCCGTGGCCTTCCGTGGCAGCCAGGGTCCACACAGCTGCGGTCCCTGCCCTCTGCCATCAGCCCAGGGGACTTGATGCCCCAACACGGGCATTGTTTTAGTTAGATTTCATCCGAATGCCACTGCTTAGGACAGTGGTGGGGAACCTACAGCATGGCTGCACAGCAGGCTGTGTATACCACTGAAAGCTCTAAAAGGTTTGCCATTACTGGCTTTCTAGTACGGGCACACAGCCCTCTTGTCTGAAGTTCCCATGTCACACCCCGACTTGCAGAAGATGGGTCTGCTGGAGAAAAGTTCCACCCTCAACTCAGCCCCTTCCTCATGTCTGCACATGTACCCTCAACATAGTGGGGGGCTGCTTGCCTCTACCTCTGCCTGGCATATCTGAGCCTGCAGAGGCCCGACTCTCACCCAGGACACCACAGTGCACAACCCAAAACCAGCTCAAGGCACCCCACACCAGCACCAGCTGGCCTTCTACTCCCAGATGCTGTACCCCGACAGGGGGCCGCACCGGGAGGGTTTTAGCCCTCCTCCTGCCACCAGATGCAGAGCCCAACCCCCAGCTCACATGTCCAAGCATGGCACCAGAGGCTTTGGGGCCACACCAGCAAAGCAGCAGGGTGCACTTCATCACACAGAAAGGCACCGTGTCCTGGAGCCACACACCACTAGAAACACAGCTCACAGAGGCACCACGTTCTCAGGCCTACTTAGCAAGTCTAGCTGCTCCTGCATCCTACAAGGGCATGCCTACAAGAGGAAGGCGGAGCCATCAACTGGTAAACCTGCCAGGCCCCCTGGGTTATACGCCAGCCAGGTGCAGCCCTGTGCTTGACAGCAGGGAGGCAACTGGCAGTGTGGACCTCCTCATCCTCCGCTTGCTTCAGAGACTGACAGGAGCACGGCTCCACACTGCGGGTACAGCCCTGCCACACACTGTGGGCCTCTGTCCGATGCAGCAGCCTGGCCTATATTTCCAAGGCTGCACAGTCAACACATAAACAAAAAATAGCCTCTTTTCATTAATGTTCCCAGACACTGCATTCTAAGGAACACTATGGATGCTGCCAGCATTTACTGGTGTCATGAACTAAACAGCCAACAGCATGACTGATCAAAAAACCTATTTCCCCAGATCAGTTAAAAAACTTAGCACATTCAAAGACAAAGCTAAGCTAACTCCCATTTTCCACCCCATCTCAATAATCGCCAAACGTCATCTGAGAAAGAAAAGCAGTTAGTGTTTTACCTGTCAGAGCCAGATTCCCATCCTCCAGGACACACACACAGGTGTGGCCCAAGTTCCAGGTCCTCCCACGATGACCAGACCTCCCAAGTGGAAGCCTCCCTTGGGAAAGGGAGCAAGCCGAAAACACTGCTCTACCCCACTTAACTTGGGGGTGGACGTGAAAGTCTCCATGTAACAACACAGTCTGGAGAAACTAAAAACCAAAGCAGCAGCATCCAAGCGCCCAGCAGTGTGCAGCCAGGCCTTGGGGACAAAGAGCACATGGCAGGGGGAGGCATCCTGCCCAGCTCTCCCGCAGCTAAAAGGTCCGAACATGAACAGGGCTGCGGCTCCTGTTGCCGCTCTGAAACAAAGGCAGAAAACTACAAAGAACGAGTGTTATGCTAACATTCATATGCAGCAGGAAGCAAAGATACTTACATCTTTTGCCATGTTACCAGATCCAGGAAATCAAGGCTATGGCTGTGCACCCTCCACAGAAGAAAGCTGATGTTTCTAGTAAAAATGAAGGGAAGACAGGTAATGAGTAAGAATAAAAAAAGAAGTTTAACAGACATCACATCTCAAAGGAAATGTCTCCCCACCAGCACGTGCACGGCCCTCCGCGGCAGGGACCTCCCCGCCGGATCCGACAGTGGAGCCGGCCCAGCGGGTCCCGAAGTGGGTTCTCAGCCACCTCTCCAAATGGACACGCACCCCACGGGCACCGCTGCAGCGCGGCCGGCGCGGGACGCCAGCCAGGGCCTAGAGGGGCGCGTGGGTCGGGGCTCCCCCTACCTGGGCGCAGGGCCCCACCGGACGCAGGGCCCCACCTGGCGCAAGGCCGCACCTGGGCGCGGGGCCCCGCGGGGTTGACAGGTGGCCCCCGCCCGCCCGACCTGTCACTAGGCCTGGCCCGACCCCGCAGACCCCCACCCGCCGCCG
>NW_004624793.1:515728-555149 GCF_000247695.1 Heterocephalus glaber
CCCGCCGCTCCCGCCGCTCCCGCCGGGGCCGCCCGCCCTGGGGCAGGGGAGGAGCACGCGCGTGTCTGTGTGCGCGTGCGCCGGGCGCGGGTGGAGCCTGGTTGGTTCCAGAGAGCATTGTGCCCGCGCGCCCGGGAGAGAGGCCACGTGTGTGCGCCATGGGGAACAGAGGGGCACGTGTGTGCACTGCAGAGAAGGCTGAATGCAGACAGGCATCTCGGTGTGTACACGTGAGGGTGTGCAGGGAGTGTTTTTGCACAGAGGAATGTGGAATGCTTACACCGGAGAAAGGGGACCAAGTGGATATGTGGGCACAGAGGGGGCTGTGTGCACGAGGGAGAAGAACGGGAGGCCAGGTACGGGTGTGCTTTTGAGTCCCTGTGTGTGTGCCATGGGAGTGTAGGCCAGGTGGTTGTGGGCGGACAAGTATGTACTGGACATTGGGGGTTAAAGGAGGCCTCTCCCGTTCACCAGCAGCCTCCACCCATGCAGCCTGTACGAGGATCTCCAGCGATTCCCAAGACCTGGGCACCCCACAAACCAGCCCAAGGAGGGCAGCGGACAAGAGGAGGCAGAGGGGCTGCTTCTCCACTGGCAAAGGCAGTTTCATTGCAGGTCGGAGCTGGTGGGTGTGGCGCTGTGGAGACAGTGCCTGCTTCAGCCACCACCACCGCGAAGGGCGCTGGGCCTCTGCGTCAGGCCAAAGGTCAAGGCAGCGCTTTGCGCCCAGTATGACTGAGGTCAGCCAAAGACTGAGGAGTGCAGAATTCGGCATCTTACAGCACACCCCTCTTAAACAGTTTCACAATTGAACCACGTTTATGCTGACTGCGCCCACTCCTGCCTGTCCAGGGAAGCTCCACCCCTTCATAGGCTGCCAACGATTTCATGAGCATTGGCTTCTTTGAAAATAAGCAGAAGCCACACTCTCGGCGCTGGTACTTGGGGAAATCTGATGAAGAGACCGGGGTTGGAGCTCACCTGTGAAGGTCCTCTGTAATGGGGTCTGCTTGCCCATTTGGGGTCCCCTTTATTTCCAGACCTGCCCATTGTCCTGCTCTTCAGAGGGCCATGAGTTCCCACATCTGAACCTTCTCTATCATAGGAATTCTTTATTCTTGGCCAAATTTAAATACCCCACCCATGTGGCAGCATAAGTCCTTGTCCAGCCACCTGAGCAGCAAGCTTCTCCTGGAGACCTGGAGCCCAGAGGCAGGAGGACCCAAACTCAGGAGCAGAGTATGGGATTCAAACCCCTTCTCCCCAAATGCAAGATTCTGGGCATTCGGCCATGCTCATGCAGGTTGGTAACCATCTGACAGGACTTGTGCTCAACAGTCACCATCAGCTGGAGTCAGTGCCACAGCACCAAGGTGCCTTGAGGCTTTGGTTTGCTTGGGGAAAGGCAAAATACCACTCCTCCTAGCCTCTGTGGTCTCCTACCCCACAGAAAGCCCACTTCTATATCAACAACTAACAAGATCGCAACTTTCCAGTGGAGAACCCACGGTTTTGTGATGGGACTGCTGAAACAGTCTCCTAAGTAGGCCAGTTACTGAGGTCTGTTACATCTCAAACACCCAGAATGTCCCTGGGGCTGGGCTGTTGGAGACACGACTCGAGCATTCACTCAGACGGACATGTCCCAGCGGTTGGGGAGAGCTGTCCAGCCTCACACATGTGGGTGCCAAATTGTGCCAGGGTCGCTGGTGCTGCACGGAGGAGGGCGGGCCATGTTTTATTAGAGGAAGGTGAGCAGTCCTTCCCAGGACAAGACAGCCCTAAGGTCGCCCCATGACTGGGTCTAGTCTGCATTATCCGGGCATGACAGAAATTCTGCCTTTTGGTTTCCTTTTAGTCTTTTCTCCTGCCTTTTCTTACTTTTCTCTTATTGGGTTACCAAGTTTCCCCTTGTATTTATCAAGTTTTTAAAAGTAAGTAATATACCAAAAAACATTTTGTACTGTACTTTAAGTGAGTAAATTGCATGATATATGAACTTTTCTCATTAAGACTTTTCTTAAAGAATTAGGGAATATTTGCCATGTTCCTCATATTAGGCAAGAAGAACTTATTTTGCTAGGTATGATAAGGGTATTGTAGCAGTATGAGATTGACCGTACTCTTAGAAGCATGGTGATGCCCAAGGACAGGGATAAAAACTTCATGTTTATATTACATTAAAAGACTGTACTGGGCCAGGGATTTAGCTCAGTGATGCTGCCGCCTGCCTTGCAAGCACAAGGTCCAGAGTTCAATCCCCGGTACCAAAAATAAATAAAATAAAAAACAGGGTTGTAAAATGTTAAAAAAACAAAACAAAACTATGTACTGTATCATTCTATTTATATCATTATAAAAAAGCAAAATTGAAGAGACACAGATCTGAATAGCAGTGCCTAAGCTGGGTTGGTTACAGTTGATAGGAGGGAATGGGGTGTGACAGAAATGGTGACAAAGTATTAACCTTGCCTGACAGGTTTGATTGTTGTAGCCCTCAACTCCTGGAACGCAACCACTAAGACCATGATTTCTTGCCTGATCAGTGTCATTTCCTGGGGGAGCCAAGGCATGCTAGATGGTCTATGATAACAATATCATTAAAGCACATTATTGAGCTTGAGGGTAGTCCTGGAGTTTGAACTTCGTGTCAGAAAGGAGGGTGGTCTTGAGTATGCCCAGATTCACTGTTGGTATTATTAGTGACTGGTCCTGGGGAGCTCCGCACTTGTAGTATCAGAAGTAAGGTGGCTGCCGAGACTCCAATACAGCAAAACTGTTTTGTGTCTGATTGTGGCTGCAATCTGAATATAAATGTTACAAAAGTCACTGAGTTGTGTATACCAAATCAGGGATATTTACTGTATATAAACTAAAAACCAAATTTCAAAATTAAAAATATATAATATTCTGTAAATAAAAAAGAAACATGGTTGGGACAGGTATTTAGCTCAGTGGTGCTGCCGCCTGCCTCACAAGCACAAGGTCCTGCGTTTGATCCCCAGTACCAAAAAAAAAAAAGCATGGTGATGAAATTAGGTAGTGTCACAATATGGACAGTGTACTTTTAAATGGCTCAAGTAATATGCATCTTGTTTATATGCTTTCAGATTAAAATAAACACCAAGTGGGTACATACGGCAAAATGATAACATTTGCTTAATATATGGATATTTTACTATTTGTTCAACTTCTCTAGATTTTGAAATTTTCAAAATAATTGGGAGAAAAATTACATCTCTTCAACACTAACTAGGAGGTCCTAAGCAGTGCAATAAGGCAAGAAAAAAAAGACATAAAAAAGACATAAATATTGAATAGGAAAATGTATAACTGTATTTATGCTCAGACAATGATTGCCACAGTTAATCAGTAAATTCATCAGATTCTCTGGATACAAGACCACTGCAGCCCAGGTGTTGGGGTGAACACCTGTAATCCCAGCACTCTGGGAGGCTGAGGCAGGAGGATTACAAATTTGAGTCCAGTCTGGGCAATTTAACAATTTAGTGAGACCCCGTCTCAAAAAAAAAAAAAAAATTCAGCGGTGGCCCAGTAGTAGAATGCTTGCCTAGTGTGCATAAGGTCCTGAGTTTGATCCCTGGCGTGACACACACAAAATCAGTGCAAGCTAAATCACTTAGATTTCTATTACTGTACCAATAAAACTATTGGGAAAATATTTTAAAGTATTACTTATAATGGCATGAAAAAATCAACTAATCAGAAATTAATTTAGGGGCCGGGGTTTAGCTCAGTGGTTCTGCTGCCTGCCTCCCAAGCGGAAGGACCTGAGTTTGATTCCCAGTACCAAAAAAAAAAAAAAAAAGAAATTAATTTAGATTTTCAAAAGTTACATAGGAAAACATGTAAAACATTGCTGTAAAATAGAGCAAAAATAGAGATATACCATATTCATGGATTGAGAGATTCAATGTGGCAAAGATGGCCTTTCACCTCAAACCTACATGTTCAATGTAATCCCAATCAAAATCAGCAATTTTTGTAAAAATTGACAGCTTTTTTTTTTAAACAGACTTGGTTTGTTTGTTTGTTTCATTTTGCAGTCCTGGAGAATGAACTTAGAGCCCGGTCAAACACTACCACTGAGCCACACTGCCAACCCCTGGACTTTATTTTTTAGAGCAGTTTTAGACTCAACGAAACTGAACAGAATATGTGGTTCCCATATGGCCTCTGTGCTTCCCACTGATCACAGCCCTCCAGTGTGGCACGTTAGAGTGCCACACATGTTACAATCAGCGAGCCAGTTAGCACGACAGTGCCGCCCAGAGGTCATAGCTTACCCTGGGATTTACGACTGGTGTTGTGTCCTCTATGGGTCTGGACAAATGTATACCAACATGTGGCCACCACTGTGACATCACAGAGTAATTTCACTAAACTGTCCACTGGTCTGAAATTCCTCTGTGACCTGTCAATTCTTTCCCCCTACCTCCTGGAAACCACCAGCTGTCCTACCATCTCCATAATTTTGATTTTTCCAGAATGCCATTGTTGGAATCATTTGGTATGCAGGCTTTTCAGATTGACTTCTGGTTAGCATATGCAGTTAAAGTTCCTTCATGTTTTTTCATGGCTTGATTGTTCATTTCATTTTCAGTCCTGAATAATATTCCATTTTCTAGATGCACCAGTTTATTCATTCCCCTGCTGAAAGACACTTTGGTATTTCCAAGTTTCGACAGTCACCAGTAAAGCTGCTATAAATGCCCACGTGGAAGTTTCTGTGTGGACATGAGTTTTGAATCATCTGGGTAAACACCAAGGAGCACAGCTGCTGGATCATACGGTGAAAGTCTGTTCAGTTGTCAGAAACTCTACACTTCTGCCACAGTGCCCGTGGCGCTCTGCACTCCCACCGCAGTGAGTGAGTTCCTATTCTCAGCACACTCGTCCCTCAAGCCCGAGAGATGTCCTGCACCTGCCAGTACCCAGGACACAGTGGCGTCAAGTGCTTGGAAACTTTGGGGTCGCTCAGCTCTCATCTCCTCCAAAGACGTCAGGTTCTTTGGGGATTTAGTCCAAGTACAGTGGCTGTGTCAGGAAAAACAGGGCAGACAAGCACCACTGGCACTAAGAGGAAACAGTGCAAGATGTCACCTCAGAGTTAAGAGTCCATTGTGAATAGCAATATGAATGCACGAACACACCTGAGACCCAATAATAGAGTCGGATATGTCCTTAAGAAGTTGAAAATGGAAATGACTGCCCACTGAAATGGGCAGCAATGCTACTGTGTCTCCTGATGCTCGAGCCCAAAGCCAGCATGACCCATGCCAGGAGCTCAACATCAGCTGGTCATCTGCGTGACTCACTGGATTTCACCCCTTCCATCCCTCTGCTTTCAGTCTGGCTACCATCTCTTGTGCCCAGTTTTCCTTTTATGTCTCTGGTCTCTTGCTCTTTAATGTCTGCCTAAGGCCCATTTAGCAGGTATGGAGGAAGACAGCAATACCCAGCACAACTCAAAGCCATCCATACCGATGAGGGAGCCCAGCTGCACTGTCCCGTGCACACTGTCCTGCTTTACGGGCCCCTCGCTGACTAGGCCTTGGCAGCAGCCAGCCAGCGTGCAAGCATCCATCGAACACCACAACTTGGCTTGTGGCTCAGCTTCCACCCCCTTGGGCCAGGATGTTCTTGCTTTTGGCTCTCTCCTCCATGCCCACATATACAGCACCAGTGCAGGCTGTGTCCCAAGTCCCTGCCCCTCCAGGGTCATGGGCTCCTCTGTGAAGTGTCAATGTCCGGACCAGCAGGCCCCAGAGACACAGTGGGAAGCTGGCCACAGCATCTCCTTCCTCCTTCCTCTCCACACAAATCTGGCCCCCTTCACCTCTGAGCAGCATCTTCAGAGCTCTTAAAGGCTTCAGCTGTTGTGAAATGAACCTCAGGAAAACTGGCAACCCAGCTCCCACCCAAAGACACTGGGGCACGAGTCGGTGACAGGAAGAGGAAATGCCCGGCTCCCAACACATCCCGCCCATCTGAACAGCATGTGGGGTGCAGGCAGATGCTGGCTGAGGAAGCCCACAAATTACTGTCCTTCCTGGCCAGCACACACCTGCCCAGGTGACACTGGCTTGGGAAACACAAGTCTGAGCCCACATCAGGACTGACTACAGCAGGACTATCTCTTTAAAACCTTATTCCAAAATCCTCATGCTAGTCACTTGGACGACAGCAAGACTGGTCTCTTAGTTACTTCTTTCCTCTGGACCCCAGGCACTGGGCCCACCCGTTCTTGCTCTTGCTCCAGGTCGAGCTTAGCTCACAGAGTGCAGACTACTGCCACTAACTCTAGGAGTTAGAGATCCTGGACACACAGCCTCATGCTGGCCCAGGCCCTACGCACTCCTGTGGACATTAGTACCCCCACCCACTGGGATGCCACCCACCTGTGACACAGGATGGCCCCTCACACACACTTCTTCCTGCTGTGCATGCAGCAGGAGCAGAAGGGGCAGGAAGGCTTGGTGTGAACCTCCCTGCCCTCTCCTCCACACGATGGCCCGCCAGCGTGTCCTGGCCTTCCCCTTCCTGCTGTGAGGACCTGCGCACTCACACCTTCCTCACACCCTGTCCTGCCTGTGTTGAGTGAGAGGGCTCGGGAGTCAGGGTTGTGATCGGTGCCACTCAGGGCAGGGGGGGGGCGTCCCTTGGGCAGCAGGCGGAAAGGTCATGGGAGCAGAAATATAAAAGGGAGAACCCTGACGCCTGAGAACAGATAGACTGAATACTGGGACCAGCAAGGTCACACAGCACAAGATCCCAGCACTGAAAAGAATAATTAGCAACAGTACCCAGGTTTGCAGGGTGGGAGGTCCTCACCGGACTCGAAGCTGATCCTGAAAGTGCTCTGAGCCTGCCTCTCCTAAGACATGAGCAGCAGCACCCTTGCCCAGCCTTCCTTCGAGGTCCAGGCCCCAGAGTCCCGTTCTGTGAGGTGGGCCGGTGCTGGTCCTGGGAGGTCCCTACAGGCTCTCAAGCACCCAGCTCTGCCTACTGCCTGAGGCCCCGTCAACAGAAGTCTTCCTAAGCTGCTTCTCCTTCAGTGGGTTTCGGAGTGGCACCGAGTCACATCTTGGGGGAAACAATGTTAGCCCCCCATCAAGCAGGTTTTAATCAGTTCCACAAAACCATGGAGCCCTGGCAGCCACCGTGCTGGACACAGGAAAGGAAACTTGCTCAGAGGCTCAGGTGGACGGAGACAGGGCGTCCCAACCATGTGCAGGAGAAAAAGGCGCCAGTGGCTTGGTGTCGTTTAGACACAAGACCAACATCATTTTCTACATAAACACGTTCGCATCCTTTCTCCATTGCTCTGCTTCAGACCAGATATAATAAACTTCAACTCACTTCAAAGTGGTTTAATTTGTATTACCGCAATCCATAATCTATATTCACAATACATAATTACAGCTAACATTAAAGTACCTGCTCTGAAGCAAATGCTTATGTGTCCCTAACGTCACAAGCCCGACCCTGAGCAGCCACGCTGGAGTGGGCTCACAGGACGTGAGGTCACAGGGCTTGCCCTCAGATGGATCCATGCTGTCAGGAAAGGGTACAGGACAGAGCTTTAGAGGCACCATCCTGGAAGCAGAGATGGAGCCCTCCCTGCCCCTGCCTCCAGAACTGTGAAAAACAAATTCTTGTTCTTCAGCGATTTCCCAGCCTCAGGCCTTCTGTGATAGTATGGTAGCACAAAAGAGACCAAGACTGTGGCCTTAGGGAAATACTTGAGAGAGTCAGACCTTCAACTCTGGGGCAGCTGATAACTGAAGCTTTCAAATAGCACTGCATTAATTTGGTCTCTTGGAAAACAGTATGTGTAACAGACGTCCCTCCCCAGGACTAGCCGGCTGAGTGGCACCTGCTTCTTGCCATCCATAATTTGGCTGTATTGTTTCATATCAGGAGTCAGACTGAAGCTCTATGTGACTCAGATGGGCATGTCAGCTGGCAGACTGGGCCCCTCCCTCAATGACTGGCACGGGGACCTAGGCCCTGTCTGTGAGTGGCAGGGCTCTGCTGAGTTATGTGCAGCTGAGGTCAGCGTGACCCCCATTAAAACCCTTTCCTCTGAATTATGGCTTCTCACTGACCCAATGGGTTACATGCTAATTGCACCTGGACCCAGTACCTGTCTGTTCTATCTGAGCAAGATAAGCAGTGCTGACTCCCTGACAGCCCTGCCTAGCGCCATCATGCCAGGTGTTTGGCAGTGTTTCACTGGATGCCTTCTAAGCATGCCCGGTTCCTATCCCTTCCCACAATTGCATTCAATAAACACTGGATGTGCTTGCGGGCCTTTGTCTTTGCTGCTGACCAGGACCCAAGACTCAGCTTCTCCACTCTGAGTCTCGTTTCTGTCTGTTCTTGAATTCGCCTTGTGCTATGGTGGCTCACAGGCCAGGACCTGCAGCAGAGGTCCCCTTCCTGTTCCCTATAAGTATGGTGATATATGAATTATCTGGTTTATAATTGGCTGAAATTTTGCAGATTAGCTTAATACAAAAATCTAATTTAAAAAGATTCTCAACAAA
The DNA here is from genome assembly GCF_000247695.1 of Heterocephalus glaber. The sequence continues at coordinate 524,302 of NW_004624793.1, forward strand.
TTATAATTAATTATACCCTAATCATAAATGGTCTTTATTAAAGAATGACCATACCCTTGTGATTCAAAATCATATATTTTATGAGTGATATACTCAAAATTAACATAAGGATTTCTTTAAAATAGTTATGAGGCAAATAGATATCTATAAGATAGTCATCTCAACTAGAAAACATAGACTTTAAGTATCTAAGGTAAACTTCCAAACTCATTGCCAGAATTAAAATCTCATATCACAGATATGTTTACTAACAAATATTTGATCTACAGACTTTAATTCTAAAGTTGAACAATAAATAAAAAAGTAACTTTTCTTCTTTACCAAAAATCATGAACTGATGAATTAACAATAAAAAGTTAATAATTTCAGAAAAAAAGGCACATCCAGGCAAAATAGTCAAGGCGATTCATAAAATGCAGTATTACAACTACCGTGCATAATCAACTGACTGCAAATAAATGACTCCGGAAAATTCTACACGTGAGAGGAATATTCGGAACAAGCCGGCAAACACTGCGCCGTTGCCTCCTTGCAGGTGCCGCTGTGCCTCCTTGCAGGTGCCGCTGTCCCTCCCCGCGTGCGCGGCTCACAGGGGTGCGTGGCGCTAGGCCCCGCTCAGGGCCTCCCCTCGCCAACGCCCTCTGCGCTGTCAGAGGCTGGACCGTCGCTCTGCTCTCGGCACACATTTGGTTACTGCCGCTCTCCACAGCACAGGGGCGAGCAGGAGGCTGAGGGTAGTCACACTGAGAATGAGGAGGTAGACCTGCAGAACGGGACACGGCCGTGAGCCGCAGGGGCACATCTGCCCAGGTGCAGGTGGAGCACGGTCATGCTGAGGACTGATCCTGGTGCATGCAGTGAACAACAGCCTTGGCCCTTTTTGTGTTTTTATTTTGGGACAGGGTCTTGCTAAGTCGCCAAGCTGTCCGGGCCGGGCTGAGATTCGTGACCTTCCTGCCGTGGCCCCCCGGGGTGCTGAGACTGGAGCAGTGTGCCACCACCCCCTGCCTTCACTTGTCTGTTTAGAGCACATAAAAGTACATGGCAAGTGAGAGGACGTTCAGATAAGGCCAGACCTGATGAACCTTGAGGTGCTCCCGAGGATAAACCCTGGGGGCTCACAGCACACAGACTGTGGCCACAGAGTCCTTCCCGCTGTGATGCAGCTTTAGGCCTCAGAGCACCTAATTCCCTCCTCTGTGCACCCCACACCTCAAGGTGCAAGGAGACAGGGCTTCAGCTCTGTATGCTCCACAGTGCTGCACAGTAGATCAATGGCCACTCTGAGCACAGCCCGCACCTGAGCGTTAGGTTTCTTAAATGTTGGCAATGTGCACACTGGCAGGTGAGCCTTCAAAGGTGAGTTTTCTTCTTTTCATAAGAAATACCAGTGACTTAATTATAACTGTCACAAAAGAGAATATTATGGGTTCAAGCAGTATTAACTTTCATTTGCGAAGTTCTCCATGAGCAGCCAGGCCCTCTCAGGAACTCCGCTCGACACATGCTTTGGAGCCGGGCCAGCCTGGTGCCCACAGGCACCTCGCTGCTGCTGGACTGAGGAGCACTGCCCTGCCCAGGGATGGCCAGGTGGAAGCAGCAGGACTGCTCCCCAGGGCCAAGGCCTTGCTGGGCCGCCACACTCACCTCACGAGAGATGATGCCGGCTCTCCGGGCCCGGCTCCCCAGCACAAAGGAGAACTCGCTGACCTGGGCCAGCCCGGCGGAAACGATCCACTTGATGTACTGGCTGTTCTTGGGCAGGATGAGAGACAAGACGAGCACTGCCAAGACAAACTGCAAGAGCAGTTTATTACGCTGCTGCCTGAGTGAAACCCAGGCCCCAGCAAACCAAACAGGCAGCAGAGACCCTGCGGGACACACCAAAGGCCGCCATCACCTTGAGCACCGACAACCCAGGGCAACACTGGGGCCTTCAAACACCCAAAGGCACAGACAAACACAAGCAATCCTAAAGCAACACAGAACAAGCAGACAGACTAAAAGGGTTAGGGTCTAGCAGAAAACAGGCCTTTCCCCTTCAAATCCAATCAATAGCATCAAAGGTTCAGTAGCACCCACGAAGAGAACTTTAACAGGAGGTTAAAGTTCCTCTCTGGGTGGGCAGCTCAGCCTGTACAAACACTTGAAGTCAACCCTTAAAATCCAGAAGTGACAGCATCGTCACACATCCACTAATGGGGGACCGAGCTGCTCATGGTCAGAGGACAGACACCTGGAAGGCACTGTCAGGTCCCAGTGTTCACCATGTGCCTGCCTGTCATGGGGCGGCTCTGGTGCGCCCCCACATCTCCGTTCAGGGAAAGAATTCAGAGAGGTGCTCCCCACTCCAAACCCCTCCTGCCAAGCACCTGACACCTGGCCACACATCCTGGCAAGACCTGCCTTGCAGGACCCACAGGGCAGCCAGAGGGAGGCCTGTTCTTAGGGTTGGGAGCCAGAGGGCTGGCATGACTAAGCCCTCTGACGGGCCCTTTGGAGACACACAGTACCCAGGGCTTCACAGGCTGACATGCACACTGGTGGGGTCAGAGTCAGGGCTCAGCATGGGGAGCTCTGAGCCGAGCAAGGCTGAAAGCAGGAAGGGTTTACCCATCGGGATCACTAAAAGTGCAGATACCTTCATGGTCACCACCGCCAGCGTGAGGATCACCAGCACAGTGAGCTCGTAGATCACGAAGGTGGGGAACACGTGCAGCCCTGGAGCAGAACAACAGGTCACCTCAGCAGCAGGCTCCAGAAGCACATGCCATCCTCCAAGACAAACCCACAGCTCTAGGGCATGCCTGAAAGCCGCTTCAGTTCAAGATCAAACAAAACCCTACCTCCTTTGATCCTTACCAGTGCTTGGGAAAAGCTCTGCCCCTCCCAGCCACGGGCGAGGCAGGTGAGCAGCAGCCCACTTCCTCCAACAGGTGCCACCTGCAGAACAGCAGTGAGGCCCGGGGCAGCCCCTGACCCCGAGTTCCTCAGGAACACTGACAGGGTGTGCACAGCCACACAACCGGCCGCTCCCGCGCCACGTGGCCCACAGGTCTGAGAAGCCCGGGACCCCATCCACAGACGCTTTCCTGCTCTTGGTCCTCCACAGGCTGTGGGTCTGTGCTGTTGAGGGACAGACAGGGACAGTGGCCCTGGCGAGGTGCTCTAGCCCCACCTTGGGCCTCCCCAACCCTTGGAGGAACACTGGTACCAGAGACCTTCTCTCCACTCAAAGCACCCAGCCTGGAGCCGCAGTGCACAGAGCATGCCGCCAGCATCTCACAAACCAGGCTTTACTCAGCACAAGCACACAACTGCTCTCTTACGCCTCCCCTCACACTGCCCGGGAGGCTCCCAGCCGCCCCAGTGCCTCTGGCCGCAATCCAGGCCGTCTGCTGCCTTCCTCGGTCCCGCCCCGTCAGCTCTGGCTGCTCTCCTCAGCGCACATCCTTGGAGCTTGCTCCCCAAAATGGGATTGTCAGCCAGATCCCTGGGACCCCTGCTTCCCCTCACGGTGTCACAGCCCTGCAAGACCACCCTGGTGCTCCCGAGACGCTGTCCCTCCAGCTGCTGCAGCCACGCTCTGCAGACCTCTTCAGTGACTCTGATGTCACAGTCCATCCACACATCCACACAGAAACACGAAGCTCAGGAGCAGGAGGGGCCACATGGTGACACTCTTCCTGCCCACCGGCCAGAGCTGGCATCTTCCCCAGAGCAGAGCCCTACGCAGACTGGCTGAGCCCTATACTCCGGGGCACGAGGGACTCTGCATCCTGGTTTCCTGCCAATGCCCCAGCAGGGTGGAACCCTTTCCCCAAAAGACAGGTGGGGCCAGGGAGCTGAGGAGGTGCCCGGCCCCATCCTGCTGCTCTGCCTCCACCTGACTGCTCCCTCTCAAAGGAGACCCGAGAGAGCCCCAGGCTTGTCTCACGCCGCTCCCTCGGACTCTCCAGGAGCCTTTCTTACTCCCGGACACCCTGCACTTGCTGCCTGACTTGCACACTCCTTGGCCCTCAGCTGGCCACTGGCAGGCTTTCCTGGAGTGCCTGCTCCTGAGCCTGTGCACGAGGCTTGTCCCACATCCACCCTGCAGCTGTGAACGCATGGCTTCCTTCCTTGTCCTTGCACTGTCAGCACACACTGGCCAAGAGAGGTGGCACTGCCACTGAGAGGACAGGTATGCCCCACGGCAATGCCAAAAGACAGCAGAGAAGAAGCCAGCGAACCTGAACTCACACAAGCCACTTTGATAACTGCACATCACCAACAGCACAGCAATGAGCTGAGTCGTAATTTTTCTGTTTACAGTCACTTATTCTCCTGACAAACACCAAACAACACTTGGTGCATCACAAGGTTACCAGGCCTTGGCTCTGCCACCTCCTGACTGAGCACCTGCCAGTCTGTGTGCCTCAGTTTCCTCCTCTGTAAAGGTGCAGATATGGAGTGGGGGAGGGGCCACCCTTGCGCTCCCAGGCCCTTCTCGCTCCACCGAGACCCGCAGTGCCCGCTTCTGAAATGCCAATGCCTGGGGAGGGGAGGGGGGGGGCCAAGTGTGGGAAGGGATGGGATCCCCCTGAGAACTAGTGAGAGGAAGCACACACTCCTGGCTCATTCAGCCCCTGCAGTGGCCAGGCTGAGGTGCAGTATGGGCAGGCGCCTGTCCACTGGGGCCTGGGGGTCAGCACTCCTGCCTCATGGGTCACACAGCTATGGGGCCCCGCACCAACTCTGCCATGGTGTTGTGCTGAGGACTGAGCTGAGTCCCCACAGCTCACAGGCGGGAGCCCCCATGACAGTCAACAGGAGGTAGCCAAGGTAAAACGAGGTCAGGAGTGGGGCCCAGCCAGACAGGACAGTGGCCTGGCAGGACGAGGGAGAGTGGGGGAGCCAGGCACCTCCTTACAGCAAACTTCCTGGTTAATATGCACTAGTAACAGCAAAAAGCACACAGGGAAGAGCAAAGAAGGAGGCCCGTCACTGGAGCAGCCTGGTTTGTAATGGGGGAGCGGACAGTCACAGCAGATACCACTGACACAGCACACGTGATGGGCGGACAGCCGGCCAGGCCGTGTCCTGCCTGATAAAGCTCTGCCGTGAAGCCCCTAATGCACCTGGGGGTAGGGGTGGGACTCAGGCTCCGGCTCCGCCTCCACGCTGCTCTGGCTCCCCAGGGGGCCTAGGACCTGGGGACAGGAGGACAAGAACATCAGGGCCTCTCGCCACAGGGCCTTCCTGTGCTCGGCTGACTCTTCTGCACCAAGAACCTCCAGGCCACTACAATGGCTGGTGAGATAGGCAGTCCCACTTCAGCTCCCATAAAGCGCTTCTCCACACCTGGTGGTCACACAGGCCCCGTACATTTCCACACACACCTCAGAACCAGCCTTCATCACCATGCCTGCCCGGGGCCCCGGTGCGTCTGTCCCTGTGCAAAGTGCAGGAGTCTTTGGGACAACCGTGTTCTGCGTGGGAGAGCTGGATGCGACCCAAAGCTCCAGCCCACTCTCGGTCCCAGAGTGGCCCCCTCGACAACAGTGACGGCCATGAGGGTCCGAGTCTGCAGGGCTGGGACCCCTAGAGGTCACCGCATCCTCCTTAGCCTCTGAGGATGTTCATGCCCCCTACTTCACGAGCAACCAACTAATTCATGTCTTTTTGTGCCTATTTTCCCTCTTTTTACGTAAGATTTTTCCCAGACTCTAGAAAAATACAAATTTACACACAAACACGTAACAGAACTAATCTGCAAGTGCTTTCCAAATACAACCGTGACCAGAGAAGGAAGGTTATCTATGTTTGTTTGGACCTTGCGCTTGCAAGGCAGCCAGCGGAACCACTGAGCTAAATCCCTGGCCTGAAGGGTACCTATAGATGCGAAGAAGATGATGGCCAGGAAGTCCCGGATGGGCTCGATGTAAGCCGTGATCTCCTCAGTGACCACGTGGCCTTGGGAGGAGACCAGCGCTCCAGCCAGGAAGCAGCCCAGCTCCATGGAGACATCCAACAGCTCCGTGACCTGGGGACAAGGACAGACAGGAGGTCATACAGGCACATGGTGCTGCTGAGCCCAGCCCCCCAGGACCTGTGGGGAGACCTGAGGGGTGACAGGAAGGGTTAATACTGGGAAGGAAAATTAAAATATTTGAAGTCACTGATGCAGGCTACAGTGGTATCTCTGAATAGGAATCTTTTTGAAAATTTTAAAATATTTGTGAGACACTGTATCTACCTGAACCAATCAATAGCCAGCCTGGCCCTAAAAATGGATCCCTGTCACCAACCTCAAGCCACACAGAGAAGGCAGACACAGGCGTCACTCACAGGCAACCGCCTGACAACACCCCAGGGAAAAGCGTCCAATAACCAGGGAGTGATGGATTTGAGGACATAAATGAGTGAGGCAGACCAGGGAAAATGGTCAGCCTGAGGTACAAGGGCTTTGCCTCTGGTCCTGGTTAACACAGAGCCCAGGACAAGCATCTCGATGAAACCTTACTGACAAAACAACTCGAAAGAAGACGCTTTTTATTTTGAGAAAATAAATCGATGACCAACAACGGCATCAGACAAATATAAAACGAACTTCTGAAGGAATGCCACTTACAACAGCATCAGAAAGCATGGACCACTGAGGGGCAGATCCCTCAGAAGCACACAACCTCCAAAGCCAACACAAGTCGTCACGAAGACGCCAGCAAGGCCAGGCGGACTGTGACAGCAGCCAGACCAGGAGGCCTCACTTCGCCTCAGCAGCTTGGCAGAGGCGCGGAATCCAACAAGACGCGTGTGTGAAAATGCATGTGGAATTTGAAAAGAACATAAATACAGCCAAGATGAATGCTGACATAGAACCATGTCAGGGCCCGGTTGCTACCAGAGGTCAAGCAAGAGACAGCGTGAGAGCAGGTGAGCAGACCAAGGGGCAGAGCAGAGAGAAACAAATGCACACGCACACACATGCTCACCCATGCCACACACATACATGCACATGGGTCACTGTGCACACATCGACTACACACAGGCACACTACACACAAGTACAGCTACGAGGACGTTGACAAGGACCACTGAAAGCAGTGGGCAAAGTGTCTTTTATACACACTGCAGGAATCCAGGCCACTTCCCTGCTCTCCTGTGACAAGCGCATCCTGGTAAGATGCCTCGTTTCCAACATGAACGTTTTCAAACTCATTCACACTACTGACAATAGAAGTGATACTGCTAACTAGCTCATCATCATCAAACAGTACTAAAATTTGCTTTAAACTTTACCTACTGTTTCAGGTATGAAGTTGTTTGAAAATTTAAGGCAGAGGAACATCGTTTGACACTGATGTTAATGCAATACTCCTAAGTCACATTTTCACAAAGTGCTTAGGCATGTAAATATGTAAGTGAAACAGGTTTAGCTCTAGCACTGTAAAATATGTATGAAATAGAAAGTATTAGTGTTTCAAATATTTTAATCATTAGTAAAATGAAAAGATAACTGATCACAAGCTTCTAGAGAGATTATAAACAGAAGTGCAACAACACAGGCAGTGTGAGAATTACCGTCAACATTAAAAAGATGAAAGCAGATATTCCCAAGATAAGGATTTCCTTGTTCCCTTTGCTTTCCATATGCAGCTTTCGATAATATGGTCCTATGAGATAAGTCTTTATAACAAGACATAAAAGGAAAACAGCAGCTAGCGAAAAAAGAATCTGACCAATCAGGAGCAGAATTCGCAGTACTTCCATGATAATGCTGGAAAAGAAAAAAGAGAAAGAGGCACTATTTCAGTTTCAAAACTTTTTTAAAAAGTCTCCAAAAAGATCTTTCAATCTTTTAAAACATGTTACAGAATAAATTACCCAAGTCACGCACGTTTTTACTTTCAAATACTAAAACAAAATATAAGAATTGTGTTAGTCGCAGAAATTGAGTTATGTGAAGTAAATGAGGACTGTTTTGAATAGATACTTTGGAGCAAATACATTCCCTGGATGTAGAGAATCTCGATCGACAGCTTTCCTACCCCAGCGGATGCTTGATGGCAAAGTTCCTCACCGGGAATCAGCCCTGGTGTGCCTGGCAAGGCACCACTCACACCACAGCTACCTCACTGAGAGTGCGGCTTGCTCATCTGGGCAGCAGGGTGAGCATGCTCACTCGCAGGTCACAGCTTACACAAGAGCCAGCCCATGCTACGCAGCAGCAGACACGTCCGTCTCCAGGCACGTGCGTGTACACAGGGCGCTGTCAAGAGAAGCCCACTTCATTTCTGCTGGTGGCTGCTCTGATTCCCACTCCCGGCCACAACCCATGTGAGCAACAGCCAACTTGTAAGTTGTGATCTGGCCGGAAGCAGTGCTGTTTGCCTTTCTTTGGGGAGAGCTGAGCATTTCCACTTCGCCCAGGGCTGTGTTCACAGCACAACCTGCTCGCTTCGTTTTTGAAACTGAGATACACAATTCTTACAAATGTACAGGCGACTTAACCCCTGGTTTTAGTATGGCATAACCATCTTCCCCTGTCCTTAGATACAGGAAACTAGAAATGTTCTCTCTGAGTTCTATTCCTTGCCTGAGGAATGTCTGGAGGGAGGTGTTGATTTTTCCCATTAGGAAAGATCAAGATTAATTCTGAATAAAGCCTCAAAGAAGTAAAGTCTATATTAACATTACAACTGACTTTACTTCTATGATTTATTTTTATAACAAATTTTCACTGGTTATTAAAATTGGAAGAGAGGTACATTACAGAAAAGCTTACATAATAGACAAAAGATAACCAGAAATCACCTAATTTACTAGGATGTCACAGTGCAATCAAAGTAGGAGTTAGAAACAGATGACAGGTACTCTCCAGGGCTTGGAAGTGAGGCGCCAGTGCTGGGCACTCCGGGGCCAAAGAGGAAACAGTGAAGGGAATTTAAAAAGTCACTAAACTCAATGAAAATGAAAATACAGTATATATCCATACCCAGGATCCACCTAGAATACCACTGAGAAGGAAATTTATAGCCCCAAATGCTTAGCGCTAAAGACAGGTCTCAAATCAATAACATAAGTTCCACAAGAACCTAGAAGAAATCTACAGCAAACAGAAAGAAAGACAAAGGAGCAAGCAAGGGACAGCACACAGACCCTGCCAATGTCCAAGGTCAGCGAGGAAGGCCTGTGTGTGTGAAGGTGACAACCGAGGAGGGGCCACATCCTGCTCCCGGCCTCGCTTCCTCTCCCTCCCCACCTGCCCTGTCTCCACCCGCCCTGTCTCCACCCAACATGAGGTGGGCTGCATTCTTCTAAACACACTCCCCGCCATGATGCTTTCTGGCTCACTGCAGGCCCGGAAGGAGCGGAGCCCAGTGACCATGGACTGAGCCCTCTAAAACCATGTGCCACAGCCAATCCTCCTCCTTTAGGCTGACTTTCTCAGGCACTTGGTCACAGTGACAGAAAGCTGAGTAACAGGGCTTCTGCACTTCCTGCCATGACAGTTGGCCTCACTGTGGGCATGGAAGCAGCAGAGCCCAGCGAATATGAGTCCTCTGAAAACCATGGCCTAAAATCAATCTTCCCTCCTTTAAATTGGTTACAGCACCGAAAAGCCAAACAAGTACTCATGATAACAACTCTCCCGAAACGTCCTCAACTTGACACAGAACATCTACAAAAACCTACAGCTAACATCATGCTTCATGGTGGAAGACTGAACACTCTTCCTGAAATTAAGGAGAAAGCAAAGATGTTCTCTCACACAGTCCCATTTAACAAAGCCCTAGAAATTCTGGCCAATACAATGAGGCACAAGAAAAACAAAAACAGGCAGATTAGGAATGGTGAATGAGACAGGTCTTAGTGACTTAAACTGGCTCCAAAAACTGGTCTGTTCGTTTTAGACCAGCTGCATAATTGCTGTCAGTGATGTAGTACCTGCTGGCCCTGGAGAGAGCTGAAGCACAATACATGTAAGCGTAAATGACAGCTCCTCTGCTTGAGGAAGCCTGAGTGTGTCCTACCCCAGTGTAGTCTCCCCGTATGTGCCCAGGGCTCCTGCACTTTCCAGTGGTGCTGTTTCTGGCTCCACCAGCTCATTTGCACATGCTCATAACCCACTGCCGTCTGGATGCCGCCACTTTCCCAGCTGGCTTCTCCTTCCACATGAACCCAGCAGGTACACTATAGCTTTGGGCTCACTTTACTGGGAAAATGGAAACGGATCAGGGGATTATGGTAATAATGATGACAATCACAAACACCACTGCAACAACAGCTTTCACACATGCAACACGCCATATGCATGCAGACCTACAGCATGCACGCATACCCATGCATGCCAATCCACATATGTGCCCATATATGCATGCATACACCATTCACAACCAGGTGTACAAGCCCATATACGTGCGTACTCACACACACCACCGTCTCTGCTGAGGGGCTGCCCTAGCACACCTGTGTCTTCGCTCATTCAGTGCTCCCAGCCACCCAAGGGGGTGCTACTCCCATCTCCACCTGAGAGATGGCACAGCAGAGGGACAGTGACACTGCCCCGTTCACTGGTGCCCAAGAGCTACAAGCAACAGCGCCAAGGCCAGCAGCACCACAGTGTCACAGGCTCTGGACAGCCTTTGAGAATGGTGTTAGCCAGCACGGTCACCAACAGCTTCGCTCCAGAAAAGCAGAGTGCGCGCTGACCTTTACCTGGAAGACAAGCTGGCCCCTGCTTGTATGAGCGTCGGCATGACAGCGATGAACAGCCCCAGCTGCACGTCCTGCATCACCAGCATGCCAAGCAGCACGGCGCTGTAGTCCAGGTCACCTGCTGGAGAGACAGGCATTCAGAATGCAGCCTCACACACTTAAGGAGTCCCTGAAGTCAGGTATAGTCATCTGTGTGTTTCCAAAATAACTTGAATAATTTTGGTAACCTGAATAACCCTTGAAATCTCTTTGAAGCCAGGCAGTGGCACACACCTCTGTAGCCCCAGTTACTCAGGAGGCTGAGCCAGGAGGATCACCTGACCCGGCTGAGGACCAGCCTCGCCAGTGTGGCAAGACCCCAACTCAAAAAAAAAGTTTTTAGTCTTTAAAATGCTTCAGTTTTCTCAAAGAGATTTTAAATTTGTCTGTTTTACAGGTCCTCAAACTTTACAAACCCAACATCTCCTCCCAACGTTGTGTCCTGCATCTCATTTCCCCACAACACCGCAGGATTAACCCACACCCTGTCTGTAGTGTGTTGATGAATATGCCTTAATTATCCAGCATTTAGTGGATACTCACATCAACTTTTGCTATTCAGGATGTGTCAAAGAAATGAATGCTGTCTCACTCTTGCACATCCGCAAACATTTTCTAGGCTATATAACAGATGATGGATGAGCTTTCCGCTGTGAATTTGACTCCAAAGTGCCTGGACCCATCCCATTTCCACTGAGCATGCTGAGGGGCTCCAGGGCTTGGTCCTCCTCGACTGCGACACCATTAAAGCATTTCAGGTGGTGAAGGAAGGGGCCCCTCCACTAGCGGTCCGATTCCCCTGCCACCCAGCAAGCCCCAGCATCTTTCTGTGTGCTTCCCACACCTGGGTGCCTTCTGTGGCACATTCTGCCCGTTTTCCTACTAGGCTCTCTCCTGTTTGGATTTCCAGACATTCTCAAAATGCTCTGGGTTTGAATCCTTTGCTCATTATGGAAAGTGAGCAAATGTCTTTCCACACCCTGTGGCTAAAAAAAACCTTGGAATAAACTTGAGAGTGTTAGCTATGTTCCTATCTACCAAGGCTCTCCATCTGGGACTCTTTTGATTTTAAGAAATTCATCGATCCCTGGTACAAAAAAAAAAAGAAATTCATTCCACCCTGGGGTCATAAGATATTTCTCCTGTATTTCCTCCTAACAGTTTTTTTTTTTTCTTTTTTGGTACCAGAGATCGAACTGAGGACCTTGTGCTTATGAGGCAGGCAGCGGCACCACCGAGCTAAATCCCCGGCCCATCCTCCTAACAGTTTCAAAGTTCTACTTTTCACACATAGATGCTTCATCCATAACTTCATGTATGTAGCTCAGGACAGGGCTCGAACAGTACTATTTTCATGTGGATAGCTTTTCCCATTTACTTACCCATTTCTCCTACCCCCTTGAGGTGCCCGGGCCATCTGCTGCCCCATCTAAGTGGTGGCAAGGTTGTGTGACTTTGTCACGGCACCATCATCAGCCCTGGTCAGGAGGGTTTGCTCCTCACTTCAAATTTATGTCAACTATTCTTGGCCTTTGGTTCTAAATAAATCTTACAGTTTGCCAAGCTCAGTGTAATACCCTGCCAGACCTTTTACTAGAATAGTTCTGAGTTTACAAATTTAAGGAGAAATTACATCTTTATGTGCTGAACTCTCTCCAGTTGTCTTAGTAACATTTTGGGATGTTTACCTTTAAAGGTGACATATGCCAGGTGTAGTGGCTCACACCTGTAATCCCAGCACTTGGGAGGCTGAGGCAGGAGGATTGCCTCAAGTTCAAGGCCAACCTAGGCTACACAGTGAGTTCAAGGCCAGTCGGAACTACACAGTGAGACCCTGTCTCAGAAGAAAAAAAAGGAAAAAAATACAATAATGGTGGCATATATCTTTTGAGAGATTTAGTCCAGCACTTCTTGTACTTTTTATTACCGTTATAAATTGAACCACTTTTTTCAAATTAAATTTTCTAACTATGCTGCAGGCATATTACATTTTAACATCCTTAATTACAAATTTCGTGTCAAAGTCTATGTCCTCAACACTACCCATGAATGGTGACTCCTGCCTTGTTTCAGGGTGGCTCTTACGAAAACACATGCCACAGTCTCCTTCTCTAACAGCAAACAGTAGGTTTATCCACTCCAGACATCTCTGTGCCTGCGGCATCTGTCCCATCCGACCCAGCCGCCCCGGGGGTGGGACCTGGGGCCGTCAGCGCTGTCGTCCCGCCCCGCTCTTCAGCAGTACCTCGGGTACAAAGGGCCCATCCACCCCAGCATGTGGAATATTTCCCAACCACTGTCCACTACCTCCCGATACCCAGAGAAGCTCCTGTGCCCATCTGCTGTCCCCCTTTTTTGCCGTCCCTTTTCTGATGTGGCACGCCCAGAGTAAGTTGAGCTTTGTTCTTCTCCTCAGTTTTGGAGATGTACTCTGAATGTAAAGACTAAGAGACTGCAGCCACTTACTGCCCAGCCTCTCCTATCTCGTAGACTTTGAGCCGCCCACCCTGGTGGCACGAAAGTTTCCTCTCTGATCTTTTCCATTTGGTGTCTGTTCCATGCTCCTTCTGTGTGAGCCAAGTAAGCAGAGGTGGAACTTTCATTTACGCTGCCGGTGTTCCTAGCATGCTCACTCTAAAGCCTTTACCAAGCTTCTGCATGGGTAGAAAATTCGTACTGTGGCTATTGGGGTCTTTTTCTAAAGTCTTTACAGTGCTTGCTTATGAAAAAGGGAGTGAACATCATGAGGACTGAGTCTGACAGCTGCTTTTCTAGTGGCAGATTTCCTCGCAGGTGTACAGATTTTGGGGTGAGGCAGACCCATTAGGAGTGGTTTCCATACTCCATCACTGTACCCGCTTCGTCCCTGCCGCCTCCATCAGCTCCTGACCACTGGTCCTCGAGCAGTTCTCAAGGAGGCGGATGGGAAAGGGGTGTCATCATAAGCATCAGCTCACAAGGTGGCCGCTGGGGCGGAGGCAGCTGGTGCTAGTGGTGGACGGTCAGCATCCATACCACAGTCCCAAAGCAGGTGGCAGTTTTCTGAACCTGTCACATAGTCCGTGAACTCAGTGTGGCTACAACGGGCTCAGGGCTCTGGTTCCTGGCCCAGAACTCGGGAGGCCCAGGGCTGGCGCTGCACACAGCCCAGCACAGGGCTGCTCTGTGTCCAGGAGGGGCTGGCCATGCCTCTCTGGCTCTCTTTCCACATTTTCTTCGATTCCTGAGTGGATGGGACATCAGTGTGAAGTTACTATGACACCCTTACCGTATATTTTAAGGACTTTCATAGAATAAAAGCAAAGCCGTGAGAGCTTTCCTCACAGACAAACACGCTGTAGAAGTGGGACCCTGTGAGGCCTTGCTCGCCTGACTGTTCCACAGTGGCCTCCTGTCCACGGACTTCGAGCTGCCTACCCAGGCCCCAGGGGAATTTCTTCTGTGATTTTCCCATTTCTTGTCTTTCTGTTCACACTCAGGTGAAACCAAAGCCAGGGGCAGGAGCTAGGTGCCCCTTTCTAAGTGCCAGGCACGTCCACTCCTGGAACTTGCCGAGATTAAAACAGGGAACAGCGGCACTGGCCTCTTCAGCCACCCATCTTGGCTGCTTTCTTTGAACCTCGGTCCAGTGTCTCTCAAGTCTCAAACTATCCTTCATTTGGAAGCAGGTAACAGCTCTTTCTTTCAACCTGGAGAACAAGTGGTGGCTTGCAGACGCTGAGCTTCCAGGTACCCAGTCCCCTGCTAAGCGCAGGCCTGAGAAGCCATGGCTGCCTGGACAGCCCTGAGGGGAGAGGACTTGCAGTTCCTCCTCATAAGCCTCGGACTGTGAACTCACAAGTGAACTCCAGGTGAGCACGAACTCCACACGCACTCAGAACACACATCACCTACCTTCTTTATCTCCCCGGGCACTGCCCACAAGGAACCTGGACACCAGGGGTGTGCTCGATAAGGACAAACAAGTCGAAATGAAGACACTTTGAGTGGATCTGATTCGAAGAAGGTGTCCCCACAACAGGCCAAAGGCAATCATGAGTACCGTCATGTAACACGGTCCTTGCAAGGATATTTTCCACACCTTAAAGAGAGCACACATGTTTATGCACATCCCAGGGACAGCAGCTCTCCACAGTGCCCTCCAGTGACCACGCCCTGCCCTCCAGGGAAGCAACTCTAGCCATACACCCAGCCGATCCTGACACAGTGACCCTCATCCCAGGTGTGTGCACACACACACACAACACATGTACATTCAGGGGGCACCCACCAAACCCCACAGCCCTTCAACACTCAGGTCCCGACAGAAACAGCGTAGTTTGCACATCAGCCCGTACACTGCCCCTGTGTACCTTAGATCACTTGGAGATGACTTACAAGACCTAAAATAAAGCAGAGGCCGTGCAGATAGCTGTTATACTACACTGCTTAGGGAACAACAGAAGAAAAGGTCTGCACGTTTTCACTAGAGACACGAGTTTTTTCCTGAGGTTTTTCAACCTGCAGTTGGCTGAACTCATGGATGTGGAACCCACAGAGGTACACGGCTGACAGGGGGCCATACATGATCTATTTCTCATATATTTTTATGTATTTCTGTGTGTATGTCAATAAAAATCCTCAGGGCAAATCTTAGAGACTAGACTTCTTTGCCCATTTTTCGATGAAAATACTGAGACACACAGAGGTGGAGTAATTTGCACAAGGACACTGGGACCCGCAGAACAAGAGGCAAGTTCAAGCCTTGTGGCTCAACAGGCAAACAGATATTTATTACGTGCTCAATATGCAACTAGCACTGTCCCAAATGGGATGGGAAATGTGGAAGGAACCAGGTTTGACCCTAACCTGCAAGGGCTCAATCTAGTGGAGAGATATGATTAAAACCACCACACTGATTCCAGCACCAGCAACATGTGTTAACTGGAAACTCATCCTGTTCTACCTGTGTGCACGTTCATTTTCCTCCCTGCTGCATGCTCTCAGTCAAAGCCAAGCTCCCTAAGTGCAACTCCCGAAGGAGTTCCATGCACCCACCCTCTGGCCCCTTTCCCTCAGTGCTGGGAAGTCAGGGGAAAGAATCCTCCTCGTCTCTGCTACCTGGGGACAAGAAGGCTCTTCCTACACTGGCTGTGGGGAGACCTCACCTGAACCCCCATAGCATGGCCTGCAGCCAGCCTGCCCAGCCAACCCAGGGTCAGGGAGGCATCACAGCTCCTTCCAGGTCACCAAGCCCTGGCACAAGGCAGCTGAGGCTCAAGGGAGCTCGTGGGGAGGTCAAGGGCCAAGTCCAGCAGAGCTGAGTCCAGGTGCCACTCAGGGTCCTCTGCCATGCAACTCACACTGACCACACTGCTCTCTCCTGCCACGAGGGGAAGGCAACCGGTGCCCAAAGGCTGCTCGCCAATGCTCAGATGCACTTTCCTACTTCCTGTGCTTGGGTTAGGGTTAGATTGTGATGGTGCCCTAAAGCTAACTTGTGCTCCTCCTCTTCCTACCACGACCACCAAGACTGGTGCTGGGCTACGAGGCTGGGCTCTGGGCAGGTACTGCCTGGACTATTGTGAGCCCCGATGTAGGGGTCTGCTCAACCTCAAGGCTGCCTAAGTGGCTCTGTACCCGAGCAGCATGGCCTGAGGCCCTGAAGTCCCTACCAGAGTGGACCTTCTCTAAGCCCATCATCCAGTGCCTCTCCTCCGGCAGAAGGCCCCAGGGAAAAGGCTCAGACCAGTCAGTCAGAAGCTTCTGGTCAGAGGGGCTTCCCGGCACCTGTCAGAAATGCAGCCTGCAGGCCCCTGGGGACTCCCACCACTGGGTACAGGAAGCACCACCAACAACCCTGGGCTGTGGCCCTGCTCAGCGGGCGCCTGGCCTCTCCAGGTGTCTTCTCCTCTCTTGCCTGAGATACATCTTTTTGAAACCCATGGAGGAGTCCTGTGTATGCTCAGCCACCTCCTGGCTATTTCAGGCTGATCTAAAGCTTTGCCAGTTACTCACATCTGATAACAAAAGAGCAAAAATGAGCAAAATACTTAATAAATATGTTTGTTAATTGGACATCAACTTCCTGCAACCTCAATCCATAGACCGGAAAGAGCAGTAGGATACGTTTTAGGTGATGAAAACTGGACGGTCAGGTGCATAAAGGTCAGGGCTGCCCCTCAGCAGCTGCCCAAGCTCAAAAAGAGGACCCTGAAGAGAAAGGGTGAGAAACATAGCCCCACCACCAGCTCGGGGCCCAGTGAAGGCTCAAGGATGTCAGGGTCCCAGTGCAGCGTTCTGCCCACTCATCCACCACATCACCACCAGCCAAGTGTAATCAGCACCACAGTAACCCCTCCTTCCCAGCAGCCCCACTCAGATCTGGCGCAGACCCAGGGGTCTCAAATACACAAAGGAACAACGCCAGGACTGACACAGGGACACTGCTAGGCAGTGTCTGAAATTATTATGTGAGCTTTGGGTGACATCATTGAATTATTTAGCTTTGAATACTACAGTAGAAAAACACAAATGATGGAGGTTTAGAGCCAGAAGAAACATTAATCTCCCAAATTCCTACTACAGGTCCTGCTGCTACTCCTGGCAAAACCAAAGCCCCCCACCCAACTCGTTCTAAGCCAATCCTGGGTGTGAACATCACTGAAGAAACACATTGGGAAGCGAACCCTCACCTCGCTTTCCCTGGAGCCGGCCTGAGAGGGAGTCTGTGCTGCCGGGTCTTGGGCTCCTGCAGAGAAGCAGCCGCCCTAGGAGCCCGCTCCAGCTACACCTGTTCTCCTCCCTGCCCACAATGCTCCCAGAGAACTCACAGGAAGAACAAGCTGCTTTTCTTTAGGCCATGGGCCAGTGGTCAATTTCCTTAAGCTGTAAGTTCAGAAACTTAGGTGTGGGGTTATCACACTGGACGCACGAACAGACATGAGAGAAGCTAGAGGAAGCCCTGCAGCGATCCGGAATGCCCGGGAGGAAGCAGGCATTCCCACGAAGTGCAGATAGAGTGGCAAGATGCGTAAGCACGTGAAGGTCCTAGAGATAGCAGGATGGACCAGGGCAACACACAGGAGAAGCGTCGAAAGAAACTGTCAGAAACCAGAGTGGATAGCTTGAAAGCAAACACAAGTATAGAAAATTTAGAAAACATGGACAAGAGAAAAAGGCATCACCATCTACTTGGTGTGGTTAGCTCCTGCTCCTTCTCATGCCATTCGGTTTTTTTTGAGACGGGATCTCACTGTGTTGCCTGGGCTGGCCTCACATCCTCCAGCCTCAGCCTTCAGGTAGCTGGGATCACTGGGTGCGCCACTGTACCTGCCTTCATTTTCTTCCTCTAGGTTTAGTGCTTTAACCATCGTTTTTCTTTGCGTTACACATTCTGATAATATATTAATGGCTATATGACATTCCATCAAGAAATTAACCACCAGACATTCAGCATTGCTCCAATCTTTCTTAAGCAAATTACAAAGAGAAGTTAAAATTATTTCCATGGATAAAGCTCCAAACTCACACTGGGATCCCTCCTCTCCTGAGGCCCAGTAGGACCTGCTGGTCACAGCCTCTCCTGCACCTGCCAGCTGCCCTCAGAGGTCTCTGGCCCATGGACACCTCCCTACCTAAGCAAGAGCACGCTGTCTGGCATGAGGAGCCTGTCTTCACTCCAGCCATTCTCTGATCAGCCCGCCACTGCCTACCACTATTTGCCTCGTCTGTGAGGCGTGGCTGAAGTAAAAGGAGTCCTGATTAACTGGTGCCCATCTCTGGAACTGTGTGCTAGGATAACACACGGAATATTCACCGTCTAGGACGCTTCATCCTTACACAGTTGTGAGGTAAAGTTCAAATATTACTTCTTAGCTCTTTTCTAGAATTAGCCACATGGAAGTTAATTTCATTTGCTGAATTTTAAGTTTTTCAAACCGTGTATTTTTCTTTTCATATTTATGTTTTAATAATATCAAGCTAAAATACCACACTCCATCCTAAAAACAATGTGACTAAGTTGGCAACAAATGTTAAAAGTGAACAAATTGAAACCCTTTGATGTGCAGCTGCTCAAGGGCAGTAACAGATTGAGTCCTTACCTTGTGCAGCTTTTCTGGGGAAAACTCCAAGCCAACAAGAAAAAGAGTAAAGAAGACTCCAAATTCTCCTAATGTCTCCACTTGTACAATAGACTGGAAAGCAAGAAAACAAGAACCAGGTCACTTCATGCTTAATGTACCACATGCACTCCGCCAGCTGTGCCCAGGGCCTCGGGGCATCCGCCAAAAAGGTGCTTTTTAAAGAAACGAATTCTCTGAACTTCTATACCTGAGGTCATTTTGACTTCCTGCTTCCCCCTTTTTCTTAATTAGCCAGAGAAATAATTCTCATTTTATTTTCTAAAAACCCCTTCAGTTCATCAACTTCCAAATCCATCGCCACTTCTGTCTGCTGCTTTCTTCAGCCTTTTCTGGGGCCGAGCTTGTGCCTGGCCATCCACACTGGCTTCCCGGTGGGGTCCAACCTGTCTGGCAGATAAATGTTCTCATGAGCACTACACGTGGCCACGTCCCACAAGTTCCGATATACTGGGCTCTGTATTTGTCCTGATTCTTCATCTGTTACTTATTTTTAACATTATTATACTAGATAAATACAGAGTACACAGTATTTTACGTCTCTATGACACCTCCTAGCTGTGCAGTTTGCTAAGTGCCTCCACTGTTCCTCCAGGAGTTCCGGACTCCAGTGTTCACTGACTTCCTGTGTTAGGATTCCCATCCTGCTTTTATTTGTATCTAAGTTTAACCTTACTTAACTGCTTTAGTTTTACTGAATCTCTTGTTTATAGTATTTTTTTTTGGATACCACATATAAGCCTCTACCTTTTAATGGGAGAGTTTATTCCACTTATATTTACTGTTATACCAGATATTTGTTTGCACTTATTTCTCTCGACACGGTCTTGGGGTTTTTTTGGTACCAGGGATTGAACTCAGGACCTGCCTTGCCAGGCAGGCACTCTGCCTTTGAGCTACAGACCCAGTGCTCTTTTGACATCTTCTTATCTTTATGCTTCCTTTTTGTTACTTTTTCTTTTATTTTTCTTTCCTTTTCTTATCAGGCTGTGACTTATGACTTCAAAATAAGATACTCAAGCCTGTGTCTCTCGCTGTGGCAAGTGAAAGCCTGGCGATTTCCTGCGGAGAAGATGAGTGTCTTGGCATAACTGTCCTTCCCGGGGACGCTCCCCGCCCACTCGCACCCACCTTGCCTTTCCACAGTGGCTGCCTCCTGAGGCAGGGCTGCCCACAGCCCCCAGCCGTGATGTTACCCATCACCCTGCCTCCCTCCTGCTGTGAGCAACCTCTTCAGCCATACCTGCTTTTGCCTGCCACCCTCCGGAAGGGTGGGAGAGCCAGGAAAGCTTTTGATAGTGCTCTGAACCACGAGACAATGCCAGTGCAGGGGACAGCACTGAACAGAGCCCACTGTGCCCGGCTGAGTGTGCGTGGGCTCTCGCAGGGCTGTGGCACTGCATGCTGGTGATGTTCACTACTCCCTGGAAGGCCCAAAGCTTCAGCCTGACATGGCCAGATGGATTGGCTCTGGCCTGGCCAGTGCTTCTATGCTGCAAGACTGGTCTTGTGTGGCCACCTCTTCAGACCCTTCTGCTATGCTTCCATCTGGGGAAATTGCTGAGTTCTTCCAACCTGGTTCCAGGTTTGCTCTTCCTCATCTGCCTCTCCTGCCACCACGCTGAGTGCATTGGCGAGGTTGGGAGACTGTGGGGCTTAACCCCCAGAGGTCCCTCCTGCGCTGTCTCACCTGCCTGCTGCCCCACGCACGTCCTCTTCCCATCTGCCCACTCAGGTGTGTGTGCACAGCACCGCTGGCACCCCTCCCTCCCTCCCAGATGCAACCATGTGTGCTGGGTGAAGCAACCTGCTCCACAAACAGCCATGGCAAAAGCAGTCGCAGCTTCCGCAGCCTCTCAAGACAGGAGTTTCAGGCAGCTTTGCCCTCCATAGAGACTGCTTTAAAACATGCCAAGCCCAGCATTAGCTGCTTTTAGTGTTTGAGGGTGGTGTGGCCACTGCAGTACCTCAAGTTGCTAGATGTGGAATCTTTAACACAAATGCAACTTAGAGACAGACAGGGCTTTTCCTCCAGCCAAGCTACTCTCACCAAAACACAACCCTCCAAGGGCATCTCCAGGCATGGTGCATGACACTGGTCCCTTTGCTGATGCAAGCCAGGGCCTTCACTGTCTGTGTTTCCTTTGCATCCTGCTAGACACTATAAGAATTAAACGTTGTTCTCACCTTAATGCTGTTCAGTCCCGACGGCCCCAGGAGCACCCCGCAGATGATGTACCCAAACATGGTGGGCAGACCTATCGCTGTGCACAGCCAGCCACAAGGCAGGGACAGCATTCCTATGGTGACAATGTCCTGATGTAGGGTAAACACATGAGAAACCCATCTTAGCTAGCAGCTGGGTGACAAGAAGGGCAGGACAGGACAGGGCCCAACATCCTCTCCAGGAGGAAAGGCAGACAGCAGGGCTGAGAGGAGTCTGTCTGTCAGGGGTGTGGAGTCCACGATGAGAGAGTGGGGGAACAGGGTGCCCACGTGGCCTCAAAGCAGCTCCCCAGCATTGCTAGCTCATCACGAAGGGAGAGAAGGCTGCTTCTCGGAGAACACCACCACCAGCAGGGCGCAGGCTCCGGTCAGAACCGAGACAGCACCTTGTTGTGGGCTCAGCCTGGAGGGGGCCCCACCAGGCAGACCCGGGCCTGTGTCTGAGCTCCTGTCCCCATACGAGGTTCCAGTGCTAGGGCTCTACCCAGACCCGGCAATGGACTGGAGGCTGCCAGGCGTCCCTGAGAGCTGCAGGCCAGGCCCGCTGACTGCACAGCAGTCCCCGTTTCGTGGACCCTGGGGGTCGCAGGTGTGTGACCTCCTGCTGCACGCTGGAGACCTGCTCCACCCTCCATGCCTGAAGGAGTCCAGGTAGGAATCCTTAGCACAAACTCCTCTACCCCATAGGAGCTTTCTAGTTTAGCAAAAATAGCTTTTATTTTTTTTTTATTTCTTTTGAATAAAGGTCTTACAATGTTGCCTAGACTGGTCTCAAACTCCTGGGCTCCAGAAATCTTCCTGCCTCAGTGTCTTATGAAACTAGTTTCCAGAAAACTGAAGCTTTAATCCCATCACTATAACTCCTAATTCCAAATCCTCAAAAAACAATTAAATTTCATTTAATGTATTTTCCCTTAAAGGAAAAAATTAAAAATTAAGAAAACTGTCTAAAGCCACAGCCACGAGGGACACTATCAGGCAGAAGGCCACTCACCCCAGTATGAGGCCCACTGGCCACGGCCCACCCTGCTGGCCACCCCAGGGAGGCTGTGCCAGGCTTGCCTTGATGAAGTGGTGGTCAGCACGAGGGATGGTGGCATCGCGGGGCTTGGTCAGGATGTACTGGTTGTTCTGCGAGTCGATCAGCATGCTGAGGCCCAGGCCATCTTCAGCCTCCCGCTTTGTGATGTTCTGCTTCGAACTGGCAGCCTCCTCCTCCACCCGCAGAACCGCTTCAAAGTTGACACCTTTGACCTGGGGAGTAGACAGCGCTGGGCACCAGAACCCCACGTTCAACACCTTGTTCCCAGCAGAAAGGCAGAGCAGCAGGAGATAGCAAGGAGCAATGTTTGTTCACAGACATCAGTGAGGTCATTTCTCTGCAGGTAAAGAATCTAAGGGTGGAAACGTCTAGGGCTGCCGCCACGGCAAACATCTACCTTACTCATTTAAGGCCAATTCTTTCAAAATTTCACAGCTCTTGAAATACTTAAAATTAGTACATTTTTAAATACCCTTCCCTTTCACTCTTTATTCTCTCCCTTTTTCCCTGCTCTCATTCTGATCGGCAAAAAAGATTACCTCCGCCTTTTTGTGAGTCCATCCTAAGATCTATGGTCAGTTTATTTGCACCCATCCCAAATTTGTTTTTAGGATCCTAACATATGACAAGGGAGCAGCCCAAATCCTGCTTCTGGTACAGCACTATTCTCTGCAAAGCACTTACAGAATAGACTCTCTGATGGAGTTGCCAGAAACAGCAGCACATGCCTGTAATCTCAGTACTCAGGAGGCTGAGGCAGGAGGATCGCTGCAAATTCAAGCCCTGCCTACACTGTATAGCAAGATCTTATCTCAGAAAAAACCTTTTTTTTCCCTCTGTTTTGGCAGTCCTGGGGATTGAACCCAGGGACTTAGGCACCTCAGTCCTTTTTTAAAAATTCTGAGACAGGGTTTCACTAAATTGCTCAGGTAGGTCTTGAAACTGCAACCCTCCTGCCTCAGCTTCTCAGAGTGCTGGGGTTACAGGCGTGTGCCAATAAGCCTGGCTCAAAAAAACAAAATTAAGGGTATTAAAAAAAAAAAAGAGGATAACTAGCTTGCTTCCAGAGACCAGGTCATGTGATTTTCCATGAGACACACAAGTGTCCCAGCTTATTCCCATTGTTGACCTCCTCCCTCTCTCTCCCTCCCTCTCTCTCCCTCTCTCTCCCTCTCTCCCTCCCTCTCTCTCTCTCTCTCTCTCTCTCGCACACACTCACATATGCACTCACACTCTCGCCAGCTTTCAGGCCCATCTCCACCAAAGCAGCTCGGCTGGCAGCAGGCTGTGAAGAAGGTGCTTACTGATTTGTTGTCATCAAAAGCATGCTCTTCTATCTCCTCCTCCAGCCTATCAGCAGCCTTCCTCACGTCTTCGAGAATCTCATCGAGCATAGACAGACTCTTGTTTTGATGCTGCATATTTTTAAGGGCTTCCACTTGGTGTTTTTCTGCAGCAAGAAGTTCCACATATTCTGTCTCTTCCTATGCATTTGTGAGAAGCAAGAATGAGAGTCACTGAGACATCATCCTCAGACCCACAGGGCTCTGGCCTGACCAGCTGCACAGCTGCTTCTGGGTCCAGGCTCCTGCTCATGCAGGGACTCTAAACCTGTCCTAGGTAATCACAGTGTACAGGGAGTCACCCCACAACGTCCAAGGGGAAATCCTCCTGCAAGGGTCTCTCCTCTCTGAAGGCTGTCTGCTCACAGAACTGCCTGCTGAGCACCCCAAAGTAGCTGCGGCACGTGGACACAGAGCTACTTCCTGCATTTCCAATCAGGATGGCGTCCACTCCCGGTGTGTATGTGGGGGGTCATTCCACCAAAACGTAGACATATAGAGCCAGTTATCTGAAAACTGATGGGTGGTTCTGGGAACAGAATTTAGTTAATGTATTTTATACAGTATTTGTTTTTTGACACAGGGGCTTTCTATGTAGTTCAGGCTGGCCTTGAACTCACTATGTAGCACACGCTGGCCTCGAACTCAAAGCCATCCTCCTGCCTCAGCCTCCAGAGTGCTGGGATGACAAGTGTGCACCACCACGCCCAGCTGCAATAATAATCAATAACCTAATGTTACAATTCTTACTTACATCTAAAGGGAAGGCCCTGGCTGGGACAGGGTGGTGCCAGGCACCACCCATAAGCATGGCTGCTTCGTGCGGCAGAGATCCCGAGGCCATCTCGGTGCCTCTACCACAGTTGCTGTGGCCAAGCTGAGGGCGTCAGGACCCTGAGCAGAAGCCCCAAAATCTGAAGCTCCTGAAGATGCCACAAGTCATCTTTGCCTCTTTCCTAACAGAATGGCCACAAATCTGCACTCCCCTAAGGGTTCCTACTTAGAATCAAGGAATCCCATTGTCTTGCCTGCCCAGGAGTCCTGTGAGGCAGGGACACTAGTTCAAGCACACGGCCTGTCCCTGAGGGCAGTTGCAGGGTCACAGGCGGGACAGCTGCATCAGGGGCACTAGAAGCCTTGACTTAAATGTTCCACCCTATGTCTCCGTATCTTGGTAAAGGAAGTTTAAAGTATCCGCAATCTGTACTTTTTAAGCTGTGTAATAATAGTACAATGGGTTTTTCTATGAAGATGAAATGGTACTTCGTGTTTTTAAGTGCTTGGCATGGTGCCTGGCTTGTAACAGGTACCCAAAAACAACTGCTTAAAAAATACAAATACTACCTCATCGGAAACAGTAGTACTTTCTTCTTATCATCTTGAATGTATATTTGATCAAACTCCTGAATTTAAAGGTTCGCATTTATTTAAAACTAATTTTAATATTTTTTTCAGTATATGGTCATTGAAGACAGCCCAACTTCACACTGAAAGGAATTCCTTACAGGAAATAAACAAATGTTGATGGTATTTACAAATACAGCTGAGGACTGCTCAAGGACAGACTACTTCGTGTTCTAAGGACTGCATCTCATGGGTCAAGGTCACAGCATCCTCACATAAAAATCCCTCAAGGGCTGAGCATCGAGGACGCACTGGGTGAGATGCCCTCCCTCACCCTGAACCTCCATCTATGACCACAAGCTGAGTGGCAGGCATTCCCATGACAGAAAAGCACTGGACCTGGGTCCTCCTGCAAGTGGTGACAGCTGCCATGCAGCAAGTCGGGGTGCGTGCCCTCCTGCAGGACACACGCCCTGCCAGATCACACCCACTGCTACACTGCACAGCCACCCCTAGCCTGGAGGCTGACCTTGATGGCGGCCTCCCGCAGGGCCTCCAGCCGCTGCTTGCTGCTCTCCTTCATGTTGACAACATCCTTGTAATCCCCCTGCAGGGCTCTCTGCAGCCCGTAGATGGCCTGGAACACTGAGTTTTCACTTTCATTCAGCTCTTTCTGGAAGATTTCAAACATGTGCACCTGGAACAGCTTTTCCTCATTGGACAGGCCAGAGTCTCTTTCCACTGCTCGGATTGCATTTTTCAGTTTGTTCAGAACCACATTCTTCTGCCGCAGGAGCCCAGTGAGCTTCCGGCAGCTGTCCAGCACCCACTGCTTCCTCTGGGCAGCAGTGGCTCCCTTCCCGCGGTACAGCTTGATCACATGCTTTGCCACCTCCTCATGCTCCGCAGCGCTCGCTAGCAGGTGAAGGACTGGGAGCAGCACGCAGAAGAGACTCTCCTCCAACACCCTCATGATCCAAGCACAGCGGGCAAGGGAGGCCAAGGAGAGCCACAGTCAGCCTGCATTTTAGATGTGTGTTGTCCACTGAAAAACATGTTTATTTTCACAATGACTCACTGCTGTCGAGTTCAGAGTTAAAGTATTTATTACATCCAGAAATCTGTCACCTTTCTGGAGAAAATGTTATTTTTCCTAGACTAGTAGCAAAATCTTAACTACTTACTATTCCTACATTAAAATCAAACACCAATAGTTAAAGCACCTCTTAAGGTGGCTGGCTGGTATACAACAGAAGTTAATTACATCTGATTTTAAAGGCAAGTTTTAAAAAATAAAACTTGGCTTCATATATTTACTACATTCAAGTTGGTACCAAGTTTAAACTGATTAACATATATTTACCACATGCAAAAAGGTAAAACCAGTTCTACTTAAGAGGGTCCACACATCAGAGACCAGAAAACACCACCAGCTTCCGCACTGGCAGGGGCTGAGTGACAGGAAGCAGACCTTGCTCAGGAGCATTCTAGAAATGAAATCTTCTGGGATCCTGAGGGGCCTTGCTCCACCTCTCTGCTCGCTCTACAGGATCGGTGCATTGCAGCCAAATTTGCAAAGTCAACCACAATTAAGTGCTAATAAAACATCAGGATAGGAAAAAAATTACAAAAATACAACTATACCTGGAACTCTAGGTCTTCATTAAATGTTCAAACCGTTTCTATCACTGAAATCCAGCCTCCTTCTTGCTTGCTCTGTAGGAAGATCTAAAACAACACATAGGAATGTCTCTTGGCAAGTCCAGCACAGGCAAGAACCTGCTTTCTGAAACACTTTTTTTTGTGAGTGATAGCTCGTGGTGCAGGTGAGGGGCCAGCTGTGGCCAGGGTGTCTCGATGACACCGGGCAGAGGGCAGGGCTGAACCCAGGCAAAAGCATGTTTAGGCAGCAGGTGGGAACATCAGTCAGCAAAGGTCACTATGAAAGAACAATCTCAGAGGCTGGAAAACAGAAGAAAGAAAGAAGAAATAAAGGTGAGAAACATCAAGGGAAGCTCTAAAAAATATCCATGGAATCTGATAGCCAGGAAACCCCTGGCCACAAGGGGTTATGCCAAAAAACAAAACAAAACTACCATCAATACAAGATTGGCAGTTTAAAAGAAACAAAACATTACTGTATACTACCTATGCCCTCAACAGCAGCCGCCGATGGATGGATTGTCACATCAAGAAGGCCTGGGCAGGGCCGGGGGTTTAGCTCAGTGGTGCTGCCGCCTGCCTCGCAAGCACAAGGTCCTGAGTTTGATCCCTGGTACCAAAACAAAAGGCCTACGCAACTGTCACACACACTGTGTCTTCTTCTCTCTCTGGAGATGCTTCATAATAGATCTACAGGCATACTTACTTTCACTGCTAACCCCACTTCTAAGCTATTTAATCTGGTTTTCCAGGTAAAGTAGATTAGATGCAGCAAAAGTAAGAGTGGAACACTTCTACAGATCACATTCTGACCACACTAAGCTGGGACCACTACCAGCCTTACAAAACCAAACCTAAAATTTCAAAGCCTAGAGGCCAGGTTATATAACAAGGGTTATGTTGCTGTGTATGCTTCAACAGAGCCTAAAATGACACTGTGTTAGACAACAGGAAAGTGACATGTTCAGAAAGGACAACCAAAAGTCACCAAGAAAAGATGATATTCTAGTTTTTTAAAAAGTGTAGGTGCCAGGTGTAGTGGCACACACCAGTAACCCCAGCACTCCCTCGGGAGGCTGAGGCAAGTTCGAGGCCAGCCTGGACTACATAGCAAGACCCTGTCTCAAAAAAAGTGTTAGACCAAGCACAGTAGCCCACACCTGACAGCAATTTCAAGGCCAGCTTAGACACCTTAGCAAGACTTTATCTCAATAAAATAAAAGAAAAAGAAAGACAGAGCAGAAGAAAGGAAGTGTTGTGTTGGGTTTCAGTGCATTTTTAGAAGCGTGGCTCAGAAAGGCCGCTAATGCCACATGGAGAACGTAAGCACTGCTCCTAGCTCAGCACCTAGGAGTAAGGAAGATGCACTGCTCCCCTCACTGTGCTGTAGATCAGGGCTCACAAAAGTTTTAAGCACATAACATCACTTGAAAAACAAACTCTCCAGCGTCTACTGAGTCATGTGGCTGAGTCATGCGGCTGATCTCTTCAGCTGCTCAGTGCTCTGGTTCTCTGGCAGAAGATCACCTAGCTCAAAAGTGCACTTTCAACGTCTTCCAGAACCAAGACAGAAATCAGAGATGCTTCCCTGTGCTTCCCACTTTCCTACAAGGCCTCCAAAAGTGACTCCTTTATGGTTTCACACTTCAGAAAAACCACTCGCAACACAGTCTGTGGTGTCAATGACCTCCTCAAACTCACTTCTGGTTCCCTCCTCCACCAGGTTCCTGAAATTAATGATCCCTTCTGTGCCATACTAAGGGACCTACTGATTTTTAAGAGAAGACACTGAGAGTTGAGGATTTCTGTGGTGGTTACACTGATATTTTCCCCTGGAACATACTTAAAACATGAACTTGGAATCATTTATACACCCTTAAAACATGAACCACTAGGGCTGGGGATTTAGCTCAGTGGTTTCGCTGCCTGCCTCACAAGCACAAGGACCCAAGTTCCATACCCGGTACCAAAAAAAACAAAACAAAACCATAAACCACTCCTTCACAAGCTCATTTCATTTACCTTCAGACCTGCCCACAAAACCCAATAGACTAGTCAACTGCAGAAAAATGAGTAAATATTTTAGCTTTGGTGTTATTTTGTTATTGTGACTGTTAGTTACTAAGACACTCTGGATTTCTCTGACCTGCACTGCTGACCCAAGCAGCAACAGGGACAGACCCAGGTTGAGCAGCAGCTCCCAAGGTCACGTACCATGGGGCTGACTCACAATCTCAAAGTGACAACACAAGCGGGGTGTGGCATGCAGTCTATAATCCCATCATCTGGAAGGCAGGCAAGAGGGTCACAGGTTCCAGCCCAGAGTGGGCAACTAGTGGAGCTAGGGATGTAGGTCGGTATGAGGACCCTGGGTTCAGTCCCCAGTACCCTAGGACCTCCCCGCACACATCAGAGGTGCACACAGTAGGGAAGGGGAGGAGGTGGCTGAGAAGGGAAGGAGGAAGGATGTGGGAGTGGACATGCCCAGGATGCAATGGAGCATGGCAGTGCTCATTCCCACCCACCCCGGGCTCACCAGAGGTGGTAAAGCCCAAGTAGACCCACAGGCTCTCTGGGCAGCAACTTCCTGCTTCCAACCCAACTAGCAAGGTGCTACCCCTGGAGGAAGTGGGGCAAAGCATGCACACCACCTGCTTTCTCTGTAGTGCTTCTCACAATTGTATGTAAATCTGGAACAGTGTGCACACGAGGTCTTTATAGAGGTAATGATCACCACAGACAGCTCCCAACATTTTCATATTTTACTTAAACTAAGTAGATACAGAGGTCTGCTGCTACAAACTCCAGGCTAATTTTCATTTGAAGGAACAGCAAAATCAACATGTGGTGGGCCAGGGATTTAGCTTAGTGGTTCTGGCGCCTGCCTCACAAGCGCAAGATCCCGAGTTCAATCCCTGGTACCGGGAAAAAAAAAAAAAAAAAAAAAAAAACATGTGGTGCACAAGAATTACAAAATTGACTTTTAAACAGCTCGCTACGCCCACTTGCAACCAGGAGACAGTGAGGATCCCCCAGGCACGCCCACCAGCCGCCAGCTTAGCCATGTGGGCGCCTGCAATGCCAGCCAGCGCCCGCCCACCTCTGGCCTCCTGGCTGTACAGCTACTTGGTTCCACACTACAGAGGCACAGGGAGCATAAAGGCCATTGTCCTGAGCTCCAGAAGATAGAGCAGAAGTGAACAACAGACAGAGGGCCTCTCTCAGGCTCCTCCATGAAAACTGAAGCCCACTGGAAAAGTGAAGAGAATCTCTGCAATAAAGGCACATCAGACCACCGTGCTTGGTAAGTTGGAGAGATCATCAGCTCCCATCGGAACTTGGACTATCTTCAGGGGAAGGGCAGCTGGAACCTGCAGTAGAGCCTTGCAGAGTTCAACCCTGCAGGAGGAGAGGGAGCTCAACTTGGGACTTGCAGCCAGAAATCTGCCAGACTCTCACGAGTCTGTGACTGGCTTGCTGAGACTCACTGACTTGTATCTGCACACTGCTGCCCAAGTTATCTATTGTGACAGCAGAGACATACCCCAAAGGAAGCCCTTCATTTTTATCTTTTATTTGTTATTTTCAAAATCACCGCTATTTTTTTGCTCTTACTTTTAATTTTTTTCTTTTCCTACTTTTAAAATTTTTATTTTTCTTTCTTTCCTCTTTTCTCTCTCCTTTCCCTCCCTCCATCCCCCCCCCCTTTCTCTCCTTGCTGTCCCACATTGTTCTTCATCTCCCTTTGTGTTCCTTTTCTGGACCTAATTCGGATTTCTTCTTTATTTTTTTTTTCTTCTCTTTCCTTCTCTCGCCTGTGCCCTCTGGCCTCACTGCTAACCTTCCCCTATCCTTCTACCTACCTATTCCTTCCTCCTCAACTCCTTCTAACTACCCATCTCAAAGGGTAAAGTTGCTATATTGAAGAGTTTATTCACTATAAACATATGTTGGGTTGGTCCTTGATTTTGATTTAATTCACACAAGTTAAAGGTGACAGATTAATAACTACCACAAATTGTCATTTTCTAAGAGGTACTTGACGCTATTGTGTTGCTGATTATGTCACTTGGGCTAAGGTGTTGTGATTGATCTAATCAGTTGTCCTTCCTGGTATAACGAAAATGAGATAGCCTCAGAGATATTAGAGACTCAAAACCTAAAGACCAGCTATATCTGGAAGACACCTCGGAGAAGCAACCATTCCATACCAGTTCTAAATACATCAACAAAGATACTTACAATAAGCAACTTCAAAGTATCAACCCAGGAACTAAACCAAGGACAGTACCAAAAACAAAAATGAGAAGACATTTAAGCAAGGCACAAACTCAGACTTCCACCCCTCAAAAGGCAAATTCTGGGGTAA
>NW_004624793.1:560069-573533 GCF_000247695.1 Heterocephalus glaber
GGGAAAAAAAAGAACCAAGATGCATCATGTACAGGTACAAGCACCCAATGATAAATGTAAACGTACTGTATACCTAAAATGTACCAATAAAAGAATTTAAGGAAAAAAACTGACTTTTAGGGTTTCTTTCTTTCTTTCTTTCTTTCTTTTTTTTTGGTGCCGGGGATTGAACTCAGAACCTTGCACTTGTGAGGCAGGTGCAGGCACCACTGAGCCAAATCTCCGGCCCACAAAACTGACTTTTTTAAAATGAATATTTGATTAAGAAGAAAAATACTGGGGCCGGGAATTTGGCTCAGTGGTTCCACTGCCTGCCTCACAAGTGCAAGGACCCAAGTTCGATCCCCAGTACAAAAAAAAAGAAGAAAAATACTTGTAATGAATGCCTTAAATCAGAATAAAAAGATGGGCTCACCATTAAAAACTACTCCAAAAACAAAGCTTCCAACACTTGTAGTTCAAAATCATTTTACATCAAATCACATTATTCTTGCTTTATTGCTCTATTAGTTACATTATTCTATTAACTTAGAAATGATGCATAACATTTATTGCATAAAAATCTCCAAGACAGGTTCTCAAAGCAAGGTAACCAAAGTTAGAAACTCCTCCTGTTACGGCTGTGTCTAGCTGTACCCGCAAGGCGACATACAGTCATAGCTGGGGCTTTTTCAGAGTGGCTGGATGTAGAGTGTGTGACGCTGGAACTGATTCATGGTGCAATGTTGGGCTCAAGGGCACTAGGATTAAGGGTGTGAGTGCTGCCCGCCCTAAGCAGCCTGGATAAGACATAAGGGATAGAAAGAGCTGTGGTGGTCCTTGCTTATTTTGCTACCTTCTGCCTGCCATGAACTGTTTCTCCTCTGGATGCCTGTCTGCCACACCACCTGCCATGGAGCCAGCCAATTATGGACTGAAACCACTATGAACTGTGAGCTAAATAAATCTTTCCCCCTTTAACTTTGAGAGTCAGATATTTTGTCTCAGCAACAAGAAAAATAACTAAGATTAAATTTGATACCAGAGAAGTGGGGTCATTGCTGTGACTGTATCTGACCACGTAGTTTAGGAGCCTTTACAGCTGGCCGTGGGAAGGGGAAGAGTTAGGAAAGGTTCAGAGATGCCAGCTGAAAAAGCAGAGCTGGAACGCCTTAGGCTGTACTTGATGAAGATTCTGGTCAGAGCTCAGAAAACCAGAATGCTGATAAAAATGCTGCCAGTAAAGACCAGGCTCTTTCTTCTGGGATGGACTGCATTGGCTGTTGGACTCCAAATGGTCTGTTTTATAGCCTGGCAGAAAGTTTGTCCACATTTTGCTCATGTCCAGAGACTTTGCCTAAGACTGAGATTAAGGGTAGTGGACTAATTAATCTGGCAGAAGAAATTTCAAGACAGTTCTAATGTTGAGATGGTGGCATGGCTACTGTTTGGGGCTTTCTAGCTAGATTTATGTTAAGAACAAAGAACCCAGCAGAATGATTTAAAACATTTTGAGTTTGGGCCAGAAAGGAAGCTCCAGTAAAGCTATGGACTGAAAAGATAGAGCAGAGGGGACCTTGATTGCTGAGAAAGAACAGGAGAAAACAGCCTGAGGGCATCACAAGAACCAGCAGGACTCCACCCTTTGCAGCCTCTGAGTTGCAAAGGTGAAAGACTGCTTTGATTTGTGGTTTTTGGTACTGAGGATGGAACTCCTGACCTTGCGCTTGCAAGGCACCATGGTGCCACAGAGGTAAATCCCCAGCCTGTTTGTGGTTTGTTTTTTTCCAGTACCGGGAATTGAACTCAGGACCTTGCACTTTGCCAGGCATGCCCAGCACCACTGAGCTACATCCCCCACCCAAGACTGCTTTGAGAGGCTCAGAGCACCATGTTCCAGAATGGTGCAGCCTAGGGAATTTGTTTCTCAGGATTTGGTTCATAGGCACTGGACCCCTACAGCCAAGACAGAAGGAAGCCTCGCTACTGCTCCAGCTGGCAGCAGACCTTGCCATCATCCACGTGGTGCTGGCTTTATGTGCATGCAGAAAGCAAGAGTTGTGGGGTCAGGAAGGCTTCCACCTAGATTTCAGAAGAAGGCCTGGGAGGCCAGGCAGTGTGCTCCTGAGAGGGCCGTGTGTGAAGCTGTGAGTGTGAAGCCGAAGGTGCAGTGGAGACCCCAGAAGTTTGGAGAAGCCAGGAACAAGGATCATCTGAGGAAAACTGCAAGGAGGGAGCAGGGCCAGTCCAAGAGAGAAGCCATGGGAGCTACAATCACCAAATCACCAGCAGTGCCGTAGGCGCAGAGCCACCCAAACTCTTTGGAACTCTGAACTTGCCACAGATTGCTGGGGATGCTGGAAGTGGAACTGTGGGATTTAATGTTTGCCCTGCTAGATTTTGGTCTTGCTTTTTTTGTTCTGTTTTGTTTTGTTTTTGAGACAAGGACTCGCTTTGTGTTCAGGCTGTCACTAAACTCACTTTGTAGCCCAGGCTGGCCTTGAACTCCTCACTGACGCTCCTGCCTCTGCCTCCTGGGTGCTAGGATTACAGGCCTTACGCCACCACGCCTGGCTTTGGTCTTGCTTTGTTTTCATTCCTTGCTATCCCCGTCTATAATTTTTGGAATGGAAATGCCTATCTTGTGCCACTGAATGTTGGAAGTGTTTAACTTTCTTTTCATTTGTACAAGGGCTCACAGAAAAGTTTGCCTGAATTCTCAGAGACTTGAGACTTGGACTTTTTGGGGGGTGGGGTACTGGGGATCGAACTCAGGACCTTGCACCTGTGAGGCAGGCAGCAGAACCACTGTGCTAAATCCCCAGCCCGAGACTTGGACTTTTAGCAATGCTAAAACTGTTAGGACTTTGGCCACTCTTAGAGGTGGACTGAGTGTGTTTGCATAAAGAGATATGCATGGGTCTTTGGGGAGTCAGGGGAAGAATGTCATGGTTTGTGTCTAGATGTCCCCCAAAAGCCTCATGAAGTCACAGGTGGGGCTTTTTCAGAGGCGGCTGGATCTAGAGTGTGTGATGCTGGGACTGATTCATGGTGCAATGCTAGGTTCAAGGGCACTAGGATTGAGGGTGTGAGTGCTACCTGCCCTAAGTAGCTCATAGAAAGAGCTGTGGTGGTCCTCACTTGTTTTGCTACCTTCTGTCTGCCATGAACTGTTTCTCCTCTGGATGCCTGTCTGCCACACCACCCTGCCTTGGAGCCAGCCAATTATGGACTGAAACCTCTACAAACTGTGAGCTAAATAAACCTTTCCCCCTTTAACTTTGGTTGGCAGGTATTTTGTCTCAGCAATGAGAAAAGTAACTAAGACACCTCCTAACCCTCTGTCTTCTGAGGCTCCATCACGAATGTAGGCAGCACCAGCAGCACCACCTCCCACAGAACACAGAAGGACCAGAGCCCTAAGCCCTTACGGAGTACCAGTCCCTTCAGGGAACAGGAGGCCAAAGCAGCATGCATCTACCTTCCCTTTCTGATTAGGAACATACTTAAAACATGAACTTGGAATCATTTACACACCCTTAGACATGAGCTGGGAACCTCACACTCTGCTTCCTATAGTTGCAGAGCCTGCCATCCTCTCTTCCTTCCCACCCACTGGAACCATTACCTCATACTCAACAGATCAAACTGCTAAGGACAAACCTGACTAAGCTTTCCCCAAAGATGGTTAAGATGCCAGAATCCTGCAGAAGATAACAAAAAAGTCTCTACCTGGTGGACTCCCTCTCCTGACTGTGCCACGCTACATCCCAGCTCTGAGGACAGCCTGGTACAGGGCTCTGCCCTGGTATGTACACACACACACCCGGAATGGGAAGGACACGTATTGACCAAGGCAATCAGCCTGGGCTGTGGGCAGGGAAGTTCCTGGAGTAGGGGTGGGTGTGGCAGGAACATGATTAATATGTCGGTACAGTTATTTAGTTTCCCCTGAAAAAAGAGAAATATAAGGATTATTTGAAGTAAATGACTTAAAATTAGAGTTTTTTAATGACACTACCAACACTTTCAAGTTCAGCACCAGATAGTTGACAAAGGAGGATAAGACTGCTGAGCATGGTGGCCCACGCCTACAATCCCAGCAATCAGGAGGCTGAGGCAGAAGGATCGCTGTGAGGTCGAGGCCACCCTCAGTCACATAGTGAGTTCAAGGCCAGTCTGAACTACACAGTGAGACCCTACCTCAAAAAAGAAGAGGATGAGATCAATGCAATAGGGAGGACTTAACTTCAAGACCTATAAAGAACACTTATGATAATCCCATAAATACAACTGACCGTTGCCAAAAAATGAAGTACATGATTCATAAATGTAATATCCATATCTAATTAGTAAAACAGTTGAAGACAAGTAATTCTTAAATCACTAAAAAAACTTTACAATATTTAAGTTAAACCTACAGAAAAAGGAAGTATTTCACTAGTTAATTCAAACAATGAGTCTACTTTTTAAAAACTGGTAATGGATGAGCAATAAGATGTTCTGATCCAAAGAAGGAACAGAAAGATGCCCAAGTGGAGGCTAAGTAGCAGAGTGGGACAATTCGTAACCTCTGAGCCCCATCTCACACAGCAGCTGCACCTGTCCAGGCAGCGCCAGGTGACACCGCAGGGACAGAGCAGCAGGGCCGAGGAAGCACTGCCAGCCAGCTGCTTGTGCTGCAGCCAGGAAAGCCATCAAGGGAGGGGACTCGTGAATAAAAGCCCTTTCCGACGTAGTAAATATTCCTGCAGTAGGGAGCAGTAAGCAAATTCACACAGGGTAGCTGGCTGCACCGCGTCTACCCACTCCCACCTTCTTTCTCCTTCCCAAGGGTTGGCTGGAGCCCCAGAGCAGCGCAAACCTTCCCGGTCCCCTCTACTTATTTGACTGGTTATTCCCACAAAAATCCGCGCCAAGAAGTTAAGGAGGAAGGCGCTACCTAGAAATCTGAAGGCCAACTAGTTGGTTTTCTCTGACACCTTCCAGACTCTCAGTTTAAGAAAAGGTGTTGCAGGACACTGCGTATCGGCCCGGAAGGCAGACAGTGTTCGTCTTTAAAGAGACTGCGAACGATGCCAGAATAACGTGCATCAACACCACACCGGGCAAGGCAAGATCACATGAGACTGCAGGCAGGAGCAGAAATGGGGGTCTTGGGTTCCGGAACGGAGTGAAGCCCCGGGGAGTCTCCGGCCCGGAAGACATCCGGTAGGGAAACTGCCAGGACACCCAGAAAGGGAGCCCCCGCCCAAGGAGAGGCCCAGAAGAGGAGCCTCGCTGGAAGGAAGGACCCAAAGAAGGGAGCCCCCCAAAAAGGAGGAACGAGGAGGGGAGCCCCGCAGGACTCACCGGGACGCAGGAGGCCGCACCCAGCACGTCTGCTCTGAGCCTCGGCAGTCCCGACCAGGAGCTCCGCGGTGCCACGTGCCGAGAGCTGGGCGCGGACGTCCCCCGCATCCCTTTCTCTGCGGCCGCGGGGCGGGACCCGGACGCTCGGGGAGCCCTCCGCCCTCTCCTCTTGCGGTCTCCAGTGCTGCGCTCCGGGAAAAGAGGCGCGGCCCCTTTAAGAGGGCGGGGTGGTCCCGAAGGCCTCCGCGAGGCGCCGTGCATGCTGGGAGCTGGAGTTCCGCGGACCAGCCGAGCTTCCGCCTCGTCCCAGGAGCCCTTTCTAGCGTCGCGTGGCTGGAGAGCCGTAGGCCGTGATCCGCCCTCGAAGAGGGGTCCTAGCCCCTTCCAGAGGCGGCGTGTGTCGACCTAAGGGGCCGTGGCGGCGCGGTGCAGGCCGGGAGCCTGAGCATAGGCGGGTGCCCCGACCTCTGGGAGCAGCGGGCCCGGGGACGCGGACGCCTGCGCAGAGACGGCCGAGGGCCGCGGAGGTGCGGGCGAGCATGGTAGGTGACGACGTCGCGCTCGCCGCAGGCTGCTCCCGGCTCTGCGGCGGCTGCAGGCTGCGGCACCGCTCCGGGAAGGGTGTAGGGCGCGGTGGTTGGAGGGTGCTGCCCTCCTGTGGACATGGGCGAGGCCGGGCAGCCTCGGGGAGAGGGGCCGCGCTGGGGCCCGAGGGAACGGGAGCTGGAGCTGGGGAGGAAGCGAGTACCCGGGCGCCCTCTGTGCTCGCTGTGCCGGCTCGTCCCGGAGCGCGGCCGGAGGAGAGCGGAGGGTGCCTGGAGACCGGATGAGAGACCCGAAAGCTAGAAGCTGCGGCCTAGAGACCGGGCGGATGGGGGGGCTCGCCGCGGAGGCGGGGCCCAGCCACACACCTGCCAGGTAGACCCCGCTCCAGCCCAAGGTGCACAGAACTAACCTCGGAAAAGCTTTAAACGTGCAGAGGTTAAAGATCCTGAAGCATGAACTGGGGTGTTTGCCTTAACTCCCCGCTCATTTATGCCTGCTGATTAACCCCCGGCTTCGTGGAGCCTGCGCTATCCCAAAACAGAGTCAAAGTGATCTACAAGACCATGTAGTTTATTTGACCCTAATTGTTGCCCTGTCATCCCTCGTAAGTTGACCCTGGGAAGGGATCTTGTTCTATTAAATGTCCTTGTAAGGACGTTTTAAGAGTTCTTTGAAAATTCTTGTACAGTATAAAGATATTTTGGGTGCATGGATTTTATCAGTGACTTTTCGCAAGGTCACAGTTGAAATGTTTGAGGCTGTTGGTTGGTTTTTATTTGATGTTTCCAGGAGACTACCAAGATTTTCATTTCAAGGATTTTGGGGGTTTTTTGGTACCGGGGATCAAACTCAGGACCTTGTGCTTTCGAGGCAGGTGGCGGCACCACTGAGCTCTATCCCCACCCTAGAATTTTGTATATTTTAACAAGTAACAAAACGTAGAAAATGCTATCCTTTAATATTTTTCAGTTTCCATAACATGGTAAGCCTCAGAGGAGATTGTCAGCCCTTGACGGGTAGTCCTCTGGTCCTGCCAGTTTGTAGACCCTGGTTAATTTTGCATGGATTTTGCATCTGATGGATTCAGAGCTCTCTTCTTTCTCCTTAAATTGGGGTAAGAGGAGGTGAGACAGGCTCTCTCTATGTAGTCCAGGCTGGCCTTGAACTTCCACGATTCTCTTCCCTCAGGTTCCTAAGTGCTGGGATTACCGGTGTTCTCCACTGTCCCAGTCTTCCTTCAAGTTTTATAGTCTGTGAGCCTTTTTTTCCTTTGATGTTTTATGCCACTTCTCTTTCCTACCAGTTGAACCTACGTCTCTAGTCACTTTTGGACACCAAGTACACATGCTCTTTAGACCTAGCTGTTGATTATTGTTTTAATCACAGCTGACATCAAATTATGCAGCTTTGTTGACAGCCTCCACACTCTCCTTTCAGGGCTGCTGTGCTCATGCCAAATCAGCACCTTGGCACCCTCGTGGCTCCAGGGTTGGGGGAGAGGGATCTGCTTGTTTCTTTGTCTCCACTTCTACCCCCTTGGTAACTAAATAGAAATGATCCTGAGCCACTTTGTGTGGCCTGGATCCATGCACCTCTGTCTCCATGTAGGCACTGTGCACTGTGGATTTAGCTGTCACATCTCACATGGGCGGCAATGCAGAGGTGATCCTCCTGAGTAATAATAGTTCAGGTACCGGTCATCCACACGTCCACGCTGTCTTGGTATGGAGCCATCTTTGGGGAAATGCTAGTGCATGGTCCAGCCATCTGAGGGTGTGTGACTCTGCTGAGTAGACTTGGGGGCTCTAGGGTGCTATTTGGAACCCTTTTTGAGCTGAGATTCTCATAACATAAAACTACCTGCATTAAAGCAGTACAATTCAGTGGTGTTTAGAACATTCACATTATGGTGCAACTGCCATGTGTAATTCCAAAACATTTTCATCACTAAGTGCAAACCCTAAATACACACTCACTTCCAGCTCCCCTCCCCCTCAACCCTTGGCATCTGTTAATATACCTTCTGTCTCTATAGATTTGCCCGTTCTGGATATTTCATACAATGAAATCACATAACCTGTGGCCTTTTGTGTCTAGCTTTTATTTCTCAGTATATTTTTAAGGTTCACCCGCATTGTGTCATGTATCATTACTTCATTCCTTTTTGTAGATGAATAGTGTTCTATTATATGGATATACTGATTTTTTTTATATCCATGACAGAACTTTTAAACCTAGCACTAATAGCTGTTCCATAATCAAGATACAATGGCTATTCCTATTGGAGGGCTGTTTTGGGGTTGCATAAGCTATCAACTCCATAAAAAGATCCTGGCATTTTTGTTTATCAGTTTATTACCATAGCATATGATATCTGTCCTAAGGTAAAGTTAGTCTTAGGAGAGAATGTAGCCTTGAATTCTTTGTCTCCTTCTTTTCATGGGCTCAATTTTAGAAAATCATGTATGTAGTATATATTCCATGTATTCTGTAGTCTCTAGGTCAGGGCAGGTTAGCACAGCCCATAAGCTAGCTGCTGATTATGTAAATAGTTTTCAGGCACAGCTACTTGTGTGCACGTTGTCTGGACTGTGGCTTTTACCTTGCAGTGGCAGAGCTGAAAAGCCACTAGGGACTGTGTGGCCACCACCACAGTGTTCACTGTTTGAGCCTTTGCCTCAGGATCTCAGGATCCTTAAATATTTTTAAGAATGATTGGGGGCCGGGGATTTAGCTCAGTGGCACTGCCTGCCTGGCAAGCGCAAGGTCCTTAGCTCGATCCCCGGCACCAAAAAAAAAAAAAAAAAGAATGATTGGGTCCCAAAGAACTTTTGTTTATGTAATAGTTATTGATATTTACCATATCAGAAATTAAAGTGAGAAGTTTTTAAATGTGTATTTTAGAATTACCAATAATAAACCCATTAGTTTATTACATTTTTACAAGTATCTTTAGTGTCTGACCTCATAAAAGTATTATTATTGAGTCTTTTGTGTTCCTCTTCCCATGATTTCAAGAAACATGCAGGCCTGGAGGCCTGTTTTGCACACTCAGCCGAGGGTGAGTACCCATTGAGAGTGTTAGGAGACAGTTTTGTCGTCATGAAATTCCCGAAGGGCCCAGGTCCCCAGAGCACAGTAGCACACCATATGTCTCCACAGTGTCAGCTCGCTCTCCTGCTGAATTTTGACATCGGCACATATTTGGGTTGCCTCAGTGAAAACTCGGGAACTTGCTCAGCTGTGTATTGTTGGCATTTGGTAAGGAGTCAGTCTGCACAAAGAAGACATTGCACGTGTACTTTCACAAAGGGCGAGGGAGCTGTATCCTTGGGGCTTCAGGCAGGAGAAGCAGTCCCCCTTCCGAGCCCTGGCCGGTTTCTGACTGCACATGTCTTCTTCTTTGCTGTGGCACCTGGGAGGTGCGGAGCCCTGCTTTTCCACCCATGTTCAGCTCTCATACATGGTCCACCTGTCTTTATACTAATCTTGTGATTTGGTTTGATTCTCCTTTCCCCTCTCTTAATTTCTTCATCTACATCTTATTACCCATCCCTGTAAGTTATAATTTATTCTATGTTTCTATAAACTCTTGTCTTTATTTGAAGATTGAGTATAATCCTCTTTAGTAAAACTTTTCCCCTTAGGGTATTAGTGTGTAAAACATTTGTGTAAAAAAAAATATAAACCATTAGCTTAGTCCGTTTTGATATTCAGAAATTAGTAAGGCACTTTACTTTAGTGTTGCTTTCTCCAAGTTACCTTGAGAAGTGGAAATTCAAGCATCCTGTATCTGGAACCCTGAAGATGTTATTCTGTTTCATTGCAGGCTATATATAGTACAGTTACTTGGTGGTTTTGTTATTTATTGCATACCCACAGCCCTCTGCCCTGTCTCACATAAGCAGACATTCTTGTTACTAGTATATCACTTCTCAGTTCCTGACAACCATCCTGTGCCTACTTGTGGCACTTTTCCAAGTCACTTGTGACACAAGTCTTAGTTGTGTGTATGTTTTCATCAATGTGGTTCTGTTTTTCAACTGAAAGAAATTTAATAATGTTTCCAGTCTGCACCACCTCCTCCTAGTTATTACAAACTGAACTGCTGATGGTCCCTGTGATAACATCAGCCCCTACCTTGGGTATTGGACTGTGCTAGGATTTTTAGGGGGAAAAAGAAACACTACTACACTCAGAGAACTGATCAAAATGTATTTTCTGTAAAATATCGATTCTCACAATTCTTTGACGATTAGACTCCGATCATTTGTTACTGTCTAGATGCCATCATTTCTATTTCAGGAGACTGTACAGTCTTTTTAACTGATGAAGAGCAAAGCTCTGGCTCCCTCTAATTCTGAAGTGGAGTCACCCAACGAAACCCTTGAGTCCAGTTAAACTGTGGGCATTAGGGATGGAGACTGCCGCAAACCCTATAGTCGCTTCACTGGCTCTCCCACTTCTTTTGCATCCCAAAGCATAAGCTTAAATCATCTCAGAAGGAAAAAGTCCGCCAGTTCACGGCCTGTACTCAGGCTGGTGAGAGAACTGCCATCTACTGCCTAACGCAGAATGAGTGGAAACTGGACGAGGCCACCGACAGCTTCTTCCAGAACCCAGATGCGTACCACAGGGAATCCATGCGGAACGCAGTGGACCAGAGGAAGCTGGAGCAGCTGTATGGCAGGTACAAAGGTAAGGGACACATGGCAAGAAAGCCAGGCCACACACTGTCTCTGGTAACCAGAGGGAAGAGCATTGTGTTAGCTTTTCATCTCACAGCACGATCCCCAACACCCACGACTTAGAGGATGTGGGCTCTCCTCGAAGAGAGACAGGCACTTGAAGGCTGTGCGACGAGAAGAAAGCAAAGCGGGACCTGGGGACCCAGAGCCGTAGGAGACCAAGGGCCTTTATTCTCTGACACGAGTACATTTTATACTGTCGTCAACAGGCAGCTAAGCAAGCAAGCACACGCAGCTGCAAGGCTGAAATGGTTGCTGGGAACGGATCCTGCTCTAGGCAGATGTTTAAAAAACACTGCGGCCTTGCTAATGATGTATAGATAGGCTCTCCTCTACTTTCTCAGGCAGCAGAGAGTGTCTCAAGGGCCTGTGTGCCCTCCGCCCCAGTTCTCAGCATGCTGACCCGATCCTGGCACGCCAAGGACCTGGGAGTCAGTCCCGTGATCATCAGGAGGAGAACAGCACGTCCCAAGACGACCTCTCACAAAAGGAGAGGCTTATTGTGGCTCACAGTTTCAGAGGATTCATTCCCTGTCTCAACATGGACTCATTTCAACTCGCTCCAAGATAGGTCTGTCATGGTAGAAGGGTGTGGAGCAAATCTCCCTTCATGGCAGCCAGGATCCAGTGCACAGAAGGGTACCCCAGGGGAAGTGTCCAGGGACCAGATGTGGACCCCAAAGTCATGCTTCCTTGACCCACCCAGACACATCCAGAACTGTGCTTTACTAATCCCTTGGGCAGCTCCCAAGCCAGTCGAGATGCCAGTTATAATTAACTATCACAAGAGTGCGTGTAGAACTTCTTTTCCCATGGATAAAAGGTCTCCAAGCTGCTGCTCCTTTTGAGTTCAGCTCCAGAACCCCATTTCTTCAATAAAGAAACTGGGGGTGAGGGAAGGTGATCCGGAGCTGTTCCTCACCTAACACTTGTTCTGTGCAATGAGTATGACATTTTAACAAAAATTAGAAGGAAGTGTCCCTGTTTAGAAACTATATTAGCACCTTTCCTGTCACTAGGACAAAATACCTGACACCCGCAACTTCAGAGGAAGAGAGGTTTGTTTTGGCTTATAGTTTCGGTGGCTTCAGTCCATGGTTGGCTGGCTCTGAAGTAGAAGCATCGTGGGGGAAGGACCTGGAAGTGGAAAACTGCTCACATCATGGCAGCCAGAAGCAGAGAGACAAGGGCAGAGTTGAGAAAAGAATACACCCTTCTAGGTCACTCCCTCAGTTACCTGCCCCCTTTCCACCTCGCTCCACCTCTGCATATGAGGCTTTTGGGGAACATTTTGGTTCTAAACCAGTGGTGGAGAACCTATGACATGTGCGCCTCAGGGGGCCCTGTGTCAATTGAAACCTCTAAAAGGTTCACCATTGCCGTAATCTAAACCGTAAGAGGCTGGTGTCTCGGCCATTCCTAT
This sequence comes from Heterocephalus glaber, assembly GCF_000247695.1. The sequence goes on from NW_004624793.1 coordinate 572,118, forward strand.
ACCTGATAACACAGTATTTTTTCCCCCAGCATTTCTATTTAGGCTGAAATATTTGTTGTTGTAGAGCACTACAGCATCATGAGACCAATTGTATAAGGGCCATCGTCAGCCTGCCCCATATGTGTAGTAGTGTCTAAAACTTAAAACTTTCATTTAAACAGATATTAGATCCAACAGATCATTTCCTTGGCCTTGCATTCTGTTATTTTCGTTTGAAAACACTGTTTACTTTTTCCTTAAATGTTGCATTCTTTAAAAACCTTTGTTCAGAAACATACCATGTAGCTTAAAAAAAAAAAAAAAAGGTTTGTATTCAGTGTAGTTTTCAAAAACTGGAAATTGTTTAGCATATTTAAAATGTTTGGCCAGGTATGGTGGCACATGCCTGTAAATCCAGTGCTTGGGAGATTGACGCAGGAGGGTAGCCAAGAGTTACATTTTGTATTGCTAGGGATCAAACCCAGAGCCCCAGCACTTTGTAATGCTTACTTTGTAAGTTGCCCAGGCTGGCCTTGAATTTGTAACCCTCCTACTTCAGCTTCCCAAGTAACTTGGATTACAAGCATGTGCCACCTCACCTGGTGAAGTCATTTCTTAATGATGAAGTCTCCTCAAAGAAGTTTCAATGATTTTTCCTTCCTTAAAACCCACAAACCTAGGTTTTAAAGGTAGGACTGTTTTATGGGTTATTTTGTTCCTCACTATTTATTATGTAGAAAACTGTAGTCATTTGATTAATGTATCTGACACACTGTAGCTAGAACTGTGTAATAGACTGGTATGATCCTAATCACCTATTTTAGGATCACTTTTCAAAGTAGTATAACTTCCTCCCCCAATTTTAACTACAGATCCACAAGATGAAAACAAAATTGGAATTGATGGGATTCAGCAGTTTTGTGATGATTTAAACCTAGATCCTGCCAGTATCAGCGTTCTGGTCATAGCATGGAAATTCAGGGCTGCCACTCAGTGTGAATTTAGCAAAAAGGAATTTCTAGATGGTATGACAGAGCTTGGGTAAGTAAATTGTTCTCAGTTTTAATTTTTTCAGAAAGGAAGATACATTTTTCAATAGCCTATAAATACTAATTTCCCATCGATGTATTTTATTTGTGTATAATGGAAATGCCTTATACATCTGCACTATTAAGCCTTTAGTTTCTTTTTCAATTCTAGTTTAAAGTTTTATTTATCATCATTCATGCTAATCCTTTTTATAATTCATTATTTTCTTTTTCTCTTCCAATTTTGAATAAACAGTATAGACCAGGAGTCTTTTCAGCCATTCAGTTTATTTCATAGTGTTGTGTACAACATATATAATCTATTATGTTACTACATTAAACATTAATAAAGTGTCATGTTGTTTTTGTTACATTTCTCTATTCCGCCTTAGGGTTGGATTAACAATTT
>NW_004624793.1:573633-868887 GCF_000247695.1 Heterocephalus glaber
ATTAACAATTTATTTCTTTTCTTTTCCCTTTTTTCCCCCTTTTTTTTTTTTTTTTTTTTTTTGGTATCGGGGATCGAACTCGAGTCCTTGCACTTGTGAGGCAGGCAGCGAAACCACTGAGCTAAATCCCTGGCCCAACAACTTATTTCTTAATTACCAGATGAGCCATAGAAGTAAATGAAACCACCTCACAAACTGGTCTTTTAATCATTAAGTTCATTGAACTATTTCATATGGTTCAAAAGCCAGCTTGTTTAACTGGCTGGTATTTCTGGATCTCTGATATGTCAGTATTGACACCTTAGAATATCTTGCTTTCTGCTGAGTGTAAAGCCTGTAAACTTGTCCTTAAAGCCTCTGCTTGCTTTTTCCTGTGTAACATTTATCATCCTTGTGTGTTTGGACAATAAACTCTACAAGGCTTTCTTTATTTCTGATAATACATCCCTGGCAGCCGTATTGAACCAAAGACTCCATTCTGACAATGGCGTGACCACATATTTCTTCATTTTTGTACTTTGGAAAGTACAGATGAATTACCGGTTCATTTAGGGTGGAAAACACCTATGTAAAAGTGTTAAAGAATACATTCTTAGAAAAGCCATAAGAAGCAGAGTCATGAGGGAGGAATGATAAATTGTACTTTATCAAAGTTAAAGATGCTGCTCATCAAAAAGGAAAAAAATGGAAACAAAGTCTTTGTAAATAGGGAAAGGTGGAGGGGGTGAAGGGAGGGCAGGGAATGGGGAAAAAATAAGAACCAAGATGCATCATGTAAAGGTACAAGTTCCCAATGATGAATGTAACTGTATTGTATACCTAAAATGTACCAATAAACTTAATGGAAGGAAAAAAATGAATAAATGAATGAAAAATTTTAATAGACGCTGCTCATCAAAAGATATATTAAGCCAGGGATTTAGCTCAGTGGTTCCGGCGCCTGCCTCACAAGCACAAGGTCCCAAGTTCGATCCCCGGTACCAAAAAAAAAAAAAAAAGATATGTTAAAAAATGAAAAAGTTAAAATATGTGAGAAAATATTTACTAAATAAATATAATTTCCAAATAATAGAGGGAGAAATAGGATAACTTTAGAAATTCAACCAAAATGAATGTAAGCTTAGGCAGGACAGGTAGCAAGCACATGATGAAATGGAAGATTTAAACCCAAAGGTGTCAGTAGTTACACAGTTACATTAAATGTTAGTTAACTACTAGATTTTTTAAAAGGAATTACTGTGCATACTGTCTACAATAAGTACACCTGAAGTATAAAGGCACAGAACAGTTGGAAAGGGTAAAAGTTGACGTATTATGCAGACACTAATCCAAAACAACGTGTGCAGCTTTGTTAATGTTAAAATAAGCTTTAAGCACCAAATAAATATATGTAAAAATGTCCAACATCACTGGTCATTCGAGAGATGCAGATGAAAACAACACTGAGATTCCACCTCACTCCACAAAGAGTGGCTGCTATCAAGAAATCAACCAATAACAAATGCTGGCGGGAGTGTGGGGAGAAAGGAACCCTTCTCCACTGTTGGTGGGAGTGCAGACTGGTGCAACCAGTGTGGAAATCAGTATGGAGATACCTCAAAGAACTAGGGCTGGAGATCCCATTTGACCCAGCTATTCCCCTGCTGGGTATCTTCCCCAAAGGATTAAAAGAATCATACCACAGTGATGTATGTGCACCCATGTTTATAGCAGCACAGTTTGTAATAGCTAAAGCTTGGAAACAGCCCAAGTGCCCATCAACTGGAAACTAGATAAAGAAAATGTGGGGTTTTTTATAAAATGGAGTACTACTCAGCCATAAAGAACGAGAAACTAGAGTCATTTATAGCTAAATAGATGCATATTAAGGCCATAATCTTTAAGTGAAATAAATAGGACACACATGTGTAAATACTGAATAGTTTCTCTAGAGTGAAATACTGAAAGTGTAAATAAGGGTCAAAATGATTAAAATGAATAATTGATAATTTTTTTTTTGGTACCAGGGATCGAACTCGGGTCCTTGCGCTTGCGCAGCAGGCGGCGAAACCACTGAGTTAAATCCCCGGCCCCTATAATTGATAATTTGAAATAGGAAAAATGGTCCAAAGATGTAGGGGTGAAGGGAGGGGAAGGGGAAAAGAAAGAAGGGAAAGTAAAAATTATGAGAAAAGAAAAATGGAAATGATGTCTACGTAAATAGGGAAGGTTGGAGGGGTGAAGGGTGCACAGGTAATGGGGAAAAAATAAGAACCAAGATACATCATGTACAGGTACAAGCACCCAGTGATAAATGTAAACATATTGTATACCTAAAATGTACCAATAAAAGAACTTAAGAAAATAAGCTTTAAGTCATAAAGCAGTTCTACAGATAACAAAGAACATTTCACAATGATGAAAGGTTTGTTTCACCAGGAAAGCAGTAGCTTTTATGTTTTTTGTGTACTTACTGAGTAGTCCCAAAATCTTTAAACCAAAAGAAATAAGTTCAAAGAGAAAGATAGAGGGCTGGGGTTTTAGCTCAGTGGTTTCACCACCTGCTGCGCAAGCAGCAAGGACCCGAGTTCGATCCCCAGTACCAAAAAAAAAAAAAAAAGAGAAAGATAGAAAGTATGGAATTCTCACACATAGTAAGAACTGATACAATGAGCAGGTTAAAAAACAGTTTAAAAAAATAGAAGATTTGGACAACACAATAATTGGCCTTGTGGCCATTTATTGAACATTGCCTTTGAAGAATGTTCTTTTTGAAATACAGAACATTCGTAACAGTTGACTATAAACCGGGCCATAAAACTACAACCAATTACAAAGGGTTTGAAATGATACAGGGTATACTTTCTGGCCACAGTGCAAGTAAACTAGAAATATAACGAAGTTAAAATATGTGTGGATATTTTATTCCACTGAATAACATGTGGCTTGGAAAAGAATTTATAATAGAAACTTAAAAACACATACTTAGAATTGAATGATAAAGAAAATACTGATATAAAAATTTGTAGGATTCAGCTTCTTGAATGTATATTGTAGAAAGAAAAAAATATTGAAAATCAGTAAGCAGAGTGTCTACTTAAGAAGTAGAGAAAGAGGGCCGGGGTATTATTCAGTGGTGGAGTGTTTGCCTGACATGCTCAAGGGCCAGCACTGAAAAGAGACAGAACTTGCAGGATATTAAAGGATATGGAAGACAGGATTTTTTTTTTTTTTGGTACCCGGGATCGGACTCGGGACCTTACACTTGCAAGACAGGCCGTGGAACCACTAAGCTAAATCCCCAGCCTGAAGATTATTTTTAATAAGCAGTAATTTAATTAGCAGTAATAGGAGTAATAATTAAGTAGCAAAGAAATTGTGAACAGAAAGGGTCAATTGAGCCAGATGTTATGTTAATTGCAAAGACCTAAAAGCACTAAATAACAGGTAACCAATACAGAATGAAAAGGGAGGACATCACTATGGATCCTACAGACATTAAGGAATAATTTTATTATGGACAACTTTAGGGTGGTAAATTTGACAACTTACACAGTTTACTAAAACTGACATGTGAAGAAATAAGAAATCTTAATAGTTCCCTACATCCTAGCGCTTGAACTTGTCTCCAAAAGGAAACTTGTGATTGGAATGGGTTCATTGGCACATCTACTGTTTAATGGAAAGGGTCACCAGTTTTAAATTGCTCCTCCAGAGAAGAGGAGAAATTCTCCAGGTTATTTTGAGGCCAGCACTTCCTTGAAAGAAAAGCTAGGAAGGGGCCAGGGATTTAGCTCAGCGATGTAGCCGCCTGCCTCACAAGCTCAAGGTCCTGAGTTTGATCCCCAGTACTAAAAAAGAAAAAAGAAAAGCTAGGAAGTACATTCTGTAAGTGGAGAATTATGGCCAGTCTCAGTCAAAAAACTCAGAGTATGGTGGTGCATGCCTATAATTCCAGCACTAGGGAGGCTAAGGCAGGAAAATCACTCTGAGTTTGAGGACAACGTTGGCTGCATAGTTCAAGGCCAGCCTGAAGTGCATAGCGAGACCCTATCTCAGGAAAAACTCAGAACACTTTGTAAAATGAATGTAAGATGTGACAGGAATTATTAGTCAACTAAATCTAGTCTCAAAGACAAAGCAGTGGACAAAAAGCTAGAATAATACATGATAGCTTGTTAGAGTCGAATACAAGATTCTTTTGATATCATAAAATCAGTGTGATCCACCACCTTAACAGTAGACAGAAAAATCATCTTAATACCTAAAATAAATTGGTAAAATTCAATATCCATGATTAAAGAAAAATGAATTGACTAAAATAAAAACTTAGTTTGACAAATCCAGTAAAAGTACTGGAATTTTAAGCCACTTTCCCTTTGAGATGGAGGAACAAAACCTAAGATAAATCTAATTCAGTCTGTGTGTATCAAATGTAACAGTGTAGCAAAGCAAAGTGAATTTTAAAGTGTTACTCTCAGTATCATCAAAAATTCAAAATGCTTAAGATAAATCACATTAAAGACATGTGATACTTCCGTAGAGTCAGACAGTAACTCACTGAGAGATAGGAAAGATCTGAGACATCTTTTCAATCAATGGTCCTGAAAGAATTGGTTAATTATAGGGAAAAAATCTTGATCCCTCCCCTCACCATGGATGAAAGTCACTTTCAAGTGATTATAGATCTTGATACCAAGGCTGAAGCAAAAGCCTCTAAAAATAACTTCTGGTCACACAAAACATCAAGGAAGTAGAAAGGCAATTCACATTCTGGTGAGAGTACTTTAAAAATACCCAGCTGACAAAAGCTTGTGTCTGTAAAGAATTCTTGCAAAATAATGATAAGATCCCTGATTGAAAAATGAGCAAGAGTTTTGAATAAGCTCTTACAAAAGGATATGCAAATGGCCAGTGAAAACATAAGAAGCTGCCTCATTCACTGGGAAGGTGCAGGTAGATGGAACCCCCAACAAAGCCTGCCTTCAGGGCCGGGGATGTAGCTCAGTGGCACATCATCCTCACAAGTGCAAAGTCTGGGTTTGATCTCTTGGGGGGGGGGGGCAGACACGAAACCTGCCTTCTGAGTTGACTAGACATAGAACGGGTAGTGGGGATTGGGCCCCAAGAGGTGTGGAGCAGGGCTCTGGCACTGCAGAGGCCCTGGGACCCGGCCACTCCTCTGTGGAATGGAGCCCTGGTGGGATGTGTTCGTATGTGTACTGAGGTGCATGTGCAGAAACCTGACTTGACTTGTGATAAGAAGACTAGAATAGCCAGACAGTTTGCTAAATACTGGGATTCAACATGGCAAAGAAAATGAAGGAGCTGGGGTGGGGGACGTAGCTCAGTGGCACCATGCCTGCCTGGCAAGCGCAAGGCCCTAAGATCAATTCCCAGTACCAAAAAAAGAAAGTGAAGGAGCACCAGCAAATGTTATTCACAATAGACACAGGCCAGAAAAGCCAGACACAAATTAGCACGCTGCGTCCCCAGTCACGTAAAGCACACAGGCCCTGGGGAGGAGCTCCTTAGGGAGCTGGGGTAGACATGAGTAAGGAATTGGCCAGTGCCTGTGTCTCAGGCTGCTGTGGGGAAGCCCTCACCTCTGCCCGCGTGCGCCCTGGCCAGGCACTGCCTGTGCTGTGTGTGGGCTCTGCTGCATGTGCTCCGGGGCTTTCCTGGCTCCTAAGGTATCTCCTGTTCTCTTTCCTGAGCTCTGCTTCACTGGGTAGTAGATAAGTGAAATACAGCATCAAGTCTGTTTCTTCCCAGGCAGATGAAATAAAAAAGGGAAGCTTTTGTTCCACTGTTCTACATTTCTGCCTTAAAGGCTGAATATTTTCACTGAATTATTTTTAATTTTCCTTTTGCAGTGCTGAGAATTGAACGCAGAGCCTCATGCATGCTAGGCAAGTGCTCCACCAGTCACCCATACCCTCAGCCCAGTCTGATTGATATTTTTAGTGTTTGACGTTTTGGAGGAAAAATCAATTTTAAAACAGTATAGGTTTTATAGTAGAGGTTTCATAATAATTGCTGTCTTAAATCCAGCCCCTACAAGCAAAGGGCCCCTAAATACTCAGGAATAAGGTCTGTTTCCCTTGTGTGGCAGCACAGAGCCTGCACTTGCCCAGCCTGGCTGGGGCCCAGTCCTGTGGTCGCTGAGTCCCCAGGACATCCATCCTGTGACTATCTGTATCATCTTCAGGGCTTTGGCCTCTCCACATGGTCACAGCTACAGAGCTAAACTGCCCTATTCCAACTCTTAACAAGAGGATGAGTGGTTTGGGGTTTTCTTTGAGCTGTTTTACTGAAATATAATTCATGTACCATGCTTTCACCCACTTGATATTTACGACTCAGTTGTTTTAGTGTACCCACAGCTTTGTAAGCATCACCATTTTGTGGTTCTTTGTGCAAGAGAGTTGTCCACCATGGTCCATTCACACCCCATGCCTTAGAAGTTAACCTTGTTGCCCCAGAGTGTAAGAGAAGCCAGAAGTACAGCTCCAGCCGAGCAGGAGAGGCGTGTGAGGGGCCTGTCTGCCACGAGTAACAGACCTGTTTCTGTCGTCACAGGTGTGACAGCTCAGAAAAGCTGAAGGCTCTTCTGCCCAGACTGGAACAGGAACTTAAGGACTCTGCGAAGTTTAAAGACTTTTATCAGTTTACCTTTAGCTTTGCTAAGAACCCCGGGCAAAAGGGTTTAGGTGAGTATGAATCCAAATGTTTTCCAGTGCAAGGTCTGGCTGAGCCAGCGAGCGGCCATGGTCACCGTGATGTCAGCACAGCCAGCTGTGATGTTGCTGCCTTTCTCTGCTTATTCTTAACACCTGAAAATGTCAACCAAGTGTCCCTTGGCTTCTGGGTTTTAGTATTTAAATTTTCAAGTGTAAACTAATCGGCAAGTGTTCCATACCCTCCCGTGGCTGTCTCACTGACTAAAGTCAGCAGTTACAGTTGACAGCCTTAGTGTTTAGAACTTGTTTCCCCCGTGACGTTTTGCCAGCCAGGTCTGTGACAGGCCTGGAGTGTTAAAAGTTGACTTCCATAAAACCAGTCTCCTGTGTGCTGAACTGCACTTTGGTCCTCCTTCAGAGCGGTGTGACTTACATGTTTCTGGGGGGTGAGTGTGTGTGGGTGCGTATTACTCAGGCGGAGCAATGAGATTCACTTTGGTGCACTGATACACGCATGTAACGTTTGGATTATTTTTGTCCCGAGTCCCCACCCCTGCCCTTTCCTCATCTCTAAAAGTCTACTTTCTAGTTTCATCTCAGAAGTTTTCAACTTAAATTATCAGTTTGAGATTTGGGTTTATATGAAGTTTTGGTGGGTGGGGGTTTTTTTTTGGCATCTAAATACTATGTGGCTTATTTCTGCTTTAACTCCTAAAAATCTATCTATATTGACCTACACTTGGTTGCATAGTGTATGTAACAGTCCTTGATTAGTTAAAATCTCTTACACGTTTTTAGGGAGGATTGTAAATAGGGATTAAAGTGGCATATTAGAAAGGTATGTTTTGAAGAAAAACTCCTGTAAATAAAATCAGTATCATAAGATGACAGAAAATTACCTGGAAGCCATAAAACCCTTCTGCAAGTTCTCAGTCGGTCCTCAGTCCTGATCATCTGCATGCACGGATGCCATCGGCATGGACACTCTTCTCAGCATCCTGTGCCGTCCTCCACTCCTGCAGCTACTGTCCCATCGGTGTGGGTGCAGACCGAGGGAACTAGAGCAGGCAGATGGCTTTCTCTTCCTAGACATGGCCGGGACTCTTCCTCATCTTCTCGTTTGTTTTAATGTTGACACACTGGACTATGACAGGTTCCTCATTCGAGCTTGTTCCTCTCCTGGCTGTTGCACCTGTGAAACCACCCTTTACCCACATGCCCCCTCTCAGCTCAGAAGCAATGTTCAGGAACCAAGGAAAACCTTCCTCAGAGACTGTGTTCAGGAGCTCACCTGACAGCTCCCCTGAAACTCAGACGGCCCCGTTAGTTTCTGTGAAGATTTCGGATGTATTTATCTCTGTTCCAGAGATTCCAGGGTCTGGAGTGCAGCTCAGTGATAGAGCATGTGCTCAATGTGTACATGGCCCTGCATTCAGTCCCAGCCTCAGAAAGAAAACAGACGCAGGTGAGCAGATGAGACATGTAGACCATGCCCTCCCACATTACATGATCACGCAGCCAAATCCAGAAGCATTTGGGCAGAGGTTGTTGAGACAGGTGACCCAACAGTGCTGTTTCGGGCTCTGCTCCTCATAGCTGGGTGCACAGATGTGAAAGCAGAGAAAAGTCCACTGTCATCATGGGTTAGAGGACAAAAGGCAGAATGTCTGGGGTCCCTTGTTTTCCCTTGCTTTCCAGAGATCAGCCATTGCTAAGCTGGTTTAGATAAGGAGAGAGAGGAGCCAGCCGCCTGGCATGAGGCCCTGATGGGCCCCAGAGGCCTGCATCAGCCAGTCCTTGTATCCCAAGGGGAAGTCGTGCCCTGGAAAGGACTGAAGAGCCCACTGGTCTTTATGCCAGAATGGAGACAGAGCCACTGAACATAGGTGCTGGTGAGGATGAAGTTTCACAGACTGCGGTGGGTTGGTGCAGAGTGGAGAGCTAGACTCAGACGTAAAGCATTTGTCATGTGCCCTTGGCAGTGAAGGATGACTCTGGTGTGCAAGGGTAGTTTTGTACCTGCAGCCCTTGCAGCTGGACGTGTGGGTCCCCTCTATCACATCTGGTCTGGGGCGGTTAGTGTGGCTTGTGTTCTTGGGGGTGGCCACTTGTATCTTTTACTTGTTTCTTAGGAAGAAGGGCGGAAAATAACATTCACTAAGCATCCCTGTGTGCCCGAGAGGCCTCCCTGGGCCACACGTAGTTTCCTTCCTACCCTGCAGGTTCTCTAGGCCTGCCTCTGGAATGACCTCATCACTCCAGGGAGTGTACCCCACCTGGTGCCTGTAGGTGTCACACTGTTAGTGTCCGTACAGGGCTAGTGTCTCAACGAAGTCAGAGTGGAATCATGGACAAAGGAGGCAGTTAGGGGCGTTCACTGGAAGTGTAAGACCGGGGAAACCTCCAGTAGTCGGGAGGGGTCTGGAAAAGGGTGTCCAGAGTGCCTTCCTTGTCCAGAGGCCTTTTTATCTAGGTGCCAGCTCCCTGGCCATAACAGGCCAAGGTGGCTTAGCCTAGGGTTTGGGGTAGATTGTCCATGCTCTCATGTGACCTGTGGAGAAACAGCACACACTGCCGCACACTGATGACACGCCCTGGCCTGTCAGAAGTCTTGCTGTATAGTTAGGAAGAAGAAAGTAAAAGGGTTGAGGGGACCAGCAACAGTGGTCACTCCCCATGTTTGCTTTTACGTTCCCTAGCGTAGTGATCTGTATGGCTGAGTGAACCACTCACCTGTGTGTGTGCTGGTTTTCTAAAAGCTGACCAGCCCAATTCCACCTTAGGCACAGTCCCTTACTAGCTGCCTCCTCATGAGCAAAAGAGCTCAGCCACCTCTTACACCACCACCTGCCTGCTGGATGGCCTGGCATCCGGAGCTGTGGCTGAGGGTGCTGTGGCCTCTGTTGAAGGATGGTAGAATCATTAAAGCTTCAGAGGGTAGGGGCGCCTGCTGTGGCCCACTGAGCCCTTGCAGTGAGATACTGAGGATGAAGGAGCTGCCGGGCCTCCCGGGGCCTCTGCTACCCCTCATCCTCTCTGCGGCCCTCTGTGGCCCTAGCATGTTCCAGGTGACGCAGGGCCCGCCTCAGCCAGCACGTATCCCCTGTCTACCCCCATCTGCAATTTTCTTACCCACTTTTACTGTGTTGCTTCTTACTAGTATTTTTTATATGTTTGTTTGTTTGTTTTAGTGAAATTCACAATCACTTCACCTTTGTATTGTTTTTTTTTCCCCTCCCCAGTACTGCGGATCAAACTCAGGACCTTGCACTTGCTAGACAGGCCCGGTGCCACTGAGCTATATCCCCGGCCCCCTTCACCTTTTTAAAGACTGCAAACTGATATGGAATCAGCTGTCTCTTCCCTGCTTCCCTCTTGCTGGGGCACCAAGGGAGGCATCTGCGGGACAGGGAGAGGCTGCGTGGCTCTGCAGAAGCCGCAGGGTACGTGCTGACAGGCCCAGCCTCCTAGGCGAGGCAAAAGCTTGGCTGGGCTTTGAAGACATGACATGGCTCTGGTCAGGGTGTCTGTGTCCCATGCTGCCTTGAAGTCTTCCTTATTTGCAGTGTTATTAGCAACGTGTTGGTTCCCCAACTTAACTATCATTGCTCTCGCAATAACAGGATAGAAAGTCTGGAGCCGGATCCGAGGTGGACTCTGACCCCAGAGATCCAGCCCTGTTTCCAAGTACTGCTGCCCCCGTTTAGACCACACTCGCGCACACATCTTGACTCTTATTTCTGAGCATGGCAGCAGGGTTTTGGTGACTGCTGTTGAGCACAGGATCAGAAGGGGGCAGTGATTGCCTGGGAGGGACCTTGGGGGCCATGGGTCCGCTCTGTGCTTACTTTGAAAGTTCCCAGCTGTATTGTTGAGGTGCTTACTTTGCCAATCCCTGGTTGATACGACATTACAGCAGTGGTACGTATTTTAAATTAGAAGCTGTACTCATCAGCTCTGCAACAGCTCATGAGCAGACTAGTCAGACGGCCCTGTGTGGGTGCTCCGCTGTGTGCCAGCATGGAGGGTGGCTGAACGCCTTACTGCATGGGGCCACAAGGACACACGCTCACACCGTATGACTCAGGCTGTTCCTCCTTGGCAGCTGCCCCAGGGGCCTGCCAGCTTCCTGTCTCATCTTGTGGCAAGACCTCAGCGGTGTTCACTGTCCTTGAGGCTGGAGGCCATCGCCTGCTGCTTTGCCTTGGGTCCTCCGGCAACACTCTGCACCACCTTGATCCAGGAGCTTGTTGAGGCCTGCGAGGTGATGGCACGTGCCCTTTCCATTTCATCGTCGGGTGAGACACTAGCAGAGCTGGGTGTCCCGGGCTCCAAGAGCTCGCATGCTCCCCGAGGTGGCTGTCGTCTCCCAGTTCCTCAGCAGCCAGGGTCACCCGATGCTGCGCTTCAGGTTCTGGACTGCCGGCCGTTTGCGTTTGTACTCAGCCTTCTCCACTTCAGAGCATCATGTCCCTTTCCAGCCCCAGCCCTCGAGGGTGTGATGACCCTGAGATGAGTTGGCCACGTCAGTACCCGTTTGCTTTGTGCCGCGTCAGTGTGCCACAGTCTCAGAGTCAGGATGCTAAGGCTGTCTCCTTCAGTGTAGGCACAGAGCTGGGGAGGCTGGGGCAGGAGGGTGGCCACAAGCCCAAGGCCAGCCCGACCTGCGTGGTGAGAGAGAGAGAGACTGTATATTCTCCCCCGGTGTGAAACACACGGCCGTGTCGCCGCTGTCTGAGCACGCACCCACCTCTCCTTCGAGCCCAGTGCTCATGGCTCTAGACCCTGTAGCTGTATTACTTGGGTTTGGCATGCTATTTTCTCATCTAGATTTGTTGTAAATGTTACCTACGGGTTTGGTTTTGCTGTCTGATTGCTGTATCTGCACCAGCAGCCGGTACCCTGTGTTCACCTGGGTTTGGAAATTCGTTCTCCAGGACCAGGTTGCCAGGAGAGTTTTGTTGCATGTGAATCCTGGTCGTGTACTTTTATTTGAATATCTTAAATGTTTACTTCCTCTGACATCAACTGCTGTTGAACCGTCCGATGATGATCTGGTTTCCTTTTCCTTGTGACTTGCTGGCAATTTCCCTATGTGCCCAGAGAGGCCTTAGCTTTTTTCTAAAGCTAAGTAAAGTCATTTACTAAGATGTAACTGGGTGCTGCTCACTCAGGACCAGTGCTCACAGACAGGGGATGTCCTCTTCAGTCAGGGTCCCTAGTTCCTCCCGCCAAGGGAAAGTGTTGTTGGACTGCAGTTATTATGACCTCCTCTGCTCCTGGTTCTGGTTTCCCCAGAGAGCCCAGGACCTGTGTAACAGGAGTCGTGTCTCTGTCTGTCACACTGTGACCTTCCTCAATTCTTTCTTACCTGAACTTTACATCCTTTGAGTGTATTTTCTCCCATGCTCCTTCTAGTTTAGTAATTTGGGGAATGATTTTCCTTCGTAATTGTTTTGTCTTATCCCCTCATTTCTGATTTTTCCTAATTGTGATTCATGGCATTTCATTTCCTGTCTCTTAGCCTGTTTTCAGGCTGGAGATTATACTTTGGTCTCCCTCCTGATGGGTTTCTTGGTGTGCATGTATTTCTGTTTTATTGTTTCTTTTCTTATTAGCATAATGCTTAAGGGATTTAATGTCTGTGCTGTTCTGTTATGTGTTTTTATTTATTTTCTGTTTTACTATTTTGGGGTTTTTGTTTTAATACAGGGTCTTGCTTTGTAGTTCAGGCTGGTCTTGAACTCACTATGTAGCCCAGGCAGCCCTCCAACTCTTAAAGACTTCCTGTTTCAGCCTCCCGAGTGCTGGGATTACAGGTGTGCACCACCACACCTGGCTTTGTTGTATGTTTCATGTGACACTAGTGTTTCTGGACTTTCTCATAGTTCCGGATAGCTTTTCTTTTTTCTTTTTTTTTTTTTTTTTGGTCCCAAGGATCGAACTCAGGTCCTTGCGCTTGCGCAGCAGGCGGCGAAACCCCTGAGCCAAATCCCCAGCTCTGGATAGCTTTTCTTGACTCCACACAGCTCACTCTTCTGGGGGAGTGTGCCTGCACAGCACACGTGCATGAACACATGCATGCCGAGTGCGATGTCTGCTTCCTCAAACTGCTCCTGTCCCTGACTTAGCTCTGCCAGCTCTTTCCTGCTGCATTTGTCTCCCACACCCAGCCGTGTTCTGCAGTGCAGGGCCCTGCTTGTTGGTTTTGAGGCTCATAAGGAAGTGGGTGGCCTCCTGCCTGCTGTGTGGCAGAACCCTACACTCACAGCCATGGACTAGATTGGGCCCTGCCCCACCTTTTGCAGAGCCCCTGCACCCCTCATTGGGTCCCCGACAGGTCTTTGGTTGGTGCTCTGTTACTTATAATTTGGATTGCAGATGGCATTTTCTCTCCTAGGTTTGTTATAAATGCTGCCTGGGTTTGGTTTTGCTGATTGCTATTTGTTTTTATGTGAGGACTCAGAGAAGTTTTTGAGCTGTGGTTCTTCTGCTGCTGGGTTACCAGGTTCTGGCTGTCCTGCCCAAGGAATTGGCCAGACAATTGATGAACATGAAAATGTACCATTAAAGTAACAAAGAAAAAGAATAAGTGAAGAAAAAGAGAAGTGCCAGAGAGAAAAGTGGATACACCCTACAAGCAGGGTGGCCTTGCAAAGGGAAATAGCAGTGGCAACCAAGTATCTTATATTCAGTCTGTAAAGCTGTTCTGTGCACATATCCCAGCAGTTACTTGACAATTTCCCTGATGGGCAGGTCACACCAGTTGCCCAGCCTCTGTTCTGCTTCTTCTCAATCAACAGATCATCAACACATCCTGTTGTCCAGCCAGCCTTCCATCCCCTAATCTGCTACCTCACCAGAGCCCTGTAGACAGCACCTTTGATGTGAGTTCTCATGGATTGTGTGTCTGAAGAAACCAGGAATGGTTGAGTGGAACTTCTGCTTTTAAACCAGTTCAGTTAGGAGTCCTTAGGGTTTATTTTCCAAAACTTTTCCCATTTGTTTGTTTGTTTGAACTATTCTAACTATTTTTAAGTGTGCAGGTCAGTAGCATCAAGTACATTCACAAGCCAGGTATTGTGGTGTGTACCTGTAGTCCCAGCTATTCAAGAGGCTGAGGCAGGAGGATTGCTTGAGCCTGTGAGTTCAAGGCGAGCACGAGCAGTATAGCAAGATCCTATCTCAAAAAAAGAAAAACAAAACAAAACCCAAGGACCCAGGATTTAGCTCAGTGGCGCCACACCTGCCTGATAAGGGCAGGGTCCTGAGTTCATCCCCAGTTCTGGAGAAGAAACCCAGGGTGACTCACAGTGGGATGCAGCCATCCCAGTGCTATCCTCAGAACCCCTCCCTTTTCCCAGAACTGAAGCTCTACTCCCTAGCCCCTTCCCACCTCCTGGTGCCCCCTCCGCTCTGTCTGTGGCCACTGTAGCAGCCTTTCTATCAGTGGAGCCACAGAGTATCTTTCTGTGACACTTTTCTCATGTGGCTTCCATCCGCGATGTGGCATGTGCCAAAATTTCCTTGTTTTTAAGATTGCATGATACTCCATGTATGCAGATAAAACATTGTGTTTATTCCTCCATTGAAGCACACTTGGTGCTCCTACCTTTTGGTGTTGTGAGCAGTGCTGCTTTGCATATGGACATGCAGGTGTCTTTTCGAGTCCCTGTTTCATTTCTGGTTGCATGGTAATTCTGTTTAATTTTTCAAAAACCAGTGTATTTTTTCCTACAGCAGTTGCACCATCTTTCTTTTTTTTCTTTTTCTGTGCTGGAATTGAACCCAGGGCCTCACACATGTCAGACAAGTGCTGTACCACTGAGATACCCTTTCGTTCTTTTTTTTTTTCAGGCGGGGTGGGGGGGTGGTACTGGGGATCCTTTTAGCACCTGGCGGAACAACTGAGCTAAATCCCTGGCCCAAGATACCCTTTCTTAAAATATGATTTCTCGGGTAGCATCTTGCGAAGTTGCCTAGGCTGGCCTCAAGCCTCCCTCGTCCTGCCTCAGCCTGCTGAGTAGCTGTGATTACAGGCGTGCACCGCGTGCTCAGGACTTGCTGTGTTTTAATAGCAGCATCCTGATGAGTGTGTCTGGGGTTGTGCTTTTAGGAGGTGCAGTGCTGTTTGTTTGTTTGTTTTGTAGTGGTGAGGATTGAATCCAGGGCCTTGGGCATGCAAGCGCTCTTATCACTGGGCCACGCCCACAGCCCTGAGAGCTGAGTTTTTACTTTGGGGTGGGATCTTAGCTTTAATCTTCCCTGTCTGGCTGTCTCTCCTGAGAGGCTGAGCCACAGTAGTTGCTGCAGCTGAAGGCTGTCTAAGTTTGCCAGGCTGTAGATGCCAACAAGTAGATAGACAACAGAGTCATAGCCCTTGTGTCCTCAGATGTCTGAGAAGGCCTGACCGTCCCGTAGGACAAGGCCCGGCCTGCATGGGGCAGCAGCCCACGTTACCTCATCTTCTGCTGCGAGGTCTTGCTCTGTGCCCTGAACCCTGTCTCCCTGGTAGTGCTCACCTGCACAAGATCCAGCCTCCTGTGCTTCCCCCAGGTCTGATGTCATTATTAATTATTTTCCAAACAGGAAATGTAGGTGATGCTTTGTCTTTAGCTGTTTAACTCTGAAAGGCTTACCTGCTTCAAGGTCTGATCCAAGTTTTTGAATAGTGGCAGTCCTTTAGTGGACACTTTGAAATGTCAGCGAATAACAAAACTATCTTTTCTCCCTTTTTTGGTGCCAGGGAGCGAACTCAGGACCTTGCACTTGCAAGGCAGGCATGGTGCCACTGAGCTAAATCCCTGCCCCAAAACTTTTTTCTGACTTTTCTTCTGTCACTTCAGTATCTTCAGTGTAATCTTAGGGTAATTAAGCTTCTGTTAGAAATAGATCATTTAGTTTGAGATGCAAGGCCATGTTATATGTTTAGGCTCTATTTCATAGATTTTCTTAAGCATCAGTCAGGCAGCAGAATAGGTCAGGGAAAACTGTAGCAAATATATATATATTTCCTTTCCCGGAAACAAAGAACTGTCCTTGTTTTAATGCTGTAGAAACTTAAATGTTTATCAGAATCATTTACTAGAGATGTAGAAAAGTCACTGGTTTTGTTTATTTATTGTGGGTAAGTGAGAGAATGTATAGATACTCCTACCTCAGCTTCCCAGAGGACTGGGATTACAGGCATGCACCACCACACCTGGCTAGCACACTATCTTAAAAAGCTTTTTGAGGGCTCTCTTAAAAGAGAAATAACGGAAGAAGAAACTTTCTGACTGTCTACTAAAAAAGAGTGACCGAGTTAGCCTTCCAGATGTATCACTGCACAGTATGTCTCCCGAAAAATCAGAGCACATTGAAGAGACGGGCATGTGTGTTCCCTCGGCTCCTCGAAGAGACGCAGACGAGACAGAGCTGTGACCTGGTCTCCCTCATATGTGTTTGTCTGTACACATGTCAGGATCGTGTACTGTGAGGTTGTGTTTGAGATGGGATCTTGTTGCGCTGTCCAGGCTGGGACTCAAGGGTTCCTCAACCTCCCAAATCTGGCACCATAGGTTCTGCCCACCCTATGTTGTTTTTATGTGAGGTTATTCTTTACCTTGTACTTAACTAATGGTCATCCTAATCAAAAGGTTAATTAAAGGTACCTGATTCTTTGCTGTGCTGAGGATTGAACCCCCAGGGCTGTGCTAGGAGAGCCATGCGGCACGTCTACCACGCGGCACGTCTGCAGCTGACACCTTGCCAGGTTCCTGCTGGCTGGGTCTAGAGTCATTGGCCTGGAGAATCTTGCCTTTCGAGGATGTAAAGAATTAGCTAATTTTTATTAAGATCCTTTTCTGACAGAGGGCCTGTCTTCATCATCTATCCCGAAATGAAGCGTTACAGGTATAGATTTTAAACAGTAATTCCTCCTTACGACATTATCTTAATCAGGATGATTATCTTAATCAATAGATGAGCCTTTCTCAGGGTTCTCGGGGAGAACATTGCTGCCCAGAACATGAAGCACTGCAGTCTCCACTGCCTGGATTTCAGCCTCAAGCTTTGGGGTTTTGTCGTCATTGTTATTTTTTAAATGACTAAGTCCAGTGGGACAATGGGACATTTTTACATAGATAACATTAAATATTGGAAATTCATGCATTTACTTTTCGGTTCTGTGATTTACCCATATCCAAATCAGGTTCTTTATTTAAAAAAAACAAATTGCTAGGACCGAAACTAACCCAAATTTTAAATGTATGCCATAAAACTTTATTTTTCTTTCCTTCCCAGGTTCACCTCCATTTACCAATGTGAGCGATTTACATCATTAAGATGAGTTGAATATAGATTTCAATTACTGTTCTTCCTAAGTGATAAGGATGTAGACTTGTAAGCAGGACAAGACTAATCACCCTAGCCTTACACTGCGGGGCCCATAGGTAAGGCAGAGAGCTCCTCCACGCACCCCTCACTTGGAACTTCCGTCTCTGCCTATCTTTCTGATCGAGACTCCTGGGTGCGGGAGCCCGTGCAGGCTCACATAGGGATAGGCATCTCATTGAAAGTTGGCTGCTGCTCATTCATCTCTTGCTTCTCCAGTATTGATGATCAACCCTGGAAACCTCAAGTGAGGCCTTCACCTTGAGTCATTTCTGTCCAAATGGGACTAAAACAGATTTAGAAGAAGATCCTTTGAAAAGTGTTCAGTTGGATATTATGCATTGAAACTAGCCTGTTACCTTAATATGTTTATCAATCTGCTTTTCACATTAGTTTATGTGACATACTTACATAAAAATTACGAAGTTATTTCAACATAACTCACCCTATATTGCCTACCAGTGAGGGACACTGAATATTCAATGTGATTGATTAAAGGTAGCCAGCTTTAAGAAATAAGCTTCTTAGCCCCTTTATGTCCCTGGTATGCAAGGCGTACAACAAGAATACTTCCTAAATTTCCAGTGAGCAGAGAATAAACAGGACTCAAAGCACTGTGAATTGGAGACCCTGTTCTGATGCAGCCTGCAAGCTCACCGTTTGTTGTCCATTAAGAGCGAGTCCTCTAAGATAGAGTTGTCTCTGCCTTCCAGTCAGGAGAAAAGGAAGACATTGGCTTTGGTTGATAAGCAACCTAGATTTTTAAATAGCCTGTCTATGAAAACACTTCCTGTTCGTGCTGTATGTCTTGACTATACAGTGAGAAATGCAAAGTCTTTAGAGTGCCTCTCTGATTTGCTTGTGAACCAGATAATTCTAAAACATTAGACTCGGGGTTCATTTGTATAACGAGGAGATGGATCTGTTGAACAGTGGGTCCCTTCCTTTCTGAACAAGTTGTTTTAATTTGTAGCTCGCCACTTGGAAAGGGCAGTGACCTATTTTTAAAAATAAATGATATGTTGAGACAAACCCTGATACATATGACATACAGTCTCCAAAACTCACTAATTGAGGAATAATCATTGCATATCCAAATAACTTAATATACAAATGCCTTTTTCAGTAAATTTACTCAGATTTATAAAATTAGATTGCATACAGTTTTCAGGAACACTTGTATAGAGATTAGGCCTCATATGACTCTGGCAAGATGGCCAAATTTTATTAATCCAAGAGAGTATCATTTTTTACAGTGGGAAAAAAAATTAGGATTTGTTAACTATTTTTTTCTCTTTTTTGCCAGATTTGGAAATGGCAGTTGCCTATTGGAAATTAGTACTGTCTGGAAGGTTTAAATTTTTAGATCTTTGGAACACGTTCCTGCTAGTAAGTACCCACTCCTTGCTGTGTGTGCCCAGCCAGAAAAGAAACCAGCTGCTCTGAAGCTTATGCACTGACCTAACTGAAATCTTAGATGTACAAGTTGGGCAAACTGAGTCCCACCCAGAGGCCCTCTGGTATCAGGCAAGGTGCTGCACAACCTGTCTCCTTGCAGGGCGTGGCAGCTGTTGAACCCTGGGTGTCCCCTGGCAACTGCTTAAAACCTGCTTTGCCCTGTGGTCTCTGCAGGATGGGCTTCAAGTCCCTGCAGTCCTCCACTCACCATCCCTCAGAGGACCCTACACTGTCATTGTCCACGTCCCCCAAGAAATTTAAAGTACTTAAAGAAAGTGCCAGGACCGAGCTGCAGGTCCACACCGGCTCCAGAGCTGTGGATGCCCAGCTCCTGTGTGTGCCTGTAGCCAGGTGTCACTGCAGAAGGAAAGGAGGCCACTGGCAAAGATGCAGGCTGGAAACAGGGCCTCGCTGGGCTGTCCTGGTGAGGGGCAGGCGCAGCTGTGAGGGGCACAAGATGTGTCCTGACTCCAGAAGCAGTCATCTTAGGGGTGGTGGCAGGGACACTCAGACACCCCCACTCTACCCCTCCCCGCTGTCACAGGGTGAAAGGTGGCCATCTGTCCTGCAGCACCCCCCAAAAAGCAAGAAAATTAAAACGTACTGCTGTTTTATTTGAGTGAAACTGTGTAATTGTAGTACCTAATAGGTTTCATTTTGTTCTTAAATAAGTCTCTATTGTGTAGTGTCTCTACAGTATTGGAGTCCTTACTGTTTATACAGAGTACCATTTTTTTTTTGCAAGCAAAAAATAAATGTTTACTTAAAATATGAAAAGTAATGTTAAAAGATTATCCAAAAATTGTGTTCCATTTAACAAGTATAAAACAAGACTTCTAAAAAAAGTTTGCAATTAAGTACAAAATGCTTAAGAATATACTTTGATATTCACAGTGGGTATGTCTGAAAACATAAATTTTACTGCTGTAGCAGAGTGCCATTATTACGTGTGAGGATTTTATTGTTGTGCTGACTCCTCCGATGAAGGAGCCTCACTCCCTGATAGAAGGTCCCTTGGCCACTAGAGTATCTGAGAGTAAGCTCAGAATCTTTAATCTGCTGGGTTGTTTTTCTCTTGCACATTAGGAACATCACAAAAGATCAATTCCAAGGGATACATGGAACCTTCTGCTAGATTTTGGAAACATGATTGACGACGACATGTCCAACTATGACGAAGAAGGTACTGGACCTGGAGGCCTCCTGGGGAATGGGTCAGCCTGCCGTGGGTGCTACCTGCTTGCCTCCAGCATGAGAGGCCACACAGGATGCCCACTCAGTCCCACAAGACACATGCTGATTAGGCTGATGGAGAGGCGCTGACTTCTGTTTATTTCCCTAATGCAGTTACACATATCGCTGCTCTCGGTGCCTCGGAAGACCACATCAGAGTCATGGGCAGTGGGAGGCGCTGTGCCCTGGGAGGGTACCGGGTCTGTGCAGATGCACCTCCACCAGGACTTCCTGGGGCAGCCTCTCCCTGCTCCTCTCATCTGAGTGCCTTGCCCTTTCATTTGGCATCAGCTGCATTCTGTTCCTCACTAGTTCAGCTTCTTGCTTTGTGTTCTCCATACACGGCCAAGTGTCTGTGTAGTGCCTATCCATGCTTGTGAGTAGAGTCGGTTATTATGGCCAGCCCGGCTTCTAGGAGCATGAGCTGTAGCTAATGAGGTGAAACCCTCTGCAGAAAGAGCGGAAACCTAAGGCAGGGTGCATTGTGTGGCCAGGAGCTGCAGCGCCAAGGCCCCCCACCTTTGGAGGGGTCCTGTGGGAGCCTGGGCAAGGAGGAAGTGCTCCTGGTGGCGGGAATGCCCACACGACTCCAGAGAAATGGCGTGTTCCCGCCCTCGAACTGGTGGGCCCATTTGTCTGCACTCCAGGTTAGCGCTTCCTGACTCCCTGGAGCTGGCCATGCTGTGCCTGGTCCCTGAGTGTGTGTGCTGTCCTCACCAGCCATGTCCTCCTGCCACTCGCTGACCCTGACTGCCTGGAGAAAAGGCACTGGGTAAAACACGAGCTCTATGAATTTCAAATCATTTGGATTCTTGAAATACAAATGTTAGATTTTGAAGAAAATGCTTTGAATACAGTACTGGCTGAGCTGGCGTGTTGCTCAGTGGCAGTGTTTGCCAGTACGTGCATGGCCTGGGCTCGGGCTCCAGCCCTAACAAAGTAAAAAGAAGAAATTGCAGTGGCACCAATTTAAAGATCTTTGTGTTTGCTCCCCTTTAGGAGCCTGGCCTGTCCTCATAGATGACTTTGTGGAGTATGCACGGCCAGTAGTCACAGGCAGAAAACGCCGCCCTTTCTAGGAGGACTCAGGTGCAAGGAGGTGGGAAGACAACTTGCGTCCTGCAGAGAGCTGTGTTGGTCAGGTGCCATGTGTGTTGCTGCTTAGCAGCCATCCTCGCCAGCCACGGGACTGAAACCTATACTGTGCTTCAAGGCCACAGTGGCCACTGCCACTCCAGGAGAAGCTCCTCAGAGGACAGCTACTCGGGCGGGTGAAGATGTGTCGTCAGCACTGCTGCTTAAGGAGATGCCCATGCCCTAAACTCACAAAGCAACCAGTACTGTTTGAGAACTGCAGAGCACGTTGTTCGGCTCGTGACATAGGTGGACACCAGCAGTTACGCACTGCGGAGTCACCCCAGAGTTAGCTGTTAAGAGGCAGTGCAGGTGCCCTGGGCAGATCGGTGTTTCCATGTAAGTCAGAGCTACAGAATGTGCCCTAACGGAGGTGCCCGTGCTGGAGTCTGATGTTTTTTAATCTTGGTGCCAGAAATTCAAGATTTATATTTTTGAATTATCAGATATCTAGATTTACTATATCTATTTTTGTTTTCATGTTCTTTAGATGTTTATCTGAAAATCATTTTGCACTTTTGAGATGCTGTTAGTTTGTACCGCAGTGAGGCATCAGGTGTGATTTCAGCAGAGTTTTATTTTAAGCTGTTTACAGGCCAGGGGCCTATTTTACTTCTAATGCTGTTATTTGAACTTCCTGAGAAGTTTCATGTTTGTAATATATTCTATTATATTTAAAAAGACATTTTTCCATGAAAAATATTTCTTTTTGAGTGGTTAATTACAGGTTTAAACATCAAGTGCACTGGTTCCCTCCCCTTTTCTGTGATACGTTCAGCTCCCCAAGGCCAGACCTTCAGACCCTAAGCACAGAGGAGGCAAGAATGACATGCTGTTCTCCAGAGCAGCACCCAAGTCCTCCGTCTCAGGCAGTGCTGCCGCCTGTTTAGGCCTGAGTTAGCGTCTGCTGCTCGGTGTCCGGCCAGCCGAGGATCTACTCTCGCACGCTGGCATGGAGAACCCGGTGCCGTCTGCTCTTCCGGTGTCGTGCTTTGAGTGGCACTGTGCTGCCCCTGCCTCACATTTGCCAAGACTGCATCACAAGTGTGCCTTGCTACCCACCTGTGACAGCCGTGGAGCAGCTAGGCTGGGCTTGTTCCAGGCAGGGTCTCTGGTGTCCTTCACCCGGAAGCAGCTCCTCGCAGCCTGGGATTGTGGGTCCTGCCACCTACGAGCAGTCAGTGCTTTTGCGAGGCACCCTCCCAAGGACAGCGGGGGTGCAGGGCTGGCAGGGACCTGCGGCCGAGACGCCTCCATGTCCAGCCCTCTCTGTGCATGACGGTCTGACAGGGACAAGAGCAGGCCGAGTCGTGTGACCTTCCTCGGGTCTCTGGCCATGTCTGTAAAAGGGAAAGCTGGGTGTGTCCTCCTTCAGAACTGTGACTCAGAGAGTATGTATTTCGCGTAGCAAAAACCTAAGAAACATGGAAGCATCCTGGGCTTTGCAGATTCTCAATGAGTAATCATTCTGTTCAGAGACGTTTATAGAATTCAAATAACTATAAAATATGGGAGTCAGCAATACTTTTTAAGATTTAAAATTCTGTGGGGTTGTCAATAGATACCAAATTATTAATTGGAAAAAGGCTCTTCAAAAAATTGTTCTTTTTCTGTTTAGAGTTGTGCATGCTACACAAATGTTAAGAACTTCAGGAACACCAAAATAAATTATTTTCTGTGGTGTTGTGGTGTCGTCCCGTCTGTTTTCAGTTGCACAGTACATGCTGCTGCTTGTCAGGGCCTGGCTCTTCAGTAGCCGCCACAGTGCCCACCGAGCATGGTGGTTCCCAGTAGAAGTCACAGTGTGGGCGTCACACTAGGGTGTACTGGCCAGCTGAGGCGCATTGAACATCACCCAACATCATCACTTGCTCCTTTGCCAAG
This sequence comes from Heterocephalus glaber, assembly GCF_000247695.1. The sequence continues at coordinate 596,379 of NW_004624793.1, forward strand.
GACCTGCCGAGGGTCTGGAGTAGGTGTCGCCATGCTCTTGGCTATAAAGTTCATGTCATGCTAGATGTCTCAGTGCAGTTCAGGCCTCAGGCTCCATGGGGTGAGACTGCTTGCTTCTGGCTCTGTTGCCATAGCCACGGTTCCTAGTAAAATGCTGGGGATCATAAATAGTTTCCGAGTGGACAAATTAATGAGTTAACCTTTTCATTGTCTGTAGGAGGCTCAAGAGAGTGGAAGTTGTTCCCAGGGATTCTTGAGAAAGCTCCTGTTGCCTCCTGGCTGGCAGCCCTGCCGGCTTCCATAGTCCATCCGTCTGGCTGGCGCAGAGAGCCTGCATACCTTCTTGTTTTGAGGGACAGTCTCAGTGTCTCTGAGTTGAGCTGGCCAGTGGAACACCAGAACCTCAGTGTAACCAGTGCTCGCTGAAGGCCATCTTAGTATGCGGCTGCACACTGAAATGCTTATCAGGCGACCTTCGAAGTCCCAAGGAAGCAGCCACCTGGCGTCTGGGTGTCTTCATTTCAAACCAGGGACCTGGTTTGTGTTCTGCCTCACCCACCCCATAGTTGTGAATGTTGACTTAGCAGGCAGAGGTTTCTCGGCTCTGTAGTTGCTGCTGCGCTTCCCCACCCAAGGTGGAATTGCAGAGCACCGAGTGGGGAGAGGCGTAGGGATCCTGCCTGAGGAGCGGGGAGCCCCACCTCTCCTTCACACTGCACTTCTAAAGCTGTCACAGCATTTTATCAGAAGACAGTTTTTCCTAAATGAAACTGACACAAGGCAAATATTAGATTTCTGGGAAACTTTAGTACATGGCAAGGTAGCATGGTGGGTTTATTTGAGACTCCAGAAATGGCAAAGAAAACTAGCCTCAGCGATGAGGTGTCCTGGGATGAGGGAACAGCAAGCAGGCAGAGACCGCCTCCCAGCTGGATGGGCTGGCCAGCTGCTCCGGTTTCCACCTGCGCCGCCCATGGGTCCCCTGCAGGGGCCAGCGAGGACCGAGCCTGTGCTGTGGCGCTGGAGGCGACAGGAGCCAGCGAGCGCCCAGCAGCCACCCACGTGGTGGGGTCAGAGCCTCTTACTGGGCCACCTACAGAGACAGGAAAGGAGCGCCTGGCCACTTAAGAGGACGCCAGACGGTGATACAGTGACCGGTATAAATGTCAGCAGGGAGGGCTGAAGGCAGCCAGGGAAGGACAAAGCGGCGCCCAGCCAGAGGAGCCGCCTCCCAAGATGGAGAAGTTCAAGGCTGCCATGCTGCTGGGGAGCGTGGGCGATGCGCTCGGCTACGGCAACGTCTGCAGGGAGAACAGTGCTTTAGGCTCTGTCCAGGAGGAGCTGCAGAAGGTCGGGGGGCTGGACCATCTCGTGCTGTCTCCCGGGAAGTGGCCAGTGAGTGACAACACCATCATGCACATGGCGACTGCTGAGGCCCTCACCACAGGTTGGCTCCCCAGTGCCTTGCTAGCTGTGCTGGGGGATGGGGGCAGCTGCTCCGGTTCACAGTAAGTGTGGACAGCCTTGGAGGCACGCCTGTGAATCGTGTTACCTGATGCCACTGCCGAAAGTGGCAATTTAATGCGTCCAGTGCCCCTCAGCAAATCAGGCAGGCAGCAGGTCACGTTTCTCCTGCAGTGGCTCTTTGAGGGGTGGCATTACTTTCTTTGCAGATAATTAAGATTCAACTTGCAAGCAGCGGCTGGCACTGTGAGTGTGAACCAGGCCCATGCTGTGGCTCACCAGCTATGGAGCCAGGCGGCCTCTTGCCTAGCTGTCTGCAGGAAGCTGGCCACTGCACACTGAGTTGCTTGCTCTGAGTTTATTGCAGAGAACATAAAATGTAAGCCAGTCTGAAACTTGAACCCATAAAGATGATACTGTTTGGGCACTGTGTCTCCATTCCCTCGAACTACACTGCGAGGTGCAGCATGTGATGAGCCGGTGCCACGTGGGAAAGTTTACCGATAGTCAAGGGACAGAGAACAGTTAAGTGTTTACTGATGCACCGCGAGAGAGCAGCAGGGGAAGGCGAAAGGACTGGTGAAAAGTTGAGATTTTATTTGACCCTAATAGGAGGAGGGTATGGAAATGTCATCCCACGAGCCCTGGCGTCAGGTCACGGTGGTCCTGCTGTCCCTCCATCTCACTTGTAAGCACAGCAGGCCTTGTTGGGGGACTGATGTTTTGTTTCAGAGTCCAGTGCCCTTGGCACTGTTAGGAACAATACTTCTGGGTAACATTAATTGACAGATGTGTGGGATGTCAGCGGTCGGGGCTCAGGATATGTATTTGTACTTGGAGGGACTTCGGATGAGGTATTGGGCTGGGGAGAAATGGTATCTCTAAGACATGACAAGGTACTCTCTAAGACGGCCTAGTGATGTCTGCATCATCTGTGTGTGCAGCTTACACAAGAGGAAAACAGGAGGAAGGTTAAAGTTCTGCTGTGGATTCATCACTCGGCTGCAAAGTGGCCTTTAAAGAAACAATGGCAAAATAACCACTATTCCCCACAAATTAAGGTCAAAATATCTGCCAGAATGATTCAGCTTGGACACTACTTGTACACAGATGTGTTCTAAGGAAGTGCTGCAAGTTTGGACATAAGCAGTAATTTCTTAAACTATTCTGTAAGGAGCAGGTTGATCTTGGGATCAACAAGGGTTCACATAAGTTTCAGAGAAATAGTTGGTTCATGAACTCATCACACAGTTTTCCTGTGCATCGTGTTCCCTGAGACGTTAAGCCCTGACAGCAGATGGCAAGTCAATGGGGTTTCACCTACACTCCGCCATTCCGTTTGTCTGCCGTGAATGCGCTCAGTTTAGCTCTGCGGTCGCTGTGTAGGAATGCTCTCCACTGATCCCTAAATAACTGTGGAGAGCACTGAAACATGTTGATAAGATAAGCTGTCACAGCTTGTTAAAGGGGTGAGGCACACACTTATGAAACCCAAATATTTCCTGCTTCTGTGGTCATTGAGTAGGAATGCCCTTGGCTGGTCCCAAAATAACCAGGGAGAGCGCCTAGGCCTGTCCACGAGCTGAGGAGTGGAGGCTGTTGGAGTGGCGAAGCTCCTGGTATTTTCCCGCAGGCTGCTGCGCCTTTGTGGACAACAGCATGAAAGCAGTACCCCGAGCTCGAGCCATGCACGTCCTCGAAAACACAGCTGCTGTGTGCGCTGTGCTGTCTGTCGGCACTTGCTCTTGAAGCCTGCGTCTGTCTGATGTCCCACACACCAGAGCCACACAGTGGTCCCTTCATGTGCCCGGCGGAGGTGGCCTGGTGTCAGCCATTCTGCGCATGGCCACGTGGTCACTCGGCAAAGCGCTGGCACTGGCGGGGTGGCCAGTGAGGAGACTGGATCAGCAGGACACTCGGGGGAGCACCTGGCACCTTGGTTTTCAGGGAGAAACTGGATTGCTTGCCAGTGGTGACAGTGGGCAGATGAAGGCAGGTGGTCAGGGAGTGATGGGCCCTGCGTTGGCCTCTCAGAAGTGGGTCACGAGAAAGCAGTGACAGGTGTGCCCCTTTATCGATCGATGGCTTCTTCAGAAACTAAACCAAGCATATTTTTTTGAACTCTAAATTTCAAAGTTGAAATCTCATCTAATTTTCTTGAAGTGGCAACGTGTAGCGCATTACAGGGGTCTTGGAGCCACATTAGTGAGGGTTGACAAACTGCCCAAGGCTCCGGGGTGGCAGCCTGTCCTGTCTGCACCCTAGTGTTAAGGACCCCAGGGAATGAGGCTCACTGGGGAGAACCAGGACAGGGCTGTTGGCCCCTAGGACTGCGTGAGGGAGAAGACACGAGGAGAGGCCAAGCCCTGGGAGGGTCAGGACAGCGTCCTGCGGCCCCTAGCTGCACAGCAGCACAGGCGAAAGTCTGGCATGCGGCAGCTGTGCACCTTTGCTAGGGACCAGGCTTTGTTGGGTGGCATGATGGTCCGTTCCTTGTCCCTGAGTGTCCTTGGCCTTGGGGTCTCAGGGTTGGCTCATTGCATGTTCCTGGCCACCCTACCCATTCGACTTTCATCACCAGTCAGAGCACAGAGGGAAATGTGGGGTCCTTTTGTCTCCCTCCAGGGAGGCTGTGCCTGGTGATCGGCTTTTCTCCATCAGGACTTTAGCTCAGTGCCATAGGCCTGCTCTGGGGAAGGAGGTACATGGAGTGGAACTGCTGCCCTACCACGCAGAGCAGCCCAGGAATCTACAGCTGGAGAACACATTTCTAGTCAGATTCTAACCTGAAAAACCAAGGCTCTTTATGCCATTGTATTTATGGACTTTATTTTGTTTGTTTGTTTGTTGTTTTTTAAAATTCAGCTTTAGTTACACACTGGGATTTCCTGATATCTGATTCCAGAATAAAAGTCATTATTTTAAGGACTTGGAGGGGCAGGCGGGCAGGCCAGGTGGAGGGAGGAAGGCCTTTTGTAAGCTGACCTCAGCGGCAGGAAAGCTACATAGGCTGGGCTTCCAGGCAGCCTGAACACCCCGGCCCCACCTCAGCCCAGTCCTGTGCAGACAGGCGTAGCCACTCTGCCCCCCAGGCCCTCAGCACCCTCTCTCCTGCCCCTCAGGGCTGGTAAGGTCAGAGGCACAGTGGGGTCCACACCCAGGGCTTCGCACTGTCCATGCATCACCCTCCTGCCCAGCCCCGGCCTCACGGCCTTCGGGGGAGACTGTCAGCACTGTCCCTCCCTCGGAGGATGCTGTACTCCTGTCCCAGGAGCCCTGGCTCCTATGCCCTGAGCTGGGCCTTCTGTCTGCAGCTTTCCTGAGGTGGTAACACCTGCCCTCAGCATCTGTACCCTCCTCTGTTCCTACCCCCACCCCCCAAGACAGGGCAGACATTGCAAAAACAAGGCTGCCTCCCACAGGGCACCAGACTCCCTGAGTGGCACTGTGGCCCTGAGTGAAGTCCTGCTGCCGGCTGTCACAGGACTGTGGACAGCACCGCCCTCCCCTCTGCAGCCCCAAGCTCCCTCCTGCACAGCTGTTCTTGGGGGTGGCCAGGCCCATGGACTCCAGTCTCAGTGGTGTGTGCTGTCCACCAAGCTGTGGACCAATGTCCCAGCCAGAGAGCTCTTCCTGCAAGAAGACATCACCTCCCTGAGCCTTTTCTCAGAAAAAATGACAAAGTAGGACCCAGTGTGGGAGGCTCACATTTGGCCTCCTACAATGCAGCAGTCCAGGTACAGTGTGGGCCGAGGGTTGGTCTCCTCCTGGCCTGGCTCTTTGTCCCTCAGGCCCATGGTCCTGGACGTGTCTTCCTGTACTTGTCCCCAGATTGTGTCTCGAAGGGTGGGACACAACTTGGGCAGAGTGGCACTGCAGGGCCCCTGGCTTTCTTGAAGCCAGCAGAGTTTGGCACTAGAGACAGGCAAGGCCCGGCTTCCGTCCCACCCAAGGCAGGGCAGCCAGGCTCAGCACAGTGGCCCTGACATGGACGGAGCCATCAGTGCTCACACCCCCAGATTGTCACGTGGGGCAGGACATGCGTGCAGCCACCTTCTGTGTCGGGCATCAAGTGAGGCCTGAAGCAAGTTGTCGGCCAGGCCTGTGCCGCAGACAGAGCTGTGTCCACACTGACGCCTATCCCCGCTCTGCCCCTCTCTCCTTCCCAGACTACTGGTGCCTGGACGACCTGTACCGTGAGATGGTGAGGTGCTACGTAGAGACCATCGAGAAGCTTCCAGAGCACCAGCCTGACCCCGCCACCGTGGAGGGCTGCTCACAGCTGAAGCCAGACAACTACCTGCTGGCCTGGCACACGCCCTTCAGTGAAAAGGGTCAGGAGCCCATCCTATCCCAGAGCTGGGCGCCTGTCCGCACGGCACCCGGCTTCCCCTGTGTGCTTTGTCCTCCGTCCCTGGTTCACTTTCAAGAACGGTTTCCATGTGCAGCTGCATCTGGGGGGTGCAGTGGAGGTGGCTGGCCCTGTCCTGTGCCTCCTCGGGTGAGTGGGGCTGGAAGCTGCAGCCAGGGCCAAGTGGTCTATGCTGCTGGTGAGCCACCCCCCAAGACAGCCTTGGCCAGGGCTGTCCCTGAGAGGAGGGGCTCACAAGAGTGGCAGAGACACTGGTAGGACAGGCCAGCTGCTCTGGCAGCCCAAGAAGGTCAGAGAGAAAGTCATGGGGGAGCTGGAGGGGCAGCCAGGGCAGGTAGAGACTGCAACCGACCTTGATGTCTCCAGACGTCTCCACGAGGTGCAGGAGCACACAGAGCTGCCTAAGGGCTGGGAAGAGGTGCCAGGCTCCCGGAAGAGAGGCTGATGCTGTCAGTCAGGGTCACAGACTGGAGTACCCTCTGCTCCCCTCCGTCTCCCCCAGGAGTCTCAGGACCCAGGAGGACGGTGCTCTAAAGTGACGAGCAGAGACAAGAGCCCAAGGATGCACTTTGAATTGTGTATGAGCAGCTCAGGCTCCCCTGCAGATGTGGAAAGCCCTCTACCACAGACTGGGGAAGAAAGCAGTACGCCTGGCCCCGCCCTGCTGTGCTCACAGAGAGGGTATTCGTGGAGAGAGTTCTCAATGCACCCAACCATATCCATAGTGGCATCAAATGTAAAGGGTTTGAAGCCCCAAACAACGGCCCAGGGCTCAGGCTGGACCAGGAATCAAGTCCCCACTGTGTGCTGCCTACAGGAAACGCAGCTCAGTAGGTGGACAGCAGAAAGATGGGAAGGGTGCACATGCAAGTGCTGTCCAAGAAAGCCACAGGCTGTGGGTGGCCCCGGTGGGATGTGTGCCCAGCTAGCAGAGGCCCAGTCCACCCCAGGTGACACAAGCAGAAACCAGAGAGAGTAACTGTATTAATAGTCACAGTAGATTTGGGAGCAAAGAGTATGGCCAGAAATAGAGAAGGCAATGTCACTGTGATACAGGGTGGGTCATCATGGCGTTCACTGGGATGACATGCTTACATGCTGCACACACCTGTCATCCCAGCTACTCAGGAGGCTGAGGCAGGAGGACCACAAGTGTAAGGCCAGCCTGGCAGAGTGATAAGACCCTGTCTCAAAAAAAACATTAAAGGATGGGCCAGGGTTGTAGCTCAGTGGCACCACGCCTGCCTCACCAGCACAAGGTCCTGAGTTCAATTCCTGGTGCCAAAAATAAACAAATAAATAAATAAATTTTTAAAAGAGGTCTGGGAGTGTAGGTCAGTGAAAAGGCCTGGGCTCAATCCTCAGTAATGAAAAAAGAACTAGGCCAGGGATTTAGCTCAGTGGTTCCAGAGCCTGCCTCACAAGCACAAGGTCCCAAGTTCAATCCCCAGTACCAAAAAAAAGAAAAAAAGAAAAAAGAACTGACCCCCTCTAGCTAAACAATAAAAAAGAGGAGGATGAGTCACCTGTGCCAACCATGAAGGTAAGGCCAGTGTACCTGCAGAAATGAGAGGAAGAGAGGGAAACGCTGTTACCAGCTTCACACCAGTGAGTCTGACAGCACAGCAGAAGCGGACAGAGCCCTTGAAGGGCACAAACCACCAAAGCTCCCTCTGGAGAACCAGGAGGCCTAAACGGCTCGTGTCTTACAGAGAACCACGAAAAAGACTGCATGGGATCCTACCTAACACTCACGGGAGAGACGCAGCTGTGCTCCAGCGAGCAGGAGCCTGTTTGGAGCCTGTTTTTAGCTTTCCACTAAATTCCCACCAAATTTGGACCAGATTTGTTTAAGTCCTTTTCCATGCCTCACGGTTGTGCCTCAGAGACTCCAGGGAGCACGGAGAAGTGGGATGGGAGAAAAGTCTCACCGCAGATGTCTGAGGGGGGCTGGGGCCATCTGAGCAGGCCGCAGGCCACAGCCCACCCATCTGCAGCGGGCAGAAGGCTCAGACACTTTGCCAAAGACCACATGAGGTGTTGACAGCCACAGAAGCCACCCAGCAGCAGTGGTCATTAGGAAAATGAAAATAAACCACAGCAAGGAACCACTCCTGAGCAGGCAGCGAGAGAGAAAAAAGCACGGGGCTGCACAAAAATCCAGCCAGCGGGCCCTGCTCCCCACACTGGAGCACCCGACGCTGGAGCATCGCATCCAGCTGCCCGTCAGAGGTGAATGGGTGACAGCCGAGCAGTGTCTGCATCGCCAGCAGCAGGAAGGTAAACTGCGTACACATAGGAGGCGTCTCAAGGCGGTTAGGCTGACTGACAGAAGCCAGGCGAAGTAAGAGCTGACTCACGGGGTGCTGAGAAGTGCAGAGCCCTTGGCCTTCCAGTCCAGGTGCAAGCCCAGGAAAGGGCCTCAGGTGCACGTGTTCTCCCAGCCTTGGTGGCAGCTTTGGGCTGTGCCATGCACCGTGTGCCAGCTGTAACTCAGGGAAGCTGTCTTTAGAGAGAAAAGGCCTGCCTGGTTGACAGCACAGGGTGGACACAGCCTACCTCTGTCTTCCCAGGGGGCGGCCCATTCCGAGCCAGTCCTAGCCCATCCGAAGTCTGTTTTCAGTGGCTGCATAGCCTTCCCGCATCAGTGGAGCCTCCCTTCCGTGTGACAGTTTGCTGGTGTCCACCTGTTCGAATGACCTTCCAATGAGCATGTTGTCACATAAGTTTCCTTATAAAACCCAATTGCTGCGGTGGGCTTCTTGGGGTGCGTTCTGAATCTGGGTGCTCCCACACAGGCTCGGGGTTTGGAGCGGCCACCAAAGCCATGTGCATTGGCATGCGGTACTGGGAGCCGGCGCGGCTGGAGACCCTAGTGGAGGTCAGCATCGAGTGCGGCCGGATGACCCACAACCACCCGACAGGTGAGGCAGCACTGGGGTGTGTTCTCTCACCTGCAGTGTGGGAGCCCAGCCCAGCCCAGAGCTGGGTCATTTCTCAACCTTCAGCTCTGCTTTAGGGCCACTTCCCATGAGGTGCTAGGAGGCCAGGTTGAAGATTCTCACAGGTTCTGATGCTGGGCTCCAGGCTGAGTCGGGCATGGTGGAGCCATCACCCTGGTGGCCCAGCTGCACCTCAGTCTCCCCACCGGTGCCAGGCAACAGTGACAATGGCAGACACACCCACCAGTGGGCTGAGTCTCCCACGTGGTCCCAGGACACGGCCAGTGCTGTGGGGTTTCTCCACCTCCGTGTGAGCGTCACCCAGAGGGACACGTCCTCATGGAGAGCAGGTGTCAGCCACCCAGCACCTGGCCCTGGGAGGTGCCACAGGAGGCATGAGGAGGTGCTGGGTCACTCCCTCCCCCTCAGCCTTGCAATGCAGAAGCCTCCAAGGTCACCTTTCCAGGGCTGGTGCAGCCGAACTCGCTCGTGCATCCCCCAGATAGCGCCCAAGCAAGGGCAAGAGCAGCCCTGGTCTGCATGGCATTTTCCAGGCAGCTGCTGGGGGCCGTGGCCCACACCAGGAGTGCCAGGCCTGCGACCCCTGTCCTTAGCTTCTGACTCAGCCTGTGGGCAAAACCTGGTGCCTGGAAAGGAGTTCTCATGGGGCCCCTGCTGACTGATGGGCTCAACTAGTAGTAAATCCAAAATCAAACCTTCAGCCCCAGAAATGCCAAGGTTTCAAGCACCGTCAGGAACACAGGCACCTGCATTCTGAGCTCGAGCTTCTGTGGCACTTGCCAGTGTGTCTCCACGCTGACCTGCACACCCCTCACACACTCGCTAGTGGAAGGCTTCATCCACTCGGGCTGGGCCTGCGGGCCTGCAGACACACTTGGAAATGCCCCCCACTCCCCTCTCCAGTGTCAGCCACCTTGGCAGCCGCGCCACCATGTCTGCATCCCTGAGGAGGCCACTCAGGGGCCAGGGGACGCAGCTGGGCTGGTCAGCCCTCACATGAAGTCGTCCTGCCTGGGGTGTGGGGAGACCCAGAGCCCCTGTGGCCATCAGTCTCGTGGGCAGCCACGTGAACTGGCTGTCCAGTCCTCACCTGACGAGGTCCAGTGCAGAGCTGACCCCACGCTGCCCTGGACAGCCAGGGTTTCGAGGTCAGGACGCACGCAACTACAGTCTGTGCCCAGGCCAGGTGACAGCTGCCTCTCCTCTACGCCCAGGCTTCCTCGGGTCCCTGTGCACAGCCCTGTTTGCGTCCTATGCGGTGCAAGGAAAACCACTGGTGCAGTGGGGGCGAGACATGCTGAGGGCTGTCCCGCTGGCCGAGGGGTACTGCAAGAGGACCATCCGGCACACGGCGGGTAAGCGAGCTGGCCCCGGAGACAGGTGACGCCCACCTGGCAGCGGGAACGCCTGCCCGGAACGCTGCTGATCGCTGTGGGGCCCCTGCCGCTGACCACAGCAGTGAGGAGGAGCTGGTTCCTGCCGAGTCTCCACTGACCCAGTGTGGTCAGGCCAAGAGGGGCACGCGTCCTCCAGGGAGGGGGGCCCGCCTGCACCCCAAACACCCTGCCTCACCTCCGCCCAGCCTGGAGATGTGCACGTCCCTGCCACAAGCCCGAGACCCTGCCCACAGGGGGCATCTGCACCCCGCTCACCCAGAGCCTGCTGCCCCCATGCCTGTCACTTTACCAGCCTGTCAGTCAGAGGTCCCAGGAGTCCTCCAAGTTAAGGTTGGGGGAGCGGGTGTCATGGCCCTGCTGAGGGGAGCCATGGGGAGCTGGATGCGGGGCCCCGGTCAGGGCCAGGAGCCCAGGGTGCACCCCAAGGCCAGTGCTTCTGGAAGGTTCTTTTACCTTCAGGGGAGGGGCCCTCAGCTCCCGGAGAGACGTGAGCCGCAGGGCGCGCGCCCCAGGATGTTTTCCTGCGCTGCTGTCGCTGCCTGGCATCCTGGTGGGAAGGAGCAGAGGGGCAGGGTGGGGTCTGTCTCACTAGCCTGAGGCAGAAGCCTTGAGACCCAGGCTGAGGGTCGCCTCAGCGTCCGCCTTCAAGGGTGAGGCTTCTGGAACAGCTTTATGAGGACCCACCTGCTTGTCCTGTACCTGGTCACAGCCCTGGAGGACACTGGGCCCGTGGTGGTGCCAGCCTGTCTCAGGACTGTCCCCCTGCCCTGGGCTCGGCCACCATGAGCCCCACCACCGGACGCAGCTGCAGCACCCAGCTTCCGGGACTTGGTGGTCGTGGCGGGGTGCAGCGGAGCTGTGACCTTCCAGCGTTGCAGGCCCAGGGTCAGTGGGGGCCCTGTGGAGGGGAGCAGGTGCCTCGGTGCAGAGCCACATGGCCCAGCACCCTGAGCAAGGCCATTGTCCTCGGTATTTCCTGTGGGACCATCCGGGCCTCATGAGGATGGAGCCCACTGGCCAGATGACCTGGGCACCACACCCTGCTTTGGGGGACTGAAATGTACACCAGACAGGGATGGCTCTGAAGATCAGCCCAGGGATCCTTCTGTTTGGTGTCAGATTTGTTACCTGGAGTCCCAAGTCCTCTGACAGGGACACCCAGTCCAGGCCTCCCAGGCAGCCAGAGGAGCGTGGTCTGGACCCTCAGGACACCTTCCCCTGGGCCACTCCCGGTCCCAGGACAGTGAGGGGCCAGAGGCCCTCTGTTGGCCGGGCTTTGTACGGCTGCTGGCAGAGCCATCTGACCACAGCCTGCTTTCAGGGTGCTGTGTGCCCACACTGCCCATGTCCCAGGCTCGGTATGACCCTAGGGGGTGGCACGGGTGACTGTGCAAGCCCAGAGCAACTCAAGAGCCCTCTGGCCCTCTCCACGTTGTCCCAGGCTCTGACTCTCTGCAGTCGTGTCCCTTGTGCCTGGCTCCCTCAAGGGGCAGGGCAGCCAGACCCAGCCTAAGGGCTCAGAAACTGGAAGAGCACTGGAAGCACACCCTGTGGTGTGTCTTCCTCACCAGCAGGGCCACCAGGGGCTGCCGCTTGTTTCCGGGGCTTGGGTAGCAGCTATTAACTAAGAGCACGGGACTTCCTGCCCCTGCTGTGGAGGTGCCATGTTAACGGAGTGAAAACACTTGGCTTGCTACGAGAAGGCGCTGGGTCACTGCAGCCCTGCCGAGCTCGAGCAGGACCCACTGTCATCTCCAGCTTCCTCCCGCTGGCCAGGGTGGCCACCGGGGCTTCAAGCCTGTTTCTGGCCATGTCCCCTGGGCACACCCCTCCATCCTCCCAAGCTGCCCACAGAATGGCCCCAGCCACGCTCCTGTGCTTGCGTCTAGAGTACCAGGAGCACTGGTTTTACTTCGAAGCTAAATGGCAGTTCTATCTGGAGGAGAGAAAAATCAGTGATGACACGGAGAATAGAGCTCACTTTCCCGACAACTACGGCAGTGCAGAGGAGAGGGACAAGGTGAGTCGCAGCCAGCACGGGACTGCAAGCTCAGTGTGCAGAGTGGGTGGGCACAGAGACGGACAGACGGACAGACGGACACTGGCATGGGGGTGGAGGCACGGGTGGGTGCTGATACTCTCAAGCCTAGTTTCTGCTGCTGAGGGGCCGCATCCCAGGTGAGGGGAAGAAACAGAGGGAGGCTGGGTGGTCGGATAAAGGGTGGACAGATGGCGGATGGATGGACAGCAGCTGCAGAGGGACCCCGGACCTTGGGCCGTCTGCACGGATGTGTTCTGCTCGGGCCATGGCTTGACCCAAGCTCTTGCCAGACTTACAAGAAGTGGAGCTCCGAAGGCCGAGGGGGAAGACGGGGCCATGATGCACCCATGATCGCCTACGATGCCCTCCTCGCGGCAGGGAGCAGCTGGGCCGAGCTGTGCCACCGGGCCATGTTCCACAGAGGTGAGACGCCCTCCACCCTGGAGCCCCTCGGCGGGGGGGCCCGAGCTCCCTCTGTGAGGCTCTCCACACACCACCTCTGGGCCCCCAGCACCCCGAGCCCCGGCCTTCAAACCCCACTGGGTGCTGCTCGGGCCACCACGGTACTGCAGTGGCCACTTCCCTTGGAGCGACGGTGTGGCCTCCAACCTCCCATGCTCGGGTCCTGGATGGGCCGCTTGGCTTCCAAGCTGGTTTCCTCCTGGCGGTGCCACCGCATGGGACTGAGTGTGAGGTGGGCGGGTGGGGTGGGCACTCAGTGCTGACACCAGGCCCACAGCGGCTTCTCCTGTGGAGGGGCAGTGCCCCAAGGTGGGGTGCAGCAGGAAGAGGTCCTGAGCAGAGGGGAGTAGGTGAGGAGCTGCACGGAGCCAGAGACTGAAAGCAGGCGGGCCCAGGTGGCTTGGGGACCGGGGGAGAAGGGAGCTGAGGGAGAGTGCGGCCAGGAGAGAGCACGGGTGCACGGAGCCAGAGGGAGCCAGGTGGGCGCCTCAGCAGCTCTCCTCCAGGGCCCAGCTGGGCTGCCAGTGCGCCTGCGTGCGGACGTGAGTCTGGGGTGGGGTGGTGGGAGTCTGTGCGGAGTGTGACAGGTGTGGGCTTGACCGTGGGTGTGGACTGACTGTGTGCGTGGAGAGCGAATGTGCGTGTGGCTGCGCGTGTGCGAGCTTAGTGCCCTGTGTGGGTGTGCACGGTGTGTGCGAAGGAGCTTCTGTGTGGGTACAAGTGCGTGTGCAGGTGCCAGGATGTAGATGCAAATGTCAGTGGCTGTGTGTCGCATGGGTGTGGGCTGGCTTGCCACCAGGCAGGCGTCTTCGGGGCTGGTCCTGCTCGCGGCTGGCTCGGCACCGCCCTGCTGTGTCCTGGCCCGGCCGCAGTGGGCTGCCGAGGGTCCGGGCAGCTCGAGCCCTGGCCGCCTGTGTCTGCGTTGCAGGGGAGAGCGGTGCCACAGGGACGATCGCCGGCTGCCTGTTTGGCCTGCTGCACGGCCTGGACGCCGTCCCCCGGGGCCTGTACCAGGAGCTGCAGCACAGGGCCAGGCTGGAAGAGCTGGGCACCGCCCTGCACCGCCGGTCCTCAGAGGAGAAGTAAAGCGTGTCTGCGGCCCGGAAGGGCGCCCTGGGGTCCACACACACGCACACACACACGCGTGCACACACCCCCTTGAACCTCCCTGCCCCGGGAGCGGGGAGGAATGGGGCTGTAACCGTGTGTTACCGCGTGCTGCATGGAATACGTTGTTTGTCCTACAAGAATATTTTTCCTGACCTCAGAGGAGCCTAGAGCTTTTCCATTTCACTCTGGACCTGCTACGCGTGCCTCTGCAAATACAGCCTGAAGACTGGTCTCCTGGACGGTGGTGTGCTTTACTCTGTTGCGAGACTAGTGAATGCTGTCCGCTCTCTCACCCCAACAACGCTGGCTGCGATGCTTCTCCTTCCGAGCACCTGGCTCCCTCTCTCCACCTCCTCCTCGCGGGTCTGGAAGGCTGGGGCGTCTGCCGCCTGCTCAGGCTTGGGGCGGCAGTGCTCATGTGGATCACCCACGCCACAGGCCTTCGGGAAGCAGGTTTTGCTGTGCTACAGCTCTGGAACCAGTCTTCGGAAAAACTCGCTGAGAAGGCCAGGAGCACAGGTCTCCGGGCACTGCCTGCCTGTGCCCTCGGGCCTCTCGTCACACTGCACTGAGGACCTGCAGGCTCCCCCGGGGAGGGCAGGAGGGGTCTGTCTGCCTAAACGACTTTGGCGACTCTGGCACGTCTGCTGTGCTGGGCCTGGGGCCGCACGGCTTGTGGCTGTAGTGTCGTTCTGTCCCACAAGGTACTCTCTGCTCGGAGCTTCGGGCAGGCGCGAGCGTGGGCTTGCTGAGGGTTTGGATGGAGGCCAGGCCTCTCCTCCTGCGGGGCTACTTCTGGCACAGCTGCCCAGGGCTGTGGGCGGCACAGTGAGGGCACCATCTGCAGGGTCCCGTGTGCTGGAGTCTGAGTGGCACTGTCCTGTGGCCATTTTCCCTCCCAGGCCAGCTGGAGAGGAAGGTGCTCCTGGGCTAGGAAGCTGCTCCAGTGGAGGCCCCGTGCCTGCTCCAGGGCGAGGTGGAGCTGAGCGCAGGGAGGTGGAGGCTTCCACACTGAGCGGAGCCATTGTGTGTGGACTGTGCTTGAGCGAGTCAGCTAGTGACCTGCTTTTGGCGGGAACCATTCCCAAGGCCGCACCATTCCCACAGCGGTCTGCCAGGAAAAGACCCCACCACCACCCCGGCAGGGCGCACTGGACGTGCAGGCCTCCGCAGCACCCCAGCTCAGCGTGCGCAGCGGCAGAGACCTTCCGTCCTCTCACGCCCGCCGCCTCGGAGTGACTGATGCACTCTGTGGGTGTGGCCGTGGGGACTGAACCAGAGGGGCTCCACCACGGGGCTGCGTCCTCACCTTTTCCACTCTTTTGCTCAGATAAGGTCTTGCCAAGTAGCCAGATCCTCCCGGCTGTGATTCTCCTGCCTCAGCTTTCTGAGCAGCTGGGATTACAGGCATGCACCGCTGCGTCTGGCTTGCTTTCATTTTGCGAACATCTTTAACCCTCTGCTCTTTACGTCACCTTTAATGCTGCTTTCTCACCTCTTCTGAAAAGAAATCGGTTTCTGCCAGCAGCACAGTGGTGCTGCACTGCTCGGATGTGGGTTTTCTTTCTCTGATCTTTCTGCAATTGTGGTGCTTCCTATATTTTGTTGTGCTCTGTAGTTTAATTGGTGGAGTTCTTTCTCTAAGGCCTAAGAAACTGTGGATCTGACCAAGCGCACGTGGACCCACACGGCCACTCACTGGTGCCCAGGGCTGGGGTCAGTGCCTCTACCTTGCAGGGGCACACCAGAGGACGAGGCAGGTGTGGGTTGCAGATGTGGCCTGCTGTACCCTGATTTCTGCTTGATCCACCCCAGCCTTCTTTCTCAGAGGCTGGAGATGTGGAGTTGAAGCTGGGACTTAGGACCTAGGGCTCAGGTTGCTAGCAAAGGCGTCCCAGGAGAGAGCTGGGCCCCAGCAGCCACTTGTGGCCTCCAACACATGCACAGGCTCTGTGTGAGAACCAGCAGTGTGGCAGAGGCTGGGCAGGGAGACACAAGTCTCTGGACTTCACGCTGAGTTTGATGAGTTTATTTCCCAAACTGGATGGCTGACAATCTTTCATGTGCACTTAAAGTCATTTTTCAGGTTTTCCTACCCGAAAGCTAGATGAGAGGTAGGTTTGACAGATGTGGTCCTTCTGACATTGCAGGGAGCAGATCTTGGAGGTGAGATGACTGAACATTCAAGAGAAGGTCTGAAAAAGACACTGAATATCCAGACAGGGTGGAGCTTGCAATCCAAGCTACTCAGGAGGCTGAGACAAGAGGATCTCTGGCCAACCTGGGCAATTCAATGAGACCCTATTTCTTTTTCTTTTTAAAAAAAGGACACTGATGAAGTAATGGTAAAACTTAAAACACGCACTGTAAAATGGGCACAGCCTACACTGCCACAGCCTGGACTCCAGCCACCCACGGCCGGTCGTGGTAACAGCCACTCTCTGGAGTGGTTATTCCCCTAGCCCACACTTTCTGTGAGGGAGGCAGACGAGATCTCACCAGGAGCAGAGCCGGGAAAGGAGCTTTCACCGAGCGTGTCCTGCCCTTCCAGGCTGGTGGAACTTAGAGCGGCCACTGTGAGTGGGAAGCCAAGCTGGTGCCCCAGGGGTTGGAAACACCGATGACGTCAGTCCACGTGCACGGCCCAGACCCTCCCGAGGCCCTGCGTGTGGGGAGGCTCCTCGGTCACGGCGCTGGCCCTGCGCCCCCGGGGACGGTCCCTGCTGTGTGGACTCATTTCCAGTTAGCAAGCAGGGACAAACTGAGTTCACAGAAGGGATGGGGAAGGACTCGCACAGCGAGAAGCAGCGGCTCGGAACTGTTCGATCCAGGCCCGCGGCTTGG
This sequence comes from Heterocephalus glaber, assembly GCF_000247695.1. Next base: position 613,032 of record NW_004624793.1, read on the forward strand.
AAGGCGGCCGCAGTGACAATGAGCACACAGCCATTTCAGCCGCTCCTGACCTTGCTGTCCAGGGGCCACTGCGGGTGACCCCGGGGCCATCAGGCCTCGTGTGGCCCCTCGTGCCCGTGGGGGACCATTCTGCCTGGCTCAGGCGGAAGCCCTGGCAGTGACCCCAAGTGTCCCAGAGCCTCGAGTGCCTCCGAGACCCTGTGTCTCGGGGATCCGTGAGGGCCACGTGTCCCACCGGAGCTTTGCTTCCTTCCTTTCCTGTTTGTGTTGTTTTCCGGTGCTTTCAAACTCATAAAAAGTCGCGAAACTACTAGACAGCAGCGTTTCCCTCCACCCCGCTCACCAGCGCCGATCCCAGGCCACACGTGGCTGCTGTCCTCTGGTCTCACGGCACACGGTGCACAGAGGCCGACGCACAGAGACATTAGAGATGCCCGTGGACAGACACGGATGCAGAGACAGGGACACGGGGCTGGAGACAGCAGGACCACGGGCTCACGCTGCTGGGCCATTGGAGACGCACCCCCGAGGGCCCCTGCTTCGACCGCCCACGTTTCAGTGAGTTTCCTCAGTCAAGAACGCGTTCTTCTACGACCACCGCATGCTGCCGCCGCCAGGAGTCTAACCCGACACGCCGCTGTGGCCCCCTGACAGCCCCCGCTCTGCAGTGACAGCTGCATTCTGCCCGGGTGCCTTGTCCTGTTCACTTACACCGGAGAGGCTCGGCGCCCGGCTGCCACAACCAGCCCAGCTGGTGCCACGGGCGGTGTGCCCAACACAGGCCCCAGAAGGCCGCCTGGGAGCCCTCTGCTGACGGACTGTGCCTCCCTGCCTCGAAGGGCACCCACACAGCAGCACCTGGCCTGCCACCCCGAAGCGCCTGTCTGATTCCAGGACCAGGAGTTCAGCTCCCTGACTCAGCAGTGCGGTTCCAGCTGTTTGCTGCGAGAGCGGTCCTGAGAGTGACCGTGAGCGCACAGCTTCTGACTCCCTGCTGGAGTGCAAGCTCGGCTTTGGCCCCGGCAGCGCGAGGACGACACAGGCCATCTCGCCACGCTCGTGCTGAACCCTCGCCGCCCGGTCTTCTGGGCTTTTTAGAAGGAACTTTCTCGAGCGACCCTGCCCTGCTGACTCCAGTGGTTCGAGCAGACACGCAGCTCTGTGTTGCCCATCATCTGTCATCTGTGGGCTCAAGTGGAGTCCTTGTTCCAGGGGCTGGATCAGCGCTTAGTGGGGCACCAGCCTGTCAACAGCTGGGCAGGACAGAGGAGACCACCGTGGGTGCCCCTGAGTGTTCCTATCCTTGGGCCACTCAGCCCTCTGGAGCGGAGCTTGGAAGAGCAGCCAAGCCCCGGTGCATGAGCTGGGGGCAGACAGTGGCCCGGTCTGTGGTGCCCCCGCCCATGTTCCAGGCAGAGGGCGCAGAGGGAGCTGACTCCTGGCCTGCATGGCTTAGGGTAGACACGCCAGGAGGAAGTAGCCACGGAGCTAGGACACGCTGGCCACTCAGCATCCACCACGAGCCGGGAGACCTGTTGCTGGTCTACCTTGAGCCTCACAGCGTGCAGTGTGCGAGCAGAGGCATCGCCCAGAGACAGTCCCCTGGTGCACACACAGTGCCCTGGGCATGTGGTAGGGATGTTCTAGGCTGAGTATAGGAGCCAAAGAAGGGACAGACAGACAGCAGGCTTTGGGCCGGCTGGGTCCTACAGAGGGCCCAGGAGAGACGCACCTAGCAGGTACAGAGAGCTCGTCCTCAGACAGCCGGATGTGGCTGCCCATCGCCAGGGCCCAGATGCATTTTCTAAACCAGTGTCTGCCACAGGCACCCAGGGTCCCTCAGGACAAGCGTGGGGCCTCCTGGGGGCTGTGTGGAGCCTGATTTGAGCTCATCTGAGGCCCCACTTTGCTTGGAGCAGGATGAACTCTCTGAGCAGGTCACACAGGCAGCACATCAGGGGATTTGGGTGTGGAGGTTGAGGCCCAGCTGCCTTGGGCAGTAATGGGGAGGACCAGGGGTCTCAAGGTGGGGTGGGCAAGGCTGCCACTGTGAACACCATGTCAGCCCAAGAGGCTACGGTAGCCTGGATGCCCACAGGGCAAGCCTCCCGCCTCCTTGTCTCTCAGATAACCTCGCTCCCAGCCAGGGTCGCTGGTGCTGACTCGGGAAGGCTGGCACACCCATGTCTGTGCTGGCCCTGGAGGGAGGTTCTGCTCTGTGGCTGCTGTTCCGAGCGCCTGAGGTATTTGGTCCCAGGCCCAGCCTTGTGTGCAGCTGCTGCTGGGGAGGGCTGGGCCGTTGGCCCAACGTGGGCTTGGGCGCGGGACCACAGCGGGCCGAGGTGCCAGTCACAGGGGAGGCCTGGACGGGGCTGGTGTCTTGGAGACACTCAGAGCTGTGTCCCTCCAGTTCCTTGACCGCTGGGGTCCACAGTGCCTTCACCCCACGGGGGAGTTGAGACAGGGCCAGGCGCCCAGGACATGTGGGCATCTGGAGCTCACCAGGAGGGTGGGGACAGGAGCGCCCAGGCTCCACAGGCACAGGGCGCTGCTGGTGGCTGGTACAGAGGGCAGGCCGAGGATGAGCGACTGCTGCCTGGTCATGGCTGCCAGCCCTTCTCTGTCAGCCCTGCTCCTGCTGCGGGTGTGCGGCTGGGCCCCTGAGGCTCCCCAGAGGAGTCCACGGTGCTGGCCCAGCCCCTCTTCCCTGTCCAGCTGGTAAGCCTCAGAAAAGGGTCCGACCTGCTGCTCTGAGGTCCTTGCAGTGTGGTGGAGCTTTTTGGAACTCCAGCTGGGCTGAGTTTTGTGTCTACCAAGGAGACAGCTGGCCTTTGCCAGGGGGCGCTGGACCCCACGTGGGGCACCATGGCAGGCCTGAGCCAAGACGCCCAGCTGGTGGACGTGGACCACTGTGGCTCCTTGGTGTGGGAAGGGCACACAGGAAGTTCACCAGCATGGGATCTACTCTGCCTGCCCTGGGATGTGTCACTGCCCCAGCACGCGCACCCAGAGGGGCGCCCACGGCCCTGTGGGGCACAGTGTCCAGATAGCTTATGGCCTGTGTGTGACCCACCTGCTCCAGATCGCCCACCCAGGGAGAGGGACGAGAGCCAGCACCGGCTTAGACATGAGGTCCAGGGAAGCAGGGACGGCCACAGCCATTAGTCAGACGACCAGAATGTCCCCGCGGCACACCGCTGGCAGCCATTGCAGTCATCTTAGTGACTCAGCCTGAGAAGTCCTGCAGATGATTGGAATAGCCTGTCAGTTCCTGGGAGGGGAGCTCAGAGCTCCCGAAGGACGAGGGCCCTCCACCGACGTGCTCCCACCTGGGCAGGCGAGGCCGGCCCCTGAGAGCGAGGTCTCCCTCTGGCGTACCCGCAGGTCCCCTGGCTCCCGGGAATTTGGCCACAGGTACGTGTGTGACCTGGGTCACGGAGCTCGGCTGGGGCAGGTCGTGGGACCACCGAGGGAGGGTCTCAGACCCGTGGCAGAGCAGGGATGGAGGCTGAGACCCAGGGCACTGGCTGGAGCTCGCGTCCTGGTCTGAGCCACGCCGGGGCCCTGTGTGTGCGGGACCCTGGGTGCTGTGCTCAGGCCCCTGGAGCAGGTGAGCGGGTGTGTGCTGAGGTGGGAGGGCAGTGTCCACAGGAAGAGCAGGAGCACCAGGGCTGGAAGGCGAGGCAGGACGTGCTGGGTGGGGCTCGCTGCGGGGCTTCCGTTCCTGGCAGGAGGAAGGATGCTCTTCTGCCACCTGTGGGGGGGGGGCGAGCCTGGGGGGCTGCTCCCTGGGCAGGAGGACGTGTCTGACACACCTGACTGCTTGCGATGCGTGCTGGGGTGGGTGTGCGACTAAGGTGGCCTCGGGTGCCCGGGGCGCCTGGGTCGGAGGCAGGGGAAACAGGAGGGAGGAACTCGAGGGGTCAGGGACTGAGCCAGGGGCCAGCCCCAAGATGCTGAGCCTAAGCAGCCACTGATTAGCAGATGCCCATGTATTACGCAGCCCTGGGAAGTGAAAGATGCTGCCCACGTGTAAGCTGCATGCTGCAGCCGTGGATTATGGCACCGTCTCAGCCCAGCAACAGGAACATCTGGGCCCCCAAACCCACAAAGCTTCGCAAAGCCTCCCCGGACCCCAGGGCCAGCACAGCTGCGTCCTCCGAGGCCTAGAAGGATGCGTGGGGCTGTGGAGGGAGCCACGGAATGCTCTCTTCAACCCAAAACTCTCAGTCCCGCTGTCCACAGCGTCTGGAGGCTGAACTTCCCTGGAGAAAGGGAGGTCTCTCTCTTCTGGGGCAACAGCACCGGTGGCAGGGAGGCACCAGATGCCCAGCAGGAAAGCAGGGACACAGCTCCCGGTACATGGACCTCAAAACTAGGCCCACCTGCCGTTGCAGTGCTGAGATCCGTGGCTCCTGGGTGTCTCGAAACTGGAGATGCTGGCTGCAGGCGGGTCTGTCCATGCCGGGCTGGGCAGCAGGGCCAGCTTGGGGTCCCTTTCTCCTCCTGAGGACACCTCAGCTCCTTGGACGGGGGCTGGCACTTATGTCCTGATTACTCAGAACAGTGGCATGTGGGCCGGACGCAGACTTATTTTCACACGGGTGCCATTCCTGCATCGGGGCCTGGTTGTGTCAGCCTGCAGCTCTTGTCCCAGTGTCTCATCCACCCTGTGCTTCCACGGGCACTGCTGAGCCAGGCTCAGGCACCTCGGGCCCCTCAGTGGCTCTCAGGTGGGGCCCACAGGATGTCAAGGATCTCGCAGGGGCTTGGGAGAAGCCCTCCTACCCTGAGAGACGGCCCTGTCAACCCCACCTTGACATCAGGGCCCCCTGGTAACTGTTTAAAAGAGTTTGTGTGGCTTCTAAAATCAGACTCCCTCTTCTGGGGAAGCTGTTCTCTCCTCTCCTGCCAGTCCACTTCTAATTGGCCAACATCTCTTCATCTTGACCGCTTGGGTTTCCATCATGAGTGGAGCTGGGCACCACCGTGTCCTGTCTATGGATCCACCATTATTTGGGCATCCTTGGTGGCAGACATCGGGGTGTTTGTTGACACATATTTCTGTAGTGTTGGGATGACCCCAGCCCCATACAGGGTAGGTGACTGCTCTTGCTTTGATCCATGCCCCAGCACCAGGATGCTTCCAAGGATAGGATTATAATCCTATAATTAGCACAGCCAAGACCCTTCAGCCCTTGAAATTTGTGTTCTATGTCTCTGGTTGACTCTATAGAATGAACCCCGGATAGGTGCAACTACAGTGCCAAAACTCAGGGTGCATTTTACCGTCACCACCCAGACAGGTGGAAGGCGGCTCTGGCCCCTACCTGCTGCCAGGGAGCCCATCCTGTTGTGATCCAGGCCACCGTGGAGTGGAACTCCTCAGCCTGCCGGAGGAGCCAGGCCTGGCAGGGAAGTGTGGGACAGGTGCTGTCCAGCCTGGGGCTCCCGCTTCTCTTCCCTCTGTGGTGCTGGCTCCTGGGGGACCAGCACCCCTCTGCAACAGCTACTTCCTGCCCAAGAGCTCAGTGGGGAAATAGCCCATCCCCTCCAGCCTAGGCCCAGAGGGGGAGCGACTGCAGATCACCTCAAATTCTCTGCCCTTGGGCCTTAGATTGAGGTGGAATTCAGCACATTGTTAATGTTATCTTTCCTTGGGAGATGCGCAGAGGACACAGAACATACACTTTTTATACTGAACTCTCTTGCCTATTTGTGCAAGCAAAATACATGCTTTTTATCGGAGAGCATGTTATACACGCAGAGTGGTTTTCCAAAGTGCTTTTACAAAGCCGATGAACGCGGGCCTGGATTTCCAAGGGCTGGGGAACAAGGGCTAGTGCAGCCTACCAGGTAACAGCTGTGGGTCCCTGACGGCCCCAGTAGACCAGGCCCCCAACTCACACTCTTCCTATGGATCCTGGGGGTGCTTCCAACATGGGGCTCCCCTCCAGGAGCTCTGTGGAGTTCCCTGGGGACCATGGGGATGAAATGTATAACCATTCATTTCTTTTTCCCACAGCCCAAAGAGCAGCAAGACCCACAGAGACATAGTGTCCATGGATGCACAGGCGCTGAGGAAGAGGCTCAGCTACACCAGCAGTGAGGCAGCCCGCGCCCTGCTGGCCAATCTTCTGCTCTACGTCCTGGACCGAGCTGAAGGGCCTCCGAAGGCCAAGGACGGGGAGCATAGAGCCAGCTGCCCCACCCTGCCCCAAGAGGCCAGCCGGCGGCCCACACGCTTCCAGCTTCTGCAGGCCAAGTTCATGGGCCGGGGCCGGGAGCCCCCCCTGAAGAGGACCCGGGAGGTGGGCCGGCTGATCTCCAGGGACAGGCAGGGGCCTGGCCGGAGCTTCGTGAACGCCACCATCAGCAAACTGCTGGAGAAGGCCCAGGGGAGCACCAGCAGCCCCAGCCAGAGGCCTGCAGCCCGAGAGAAGCCCTGCTGGGGCAGCCCAGGTGGGAAGAGCACGGTGAAGAACATCCTGAGGAAGTTCCTGGCTGCGGAGGAGAAGGAAGCACGCGAGCGCCTGCCCAGCCTGAGGCCTGGCTCCACCAGGGGCCCACTGCTGAAGGTGGCTGGCAGAAGCACCGTTCTCGCCCAGCTTCGGGACAGGTTCGAGCAGAGTGGCGGCCTCCAGCCGGAGCCCACGGTGTTGCCAGTGCACAGGGAGGGCCGGAGGAGCCGGGCCCTGCGGAGGAGGATACAGCGGCCAGAGCCCCGCGTGCTCCACACGGCCACCATGGCCGCCAGCTGCACCAGGACACCCCCTGCCCGCTTTCTGGCCTGCACAGCTGAACCCCTGCCGGCCCTCAGCATCGCCACTGTGGTGGGCAGCCCCCGAAGCTGGCTGTCCTGCTGCACCAAGATCAGTCACTTGGATGCCAGGCGTCAGGCCAGGACAGAGGCCAGCCTATACCCCGGCGTGGGGCACGCAGAGCCTGGTGGGAATGAAACCCCAAGACTGGGCATCCTGAGCGGGGATCCCAGAGGACAGTGGAAGCCTTCAGAGTCCTCTGTGCCCCAGGCCACGGCTCCGTGGGACCCCCACCTGGCCCTGAGCATAGCAGGTGCTCCCCAGTCAGAATCCCCTTGTGCTTCCGGCAAAGATGGAGCCCTTCCAGGCCATATGCCCGCTGTGGCCCTGCTCCGTCCTGCCAGCCCCAGGGATGCTAGGCCAGCTGGAGGTGACAGGACGGTGGAACCCACAGCAGCAGGGGCTGCAGGCCACATCCCCGGGGTAGAGGAAGGCGCAGGGGAGGCCCCCCAAGTCCCCATGACCATGTGCGGCTCTGAGGATGAGGCAGAGGGCACTCTTCTGGCCTCTTCGAGAGAGCTCCTCTTTGCCACCCAGGGGTGGCTACCCAAGCCTCAGCGGGAGGCCGAGCCCTGTGTGCCCCCAGCCCCTCCAGCTCCACAGGCGTGGCAGCACACACAGCCAGGTGTGGGGTCCCCGCAGATAACCGTGCGGCTCCCTGCTGTCCCCCGGATGCCAGCCGTACGCACACCCCAGCGCAGCACACTGAGCCCCGGGGCCCGGGGCCCTCTGGTGTCACAGGGAGAGGCTGTGATGGGAAGGGCGGCCCCTAGCCCTGTGGCAGCAGGCAGCAGGGACACCCAAGCCCTGGCAGGGCTCAGCAGGCCAGGCCAGGTGTCAGAGAGCTCCCTGTCCGCAGAGCCAGGACCTCAGGGAGCCCTGAGAGATGCGGCGGGCATGGACCACAACACCCCACAGACGGTCCTGACGCCAGAGCCCCCAAGATCTACTGGAAAGGGAAACCCCTGCAGCCAGCCCAGGCCTTCAGGACCCACCGTCTCTGTGTACAGTGGCGAGATCCATGCCTTGCCAGAATCGAAGGAAACTAAGATGCTGAGTAAGGCCCCCTTGTCCCATCACCCCACAGCGTGGAAAAGCCATCCAGCGGGGAGCGCCCACGCTTCCCCTGCCCCTGCCTGCCTGCCAGGGCCGGGTCCCCAGGAGAGAGGTTCCTTGCTGGCAGTGCCCCAGGATTGCAGACAGCCTGAGAGTCCTACCTCCTTGGACCAGAGCATCTCCTGTGGCCAAGAAAAGCCCCCAGGGCTCCCGACAGAGCCGGCTCTGCCCCTGGGGATGGCCCCAGGAAACCCCAGCACTGACTTGGGCAAGAACCGACCACCCTGGCAAGGTGAACAGCCCAAGACAGGCATCCCAGCCTCCAGGGAGACAACAGCTGCAGGGAAGGCCCAGGGTCCCACAGCTCCACTTGCAGGTCCCCAGAAAACACTACCAGCTGACCCCCAGACAGCACCACAGGCTGAGGCCCAGGCCCTGGAAAGGAAGACAATAGAACTGACTGCTTTGGATGAGGAAGGAGGCAGAGCGCTGTCTGCATGCCCCTGTGCCACTGCAGGAGGGGGGCTCCCCCGTGAACTGGCACCGAGCAGGCCCTCGATGCACAGGATAGGAGCCACAGAAGGGGACACTCTGGGCCAGGCCCAGCACCAGGCCCCCATAAAGCCACCCCCTACCACGAATCCGGAGGACACAGCTGAGCCCTGCCCTGCCCTTGTGGTGCCACGGCCGTGTGCTCCAAGCGACTTGGAAGTGAGCAGCCCTAGTGCATCTGCAGAGGACGTCCGTTCCATGGGAGGGAGTGCTCTGTGTAACAGCGTGATGTCCCAGACACCGACTGCCAGGCACCCCCAGAGTTCCAAGGGCTGCAGCCTGGGCCAGCCAGATCCAGCCCCTACGGAGGAAGCCCTGCCCACCCAGAGAGCCCCAGAGCTTGCTGCCCCTGGCCGGCAGGCAGAGCCCAGGGCTGTCCCCAAGGCCGAGAGCTCAGGCCCAGCCCCAGCCCCAGCAGGCATGGGGCCCCCAGAGAGTCACCGTGGGCCTGTGCACTCACAGCAGATAGGACAGTGGGATAGTCCTGGAGCAATGATGACACCTGTGGGCCAGGAGGTGGGGGGGTGCGAGCCAGGGCCTTGGGCAGCTCTGGACCTGGCAGGGATCGAGAAGCCAGCAACAAGGGAGAAGCTGGGAGCTGCCAGAGCCCGAGACCAGGAGCATATGCAGGGGCCCAGGGTCGGGCGGGGGAGCAGCCCGGCCCAGGGAGATGGTACATGGGCTGCAGCGACCCCAGCTGCACAGGCCCAGGGCTGGGCCAGGGGCACTGTGTCCCCAGCCACGGACCAGCCTGGCAGTGTGGCCAAGGGAGCACCCACTGTCAGCACCAGCAGGGACACCTCAGCACCAGCACCCAGCATCAGCAGCCAGGGCAGCCCGAGCACCAGGCATCCCACCCGAGGGGACCAGAGCACAGAAGCCTGTCCCCCAGAGCCCGTGGACGGCCCTGGCCTGCTCCCACCTGACGTGGGGAGCCACCAGGCCCCACAGGGCCCAGCCCAGGCAGGGGCCCCAGTCACCCCAGGGCCAGAGAGGGAGCGGTCAGATTTGGAGCAGCACAGGAGGCTGGTGCACTTCGCCAAGTACAAAGCCCAGAGCTTCAGTGACCAGAGAGCCTTCGACCTGTCCTTTAGGCCCGTGGTCCTCGGGGCCAGCAACATCTTGGAGGCACCCAAGTGAGAGCCCAGTTGGGACCCAGCACCTGGCCAGCATGGGGGAGTCGTTCGATGTTCCCTGCCTCCAGGTGCTCCTAGGAGCGATGTCTGTGCTCATCTTCCCCTCTCCCTTTCTCCCCCTGCCTGGGCTGACCTCAGGCTGCCTTGGGCTGACCCAGGGAGTGCATCCTGCATGGCGCTGTGCAGGTTCTTCAGCTTTGCGTTTTCCTCTTGGGACGAGGAAGGGGCCGGGCTGGGCCTGCTGCTGTTCGTGTCCCTTTGCTATTCCAGGTCCGGGAGGGCACAGCTCAGTGCACGCCCACCCTCTCTGCACCCTTCATGTACTTGGGACCTCTGCTCCCCACCTGCTCTCCATCCCTGCATGACCCAAGCCACAGGGATGCCCCAGGTAGAGTCAGAGGCTCAGCAGGATCTGGGCCTCGGTCAAGAACCTGCTGGTCCTTACCACAGACCACGGGAGATGCCCAGCAAGCACAGGGAGTCACAACAGTGTCCACTGACTCCAGCTGCTGCTGCTCAGAAACTGGCGGTTAGGAGAGCCCCATCGCCAGAGTCCTGTTGGGCTGTGGACTTCTTTGCTTATGTTCCCGTCCTGGCTGCAGCCTGAGCTGCACGGATTGAACTGTTTCCCATTGTCTAGAGTATTTGCTCTTGTGAGGAAGCGGTAAACAGAGTCACGGACCATTGCCCAGCCTCCTAATCAGGACCCACAATTGAGCAACCATGGGAAAGCTGGGGGGTCCAACTATCTCTGTGGAAAATTCGTTTCTGCTTTGTAAAGACCACAGATGCCACTGAGCAATCTTCCTTCCTTCCTTCCTTCCTTCCTTTTTTCCAGTACTAGGGATGGAACCCAGGGTCTTGTGTTGAGCTGTGTTCCCAACCTTTTTTTGAAACTTTTTATTTGTGGCAGAATCTGACTAAGCCATCAAATTACCCAGGCTGGGCTCAAACTTGCAATCCCTGCCTCAGCCTCCCAGATGCTGGGATTGCAGACGTGTGCCACCATGCCTGGCTACAATGGAGCCATTTCTTCAGACACATCTCATCTCAGAGAAGCTTCTACACACACACTGTGACCTCCTTGGTTTTCCGATTTGAATACACACCCAGGGAAAGGCATTTTCTAAGTCAGACTTTGAGAAGGCATCTGGCAGGAGCATCCTGTCCAGGTAAGGCCAGGACGGTGTGAGTAGACACTGGACCACACGCAGGTACTGTTGAGCACTGAGTGCCACAGTGCTTTGTCCAGAATGGCCCATATGTTTCCCCCTGTCTTCCCCTCTCCAGTCAGTTGATTAATTCAAAGTCTGGCTAATGGAACGTCTAACCCACAAGGAGAGCTAGAACCAGGGCCAGGAGGGCGTTGGCAGGGTGTATCAGTGCTCCCCAGCACTTCTCAGCCTCCACAGGGCGCCCGGCTCCCAGCCCCCTCAAGGCTCCCAAGGGTGGGGGTTTTGGGGTTCTGGCAGTGAGGTTGGTGTGTGTTAAAGTGACTGCACACAGGGCACCAGCAGCACAAGGGTCAGACCACCCTGTCCCCTGGAGCTCCAGGCAGGCACCTGTGGAGCTGCAGGCGCAGTGCCCCTGCCCAGGAATTGCTCCTGGGTGGGGCTGGCTTCTGGTCCTGGCAGAGAAGCTGGGCAGCGCCCTGCCAGCTGTGCATGCCTCATGCTTGTTTTCTGTCTTTGCACTTTGATCAGCAAGGACGGGAGGCAGTGGTGGGCAAGAATGTGAAGACAGACAGAAGAGATGAAGTCTCTGCCACAGGGCGCTTCCTCAGAACCAGGAGCAGGGCGACTTAGCAGGAAGTCTGGGAGGTAGGCCACTGCCAGGCGTTGGGGAGCATGTGAGCGGACCCGCACCAAGGACAGCAGAGCAGGTGGCCGGGGCCGGAAGTCGCTGCCCCTCACTGCCAGAGCACCTCGGTGGCGCCAGGGGCCTCGTGTCCCGGGAAAGCTGGGCGCCAGCCCTTCGTGTGAGCCCGCTGGGAGCAGAGATGCACTTCGAACTGGCTGTCACTGCTGTGGGGGCAGCCCGCGCTCCTGGGCGGGGTGCAGCAAGGGCTCAGCATGGGTTTCAAGTGAGACTCAAAATGCAAAGAGAGAAAGGCACGCTGCCTCCTCTTGTCTGTCCCTGAGGCTTCTGCCCAATGCGGGAATGGCTCCCGGCTGCTCCGGCCCCGGGCAGGCGTTCCTGAGGTGCTCGGCTACAGCGGACACGGGGCCATGGGAAGCGGGGGCTGTAGCAGGCTCCTTGGCTCTGCGCGTCAGTGTCCCTGACGCAGCAGCACTCCCAGCCTTGAAGGCGCCCTTGCAAGCATCCTGGCCAACTGCACTGTGGCCTTTTCACTGTGTGTCGGTCCGCAGCTAGGTAACCCTCCCTGCCTGCATCCTTCAAGTGCATAAGCAGCTGTAAAATGGATTGGTCAGAAAAAAGTAACTGCATGTATTTTTTGTATTTTCTCTTTTGAATTTTTACTAACTTTGTAGAGCTTGGAATAGTTTTTTGGGGGAGGGTATATCCTTTTATTGGTACATTTTAGGTGTACAATATAATGACATTCATCATTGGAAATTTGCACCTTTACATAGTCTCTCTTGGTCCTTATTTTTCCCCCTTCTCCTGTCCGCCCTTCAACCCCTCCATCTCTCCCTATTTACTGTCCTGGCCCGCGGGTAAGTCAATGGAGACCCTAGAGGGGGAGTGAGAATGACAAGGGACAAGAGACACGAGAGATGGAGACAAGACAGGTTTCTGATCAAGTCTCGTTTATTGCGGAAGCTGCTACAGCATATATACCGTAGGGCTAGAGGGAAGGAGCAAGGGGAGGGTACTGGGGCTACTTCCTTGTTGCCGGGTAGACTTGTAGCAGGCCCAGACATGCCCGTAAAAGGCACTCAAGAGTTCTAGCGGGGGGGGCAAGGCCCCCCACAATTTACCACGACTTAGTTTCCATTTTTCCTTTTCTCATATGAATTCCATTCCCTGCTTTCCTTTCCCCTAGCCCTCCCACTTCCCCCTCCCCTTTGCCAAGCTGGGAATACTTTTAAGGAAAGGGAAATAAAGTCTATTTTGTATTGCAAATCTCCTCCCTGCATCTTTGAGGGGCTGCATAAGGGAGGAAGGACACCCCTGTCGGAGTGGACACAGATACAGGTCCGCGTGAGGGGCTCAGGCCAGCCCTAGGGGAGGTGTGGAGGAGGACCCCAGGGTGTGCGCTGGGAGGACCCTGTGACAATCCCGGGAGCTCCCTGGGTCTCGCTGAGGAATCGTGCCGCTCTGAGTGGAAGGCGCACTGAGCGAGGGAGCTGGAGAGGCAGGGCAGCCTCGGGCACTCCGAAGTCAGGCAGAAAAGCAGTCCCTTGGGTGCGGCTGCCCATTGTCCATCACTGCTGTATGTGGAGGGCAGGGGCCTCTGGCCATCTCAGGCCCAGGCTGCCACACCCGTGTCCCCATGAGTGGCAGCCTGGCAGCTGCTCCTGGCTAGGTCTGGGGTGGTGCCGGCACCTTTGTCTGAGGAAGAAGACCCTGCCACTGGAGCCACAACACTCCACAGCACTCCTGTCACATGGAGCCTTTATTCCAGAAGCTCCGGTTGGAAGAGCTCTTTGGTGGGAAGGGAGCACGAAGAAGGGGAAGTAAAAAGAATCCAGACTCTTTAGGTTATGTTCCAGCTCTCCACAAGGAAGGGAGTCACTATGTACTGCAAACATGCACTCATACTTTTTTAAAATAAGAAAACAGAAGCAACAGGGGACACTGGATGTCCCCAGAGCTGCGGCAGGGGGAGTTCCAGGTTGCGCCCCAGTCGGCCATGGAACCACACATCTTTGGGCCAATGCATACATACACGTGATCGTGGCTGGTCAGGGCCATCTTCCTGAGCTGGGGTGGACGGAGGCCTCCCAAACAGGACATGGCAGCACTGAGCACTAAGCACTCACTCTTGGGTGTGCTGAGTGCTGGTCTGTTTGCCAAAACTTGGTCTATGACGGCCACGTTTCCAGAAAGAGTTGATGGAACCACTCGGAGCCTGTGGCAGTTAGCTCACCCCATCCATGTGCCCTGGAACCCAGAGAAGGTGTAGGGACCAATCGAGGACCCAAAGCCGGGGAGGTCCAGGCATCTTCCCGAAAGACACACAGGGCCTGGCAGTACCGTGGGGTGGGGCAGAGAACCACAAAGCTCTGTGGACCATGTGGGTCCCATGTGCCTGGGATGGGGCCAGTAGCCCACTCTCCAGAGACTGCAGCTCAGAAGTGTCCATCTTTCAGAGATAAAGACAAAGCTGCTGAATCCTGGGTTCCAGTGCTTAGTCGGTCAATGATGCCAAGAAGGTCATAATGAGTGGGTGGATCTCCTAGGTGAGGTGACCGCAGCTTCCCATGCACATAACACGCTGAACATGCACAGAAATAGATGTCATGGGGGCATGGCATGGCAAGGACAAGGTGCTGCGCATGCAGGCAGGAGACCCCTTCCTGCAGGCTGCAGGCTCAGGCTGGAGCGGCACCAGCACTTCGCACCTCCTGACATCATGCAAGGAGTCAGGGCCACCATCCAGCCTGCTGGCCCTGGGGGACGGGCAGGGGTGTTGCCTCACAGCCCAGGGTGAGGCATGGTAGTGATCCGGGGTTCTTGGTGGTGCAGAAGATCCGGGGAAGATGGCAGGTGAAGTAGGATAAAGGCACACAGGAGGGTGTGCAGAGTCATCTGCAAATGTCGAGTTTATGGCCCCTTTTGTCTGCGTGTGTCTCTCCCACTTGAGTTCGTCCCAGGCTGCTGAAACACTTCTGGGATCAGGAAACAAGTATAGCACCTGCATCTCTGCGGCCAGGGACGCTGGCAACTGACACCCGCTCCCTGTTTGCCAGCGTGTGACCTAGCCCAAGGCACCAGATGCTCTGCTGGGGACAGGGACTCAGGAGGCTTCCTGGGTGAAGTCGCTGTGGGTTGTCAACACTTGGGGACTTCAGCAGTCCCTTCCCATGGTGGACCTGGGGTGCTGCCCACCTCTGCACCTTGTCCTCGGGGCCACCAGGGGGCACTGGATGTCCCCGGAGCTACAGCAGGGTGAGTTCCAGGTTGCATCCCAGCCTGCCAGGGGACCACACAAACCCCGAAAGGACTGCCCCTGTGGGGTTGTGTACGTGAGTGAGTTACCTACCGCACAAACCTGTAAAAAGGGCTGGGAACCCTGGGCAGCCCTGGTGTTGATGACAGGGTGAGGACCAGCTGGCCTCTGCCCAGGGCTGGCCATAGCTGAGGGCCTGCAGCTCCACGGGGCTGAGGTGGCTGCTGATAAATGTCAGCAGCTTCTGCAAACAAAGGCTCCTGGGGAACCTGGCTGGAGCTGCTGGTGGCCAAGACTTTCCGCTGGCTGGCAGGAGCAGCAGAGCTGCAGGCCACACCAGGTCCGTGCTGCCGGACATCGTTCCTTTATTTTGCTCTTTAAACTATTGGTCTCTCTTTTAGGAGAAACTGTGCAACTTTTACCCTTCTGTGCCTCACTCACTGCACTTCCCATCCAGGAAGACATCAGCCAGGCAAGCTCTTCCTGAAGGATTCACTTTGCCTGTTTTAGAGAAGGCTCAGAAGAAGTGGGACACTCTTTGTTTGCAGGCTGAGCAGTGCCCAGGAAGTGACCTGCTTCAATAAAAAGATAGAACTTGGATCGGGGACTTGGCTCATAGGTTCCACCTCCTGCCTCACAAGTGCAAGGACCCAAGTTCGATCCCCGGTACCAAAAACCCCCCCAAAACAAAAATAAAACAAAAGACAGAACTTTAGGGCAGAGCAAAGTCCTCACTTCGCCTGCCTTCTGACGCAGTCTTTCCAGGAGGCTGGAGCAGCAGTGCTTCACCTCAGTCCTGGGTCACCGTGCTCAGCACCAGGTGCTCCCAGCAGCCTCTTGGGACCTCTCTTAGGACTGAGGTGCTACAGTGAGGAGGAGAGGCGTCCCTTGGGCCGTGTATGGCCACCGATGCTGATTCGTAACACCTGCAGTGTGAAGTCACATCAGGGGGAGCTTGCTCTGGAGTCTAGATTCCGAGTGATTCACAAGGCAGGCTCTTTCCCTCTCTCTCTGTCTCTCCCTCTCTCTCTGTCTCTCCCTCATTTGTTTGTTTGTTTTGCAGTACTTGGCTCAAACCCAGCAAGGGGTGCTGTACCACTGAGTTCTCCCAGCCGGTTTTAGTTTTTAGTTTGAGACAGGGTCATGCTAAGTTGCCCAGGCAAGGTCTTGTACTTCCAGTCCTCAGGGCTGAGTTACAGGCCTGCCCCACCACACCTGACCAACTCCAGTGGCTTTCTGATCATACATGTTTGTTGACTACCTGTCCCTGTCCCAGGTAACAAAGAACCAGGTTTTAAGGAGATGCCCTGCTAGTCTCGTGAAGTGGTTCTTCGTCCAAAACAGGCTCTTGTGGCCACCTTGTAGCTCCATGGTAGAGCGCCTGCCTGGCACACATGAGGCCCAGGGTTCGAACCTCAGCACCATAACACAAAACAAAACAACCACAAAACCACAGGCTCTCCTCTGGCTCCTGGAAACCCTCTCACATTACCAGCCAGTCCAGAGAAGTCAAGACAGCTTGGAGCTAGTCAGGGCACAGCCCCCTCATGAGCCACCAAGGGCCCCAGCACCTCCCTTCCCCAGGGACTCTGATCTCGGAAACAGATTCCATGCAGTCTTGGGTCTGTTGCTGTGCTCTCCACATCGACCTTTGGGTTCAGCAGCCCCTAATTCAGGTCTCTGGGAGCCTCAGATTAGGACTTTCTTTGGAAAGAGGGTCTTTGCAGGTATGGCTGGTTCAGATGTGGATCCTTGGGTTAGGGTGAGTCTGCAGCAGGACCTGGAGGCCAGGGAAAGCTGGAAAAGCTCAGGGTCTCTCCCTTTATTTTTATGCTGCCTTGGTTTGCTCTGGGCTCTGCATACCAGATGTTAATTGCAAGGGGACTGTCTGTATTAGAAGCTGTATTAGCCCTAAACTGACCTTCAAGATTAGGACATCACAGTAAGAGTAACTAAAGTTATCCTCAAGATTTTCAGGGTGTCCAACCACCAACTTTTACAACATTCAGTTCCAGCCACCTGAGTGATGTCTCAAAGTCCAGGGACAACGCCCTAAACCTGCAGTCACCCCGGGTTCCAGGACAAGCAGGACCTGGCTAACCACTCCATGGTAGGGTCACCTCCCCAACAGGAGCACTCACCTGTGACAGTAGCAGAGCTGGCCCACAAACCACCACCGAGCTCATGGGGACTGGGCAAGCCCACCGCTGCACCCAAGACAGGATCCCTGGTCCACCCTGCAGACCCAGGCACCCTCAGCTCCTCGCACAGTGAAGACTTTCCTGTCTGCTCTTCTGTCCTTTCTCGGTCTGGTGCCCCTTTCACTTTCCCTTACTTTCAGTGAGAGCTTTTCCTGTGAATCTGTGCTAAATGCCTCGTTTCATCTCCATGATCACTGAAGCGAGAGCCATGCTAGCTGGTGCCAGGCCCTGAGTCAGTGTGTGTCCTTCTAGGAGGAGGAGGTGCCTCACAGAGGAAGGAGGAAGGGCCTGGGAAGATGGCACTGAGGCCGAAGTGGTGCCCCCAACCCACCGATGCCCACTTGAGGAGCTCAGGGCACTCCTGGAGCGGGAGGCCTCCAGAGCCTTCAGGAGCTCCGGGCCGGCAACACTTGATACTGGGCTTCAGGTCTCCGGATGCAGGTCGTCTGCCGTCACTGTCACAGCAGTCCAGGAGCCGTGTGCCTTGGGTCATTTGCCTGTCCCGGCCCACACGGCCTGGATGATTTGCCAAAGGTCACAGCCACGGAATCTTTATGGGCCTTGAGCTCAGCTCTTCCTCTGTTCTGTGCTGCCTGTATGGCCTACTATTCTTCTACATAGAGCAGGTCTGCTGATAAAACCCAAGTTCTCAGTTTCATGTTTTAAAAATGATGTAAAATTTACACCCAGTGAAATGTACCGATCTCGAGGACGCAGATGGATTTTGCAGAAGATGCCACCCAGCTTCCCTGTCTGCGCTCCGCTCCACCGTGGCTGTCGGACGCTGGCGCTGGCCCTTCACACAGGGGCTGCACAGGCCAAGCAGAGCTGTTAGCTGATGGAATGGGGCTCCTGTTTGAATTTTACCTCGGGCACTGAATGGATTTCACTGAACAGCACTTCCTCCTCATCTTGGACGTGTTGGAAAGGGTGGGCTTGGTGCTGAGTCAGTGAGCTGAGAGGTGACACAGCTCCAATATTACATGGAGAAAGACTCCATTCAATAAAGTGCATGTGCATGCTCATGCGTGTGTGCATGTGTGAGCGTGTATGGGTGTGTGTCCATGTGTGCACATAATGCACATATGTGAGTATGTATGAGCCTGCATGTGTCCACGTGTGTGCATGTACATATACATGCATGTGCAGTTTGGGTGTGTATAGGTGTGTCCATGTGTGCACATATCTGTGCATATGCATGCGCATGGAGTATGCATAGCAGTGTATGTGTATGCCTATGCTCATATATATACATATATGCACATGCAAGCATTTGTGGGTATACACACGTGTGTGTGCATGTATGTGCATGTGTCGTGTGTCCATGTGTCACACATGTGTGCACCTGCATGTGCATGTGTGTGCGTGTATAGGCCTGGATAGGTGTGTGTGTACTTGTGCGCTCATTTTTGTTGCATTTGTGCATGCCTGTGTACATTCTGTTGCATAAGAAGACAGACACTCTGGAAGGAAACGTACACAGACAGAGGTCCAACAGATGGAGCCCTGGGAGGTGGGGGGAGAGAGCGCAGAGCGCCCATGGCCTGGACTCTGCCTTCAGTTCCTTTCGCATTTGCACCTCTGTGACAATTTGTTTCTGAGGCTGACTCCCAGGTTTCTGGCTTGGGCCAATCGAGCAATTAGTAGTGGTGACAGAAAGCCAGATTAGAAACTCCAAGGGGCAGAAGTCTTGTGAGGAGACAAGATCTGTGTACCCATGTTGGGGGAAGGTGCCTTCTTGGGTGGGTTAGAGCATCCAGACAGAACCAGGCCGGCACGGGAATCGGCACACACAGGACAGAAGGCGGCCAAGTGTAACAAACACAGCTGTGTGCTGCAATCACTCTAGGCCCTCTGCCAGGCATGGTGACACGTGCTTGTAGTCTCAGCACACTGGGAGGCTGAGACAGGAAGACCACAAGTTCAAGCCCAGCCTGGGCAACTTAGCGACTTAGTGAGACCCTGCCTCAACAATTTAACAGAGGGCCGGGGATGTAGCTCAGTCCAAAGGCCCTGGATTCAATTCCCACCCAGTGCCAAAGAAGAAAGAAGGAGGAGGAGAAAGAAGGAGGAGGAGGAGGCTTCCTCCTCAGCCTGGAAGAGTGGATGGAGACTCCGAAGCCCAGTGTCTCATGTTCCCAGGGCCATTCCCCTGGGCAGCCAGGAGGAAATACAATTAAAAATGAAATGCTGGGGACCCCTGAAATGTTACCTGAAACCTCTGCAGTAGGCGCCAGTCTCCTGCCAAGTGTACAACAAAGGCCTCAGGAAAAAACCTTAAAAACTCAGAGAGACAGAAATCAGGGACCCAGCCAACAAAGGCAATGGCCAATCCAAGTCACTGATTTTTATTGGTAATCAATTGGGGTAAAAGCAAGCTACATACAAGGATCGCACTACATGTAAAGATGCTTGGTCCATGTGGTTTCTATGGAAATTAACGTAAGCAAGGCTCATAAAGGACAAGACAAAGCATTCTCGAATTAGGAACAGAACAGACAAAATATATGGTTGTAATTAGAACACTGTGCTTCTAGTAAGAAAGTTTTAGTTGTGGAAGTGGAATTTGGGTGGGACTCACTTCTATAAACAAGCCAGCTGTGGGGTTAACTCTTTACTGCCTGCACTGCTTAAAGTCTGCTTTGGGCATCATCAATACTGCCATCTCCCATCTCCCGTAGTGAAATTGCTTTACAACCCAGAAAATGTCTCCAAAGAGGTGGAAGAGAAAGAAAAACATTTTATGACTGAGGAAGCATCAGGGGCCCCCAGGGGGTGGGGAGAGAACCTTGCTCCTGCAGAGGAGACGTGGCAGGTCCCAGCAGCCCCTCCCTGTCTTGCCTTCCCCAGGAGAAGTGAACCCCAGGAAAATTGGACCCATCTGGACACCCGCTCCTAGATGCCTGTGAGGTTTAGACCTCTGAGGTGCAGGGCTGAGGCCTTTGCCGAGCTTCGAGCTGCATTTCCAGGTGAAATCCCCAAGAAGGGTGTGGTTCCCCCCCCTCCAGGCAGCAGGTGGCAGAGAAGCTGTGGATCAGTGCTTGTCCTCCAGGCGCAGTCTCCCTGGACTAACTGATGCTCTGGTGTCTGATGCCCTTTCTGCTGCTCCAACTCCAGCTCCCAGTAGGGCTTTTACAATGAGTTTGCTAAAGGCTGCTTCCTAACCAAGACCCCCAGTATTCACCTTGTGCATGCAAAGCTCTTTCTGCTTGCCAGGGAGGCAGGCTGTGCACCTGGCTTCCTGGCCTGGTAATTCCCAAGCCTTCGGTCTGGTCCAGTCTGGTCCGTTGGGGGATGTTCCCGAGGGCAGAGGGCTCCACAACCTCCAGGTCTCGAGAGTGCAGAAAACTTCAAAGGGAAACAGCCAGAAACAGGACAGGCTCGTTCTTCCAGGGCCAGCTCAGGCTGGAGACAGCGCTGGAGGGAAGGACAGCTCCTCCCCTCACCTGGGGATCTGGGTCCCTGAGGCTCAAGCCCAGAACAGGGTGGCAGGGGTGCAGAAGAGCAGACAAGGGAGGCTCTGAGGCAGAGCTTCCGCCCCTTCTGCAGAGAACACCTGCATTTGCAGCAGAAGTCTCCTCTGCCTGCCAAGGTGGCTCCCTCCCTCCTCCTGGACACAGTGTCATTCACCTCCCTGTCCCTGCAGTTTCCTGGCCCCACTCTGTGTCCCTGCCCCTCAGGACCCCAGCTCTGTGCTTTGCCTGCCCATGACAGTGAAGGAGAAGCCTTGTTTCTGATCACACATGTGACCCCCATTTTCCTGACAGCTACACGGTGTGATCAAACACATGGTGAGTATTTACATTTTTTAAATTATCACAGTAAAAGGCAGACTGCTCTGACTCCCCTCAAAATCCTCGTCTTCACTTGAACACTCATCCCATTACCCTTACACTTTCTGGAGCAGTTCTAGAGTCCTCTTTCCCGAGTATCTTTACAAGGGAGGTGTGATAAAGAATATAGTGAATGCTGCTGCCAAGTGCCACCCAACAGAAAAGCGGGTTCATAAAAACACAATGCTGTGCCCTTCCACACCCACCTCTGCCCTTCCTGGGGCCAATGGAGAGGTCGGGCTTTACCATCTTCACAGCCACAGCCAGAGCAGCCTTGCACAGCTTCACAGATGTGGAACACCGACTGTTCATGTCTGGCTGCTGCCATAAAGGATGGCATTTGGGCTCCTGAGGATTGTGGCTCAGGACTTAGGGTTCACAGGCAGCATCCGAGGAGGCTGGAAAGGGGGCTGTGAATGCTGAGAAGGCACAGGGGCTGGAGCCCAGTGGGATGGAGAGAAGAACATGAGAGGAGACAGGAAATGCCCTCACATGAGGATCTGCTGCTCCGGGTTTGCACTAGAACCCTGGGGCCCACGGAGGCCCTGCCCCACAGCCTCCTGCTGCCTGAGGACCTCCTCACTGTGGCCTCTGTGGTGAGACCACCCGAGCAGGCTGGTGAAGGCAAAGAGGTATGGGCTGTATTCACGGGGAGAGGTGGACTGACGGCAGCCAGGAGGCCACCGGCCCGAACAAAGGAAAGGCAGAACGCTTTACAGAGCACGGGAAGAGGTCGGCCACGTCTGGCACGTGTAGGGGCAGAGCAGACATTCGTGGCGGGGTCCGTGCACTGGGCAAGGCAGGTGTGTGGACGTTTTCAGGTGACTGGGCACTGAGAAGAGGCTGTGCTTGTAGCTGGTGTCTATGCTGGGGACATCCCGTCCTGCGTTCTCCATCCCAGGCAGCACAGCTTTGTCGGGCGGGGACAGCACCTGCCTTGGCCGCCTGTTCTGTTGTGGCTTTTGTATCTTATCAAACTGTAGCTTGGGTTAAAGAGCAATCCGTTCAGCATCTCACAACCAGGTCAAGCCTGACATTTCCTTTCATCTTAGCAAATCCCAGCCCACCCCTGGTGGCTGAACTCGAATGTGGAATCTTGAGCCCTGGCCCCAGAGCATGCTGTTTGGAGAGGTCCCTGCAGAGGCTGCTGAGGTGACCTAAGTTAGGGCCCTCACAGAGGAGCCCAGCCAGCCCTGCCTGGCCACCTGAAGTGTGGGATTTTGTCACCACAGCCCCAGGACACCAACAGCACACTAGGCCTCAGAAGGGACTGAGGGAACAACTGCCCAGCCCTGCACTCCTGAGGGTCTGCAGGGCAAGCTTGGGGCCACCTTGCTCTCCAGGGGAGTTGTCCACACCCCTCCCTCGCTCTCCAGATATTTTGTCCAGAGCCTTGCTATGGCTCAGACACAACACCATGTTTCGCGGCATTCTTCCCCTCAGGAGATATTCCGTTCTTACAGTGGCGCTTGCCCACTGATAACTCTGGAGTTTCTCCTCCATCAAGCCATAAGCTTCTTGCAATGCCCAGAGAAGACTTCCCGATGTTCAGACGCAGCGTGGACAGAAGGAGAAAAGCAAAGGCACTGGAGTCTGGTTTTATGGGTGGCCCCCCGTCAGTCTCCTGCTTCCGAGGCACCGGCAGGCTGCAGGTGGACTGGACCCGCCTGTTCCCTGAACCTGCTTTTCTTCTTCACAGGCCGTGCAGATGGGAGTCGGAAGAGGCCGCCCAGCCCCCACAGCAACCAGGGGGGACCTCCCTGTGAAGGAGGAAGACCAGGGTGGGGCCCCATCCCCAGAGGCCCTGTCTGGCCTTCAGTCCCTGAGTAAGCAGTCCTTGTGCCTCCGGCCTCCTAGCAGGAGGTGGGGATGCCCAGCAAGGCACCTCCAGTCCTCAGGGAGAGGTGTGCAGCACCTGTCCAGGCGGGCTCCACCCAGGGGACTCTGCCCAGGCAGCGGGCCCACAGCAGGCCCCTGCCACAGACCTACAGGGCAGGGCCTGGAGCAGATGACAGAGCATTTCAAACATCCCCTAAACCCTCCAGAGACTCACGATTGGGCTACAAAGATTTTTATCATTCTGCTCTTTCCATCTCCGCTTTTCCCTGGCTGGAGTATTTTTAAAGCTGTTTCCAGACTTCATTGTCTTCTCAAGTCCAATAAAAAACAAATCTGCCAACAAAAGTCAAAGAAAAACAAAAAAATCTGCCAAAGGCACAGAAGTAGAGAGCAGAATATGGTTCCCAGCGTGAGAAATGAATACAGACTGTATTTCCTTCAAATAAGACGAGGTCTTAATTTTTACTTCAAAAGACACAGCCGGGCTTACTAGCAGCCTGTCTTATTTTGTCATGTATGGCAGTCTACACTCGTTTGTGCATTCATGTATAAACGTCCACACTTATTCAGACACAATCGTGTCATCTTTTCTGGAACATCGTCATAGCTCCTGCATTTCTTGGGGCTCCACTTTCCCTAGATCAGCCCCAATGTCCAAGGCCCCCAACAGAGCTCTCTGTAAATGAGCGCTTCCTGTCCACGTAGCCTGCTCATAGTGCATTGGCAACACAGCTGTCAGTGACCTTATCCCGTGAATTCTTCACCCAAGTCACCTCTTGCAGGCTGGGCTTCACAGGTTTCTATTAAATCAGTGTTAACTGAAGGCTTTCGAGACAGGAATGCTAACAGAAATGATGACAGTTAAGAATGAAGGTCCCAGTCAGGCGTAGTGGTGCACATCTGTAATCCTAGCACTTGGGAGGATTAGCACGAATATAGGCCAGCCTGGGCGACATAGTGAGTTCAAGGTCAGCCTGAACTACAGAGTGAGACCTTGTCTCAAAAAAAAAAAAAAGACAGTCCACACAAAAGCTATGAGAAATTGCAGGCAGCAAAATTCAGAAAATGTTTCTTTATTTCACACAAGTGCATTAAGTACATCTGTTACAACACACAACATATTGAATTATAAAGATTCATATTAGACACGACCACATCTGTTCACTGTCAAGTGTGCACATTATTTGGGTGTTGCCTGTCCTCCGACTGGCCGCTCAGCAGTAGGTCTCTAGTTCATCTGTTTACGTAAGTGTTTACCTCTAGTCTAAAGGTGCTCACTTGGGAATTTACAAATACAGTACTTAATTATAATTATCATTCATTTTAAGTATTAATGTCAATAATATTATTTATATTTAATTGTATATTAGTATTATTATTTTATCATTCAATACATCTGTCTTGTGTTCAGCGAATGTGCTAAAATGGGTCCGTCTGGAAAGTGATCCTAACTGGGCCTTATTTCAGGGGTAGGACTTATTACGAGGGGCCTGAAAAATCATGCTAGAGTTTATTTTCCAGTTAGGTCTTATTTTCAGAGAACATGTATGAGAACCCACCACCGGAGCTGCCAGATAAAGGGGACAGAAAGCAGTCCTCTTGTCCAGAGTGGGTCAGAGGAGGCAGAGAGGACCAGGCATGTGGGGTGGCTGCTCCCCAGCCCCTGCTCCCCAGGGGGACCTTGCTCAGATGGGCAAAGGTCAAGCATTCTGTCCCGGGCTCAGAAGGACCCGGGTGCTGGTTCTGTGAGGGACCAGCAGACACCATAGTCTCATCCTGGCACAAGGGTGGCTGGGGCGCTAGGCAGTGAGCCCCACTCTGGGATGCCAAGAGGGGGTTTCTTTATTCATCCTATTTTCCAGGTCTGCAGGGCTCAGGTCAGTTTCCACTCATGTTAACAATGCACACACAGCTATTAGATACGGAAACACCCTAGAAACCCTGCACATCCCTGAACCTCCTCCATGTCAGCCTGGGCCAGCAAGTGCCTCCGGGGCTGGCGGACCCCTGTCATGTCCCAGAAGCCCCTCTAATCTCTAGCAGTGGCTGCTTCCTTTCTGACTGCAGCCCCTGATGGACCAGCAGGGTTCTCAGCTGCACAGCTCTGGCCACTCTGGTGGCCTGGGGACGGGCCGCACGGCTCAGGGCTGCATGCAGTGCAGAGTCTTGGCCCTGGCAAGGGCTCAGGCCCCTGGCAGCCCTTGGGGTGTGAGGTGCGGTCCTGCAGTGCCCCCAGGTGCTGCCAGGCAGTGTGCAGGGCCAGGGAGTCCAGCCCAAAGTCCAGCGCCCAGGAGCCCCGGGGCAGGCTCCATCCTCGAGGGGCAGCAGGAGCCCGTGGTGTCTGGCTGGCCCCTCAGCAGCTGCGTTGACAGCAGACCAGCAGGCCACGCTGTGGCCATGTCCCCTCCATCTAAGGTCCACTCATTCTTCCCAGGTCTCAGCTGCCATCAGGGCCTCGCCTGGACCTTCCGAGGGACAGCCCAGGGTCCAAGGGCTCCTGAAGCACCCTGACCTCTCACAGGCCCTGGTTGACTGGTCTGGCTTCCCTGCCTAGGCCTGAGGCCCCTGGGGCTGCAGGAGGCTGGGCTGGCTGAGTACTCCAGGTGAGAGCCCTGCTGCCTGGACAGCCCTGCAGAGACCTCACCAAAAAGGTATCAGGTGCCAGGGCCCAGCGGAAGGGAGGCTTTTCACAGGCACAGCCCGCTGTCCTTGGTCCCAGGGGCCAGGCTGGAGCCTGGAAGGAGCAGGGGGCTGCCTGCTCCGCCCGGCTGAGGCTGCCAGCCACTCTCATCCCTAGCAGGCATCTCTCCCTCCCTCCACTCTTCCTGGAGGGCAGCCGCTCTTGTACAGTCCACTCTGATCCGCACGCCCACGGGGACCTCCCATGGGCGCTGCCCCTGAGAGGCAGGGTATCCTCCACGCTCACAAGCAAGCACCCAGGGCCAGGGCCTGTGCTTTCTGGCTGCTCTACAAGGCTGTGAGAGGGGCTGAGGTGGGATCCAGAGACTCCTCACAGGGGCCTCCAGGGCCCCCTGGCTGAGTGGGCTGTGCCAGGGGGAACTGGCAGAAGGAGCGGGCATGGACCAGGGCACAGGAGCTGGGAGCGGCGCTGTCAGGCCCCAGTGGTAAAGGACTTGTCTCTCCTCTTCCTTCTAGGGCTTAATGAGAAAGGAGAGAGCAACCAGGCATGAGTCTGTCCATGACAAAGGCCACCCATCAGCTCCCTGTGGCCAGGCCCAGGCAAGGCTGCCCAGGAAGCTCCCAGGATGCCAGAGCACAGCATGCTGCAGGCCCGGGGGAGAAGGGATGCTGTCGGCTGGGCCAACCAGTCAAGTCCTCAGAGCCAGCATCTGGGCCTCTGGGCAGCTGGGGTCGGGGTCACACAGCTCTCTGCAGCCTCCTGGGTGTGGACCAGGCTGGAACTCCACAGCAGTCCCCACAGGGTGGTCTAGTTCCACGCACAGCTCTCTTCCAGCTCCCAAAGGGCCCAAGAGGGAATGTTCTGGGACAACTGGGCGCCAGGTGAGTCTGCTGAGGCCCGAGACCACTCCACCTGGTCAGGAGGGAGCTGCTGGGGCAGGCCTTTGGGATGTGGAGGAGGTGGTAGAGCCAGGCCTTCCTCACAACCAATACGTCCACTGCTCACCACGCGGAGGCTGCAGGAGGCCACTCCTCCTCACCCTAACCCAGGCCTGGCTGCTTTGAACAGCAGCCCGGGGTGGCTCTCATGCCAAGCGTCCACTCCTCAGGACACCAAGTAGACAGGGACAAGGGATCCAGAGCATGGAGCTGCAGCCCATGAGTGTGCCGGGAAAGGATGGGTCCCGGCAGTGGTCACCAAGTAGGGGACATGGGTGCCCGCCCCACGGGGCTGCACTCTCCCCAGGCCCCATTCACCACTCGGGAGGGGCCTCATGGTGGGCAGGGAGACCCTGGACAAGGAGCCCCTGAGCGGGGTAACCCAGGGATGGACTTAGAGAGGGACCCAGAGTGGTGAGGCCCAGGGCGGAGGTCCGAGGGGTGGACTCCGCCCCGCGGGCTCCTGACCGCGGCCCCCATGGTTGGTGAGGCCGGAGCCAGGCGGCTGTCCTGAGTGGACGCAAAGTCCGGAGCGTTCAAGTCCCGGGAGTGGGAGTAGGTGGAAAGATGTGCGTAAGACAGGGTCGGGGATTTAGCTCAGTGGTGGTTCCGCTGCCTCCTGCCTCGCAAGCGCAAGAACCCGAGTTCGATCCCTGGTACCAAAAAAAAAAAAGGACAAGCGTAAGAAAAGAGGAGTCCAGGTCGCGGAAAGCTGAAGGACACTCACCCTCTGCCCTGAGCAGGGCCCCGCCCCGCGCCCCGCGCCCCGCCCCCGAGCTCGGGCCCCGCCCCATAGAGCTCCCAGCCCCGCCTCTTGACCATATTCCCCTCCCCCTCCGCCCCTGTGCCCCGCCCCTCCGTGCCCCCAGCTCCTCGCCTCCCCTCTGACTCCTCCCTCGTGGCCCCGCCCCGAACTCTACGCCCCGCCCCGCCCCGCCCGGCCGGAAGCTCCGGCGCCCCGGGCCCACGCGCACGGGGTCGCAGCCCCGCTCCCTCCACCGCATGCGTCGGGCTGAGCGCTCGCCGGCACCGCCGGCCTGCGGGCTCAGGTGGGTGGGAGCCGCGGGGCGGGGTGGACGGGGCCCGGGAGGCCGTGCAGGGATGGGGGGAGGAGGGGGTCGCCCCGGCCCGGCCGGCCGAGGCCCCCTCTGCAGCCGCTGTCCGCGCCTTGCAGGGTCGACCCGTATGGGTTCGAGCGGCCCGAAGACTTCGACTACGCCGCCTACGACGAGTTCCTCTCCGCCTACCTGGCGGTGCTCACCAGGAGAGCCCTGAAGTGGTCCCGGCTGCTGCAGGGGGACAGCGGCCTGCGCAGGACCGCGACAGGTGAGTGGGGCGGCCCACGCGGCCACCCGGGGACCCGGCCGCACCCCGCCACTCTCGGAAACCGCGATCCCCGAGGCCCCGACCCCCACCTCGGGCACCTCGACCTCCTCGCCCCGACACCGCAGTAGCCCCCGCCCAGGGCATGGCCTGCCCCCAGGACGGTGAGGTGAAGAACACCCAGGGTCTTTGGGCGGTGCCACGGGGAGGCTCCTCGGGGACCTACCCAGCCACCTGGCCTGGCCGGCCCTTCCCAGAGATGGGCAAAGTCCAGCCCGCGTTGGGAGCGGCCGCTGAGCACGTGGGACGCTCCCTCCTGTCCAAACTGGCTACAGCCGGGCTGGAAACTGAACCGGCGCCCGTCCCAGCCCGGTGCCCCAAGCCTGTGAGCAGCACGCGCCTTACTTCGTTTCAGTCCTGTTTCTGTGACTGGAACCCAAGACCCCGCCCTGCCTGTAGGACTTTTGTTTCCTTGCTACTGGGTCCTGGAGCCCCTGGCTAGGACGACTGCAGTACTACCTGGCCAAACAGGTGTCGGCCTGGGCAGCATTACCAGCTGTGCCCGGGTGAGGGAGCGCGTGGGTGCCGTGTAGAGGAAGTCAGGTGGCCCTGCTCCCAGACAGGACGGGTGTGGGGTGAGGGTGGCCTGTCCGCGCCGCGTGGGGTGAGCCGAAGGAGGGACTCCAGTGAAGAGCAGCCCCAGCTTGCTGCCCCGCGAGTCATAGGTAGAGCAGTGCTGGGGAAACCGCGTGAAGTCGGTGAGCGCGTCCATGGAGCTTGCTGTGTGCCGGGAGGCAGGTGGCCCAGCCATGTTGTGCCCCGTGGGCTCCCTGCGTGGGTGACCTGTTGCTGCTGGGGTGGGAGGTGACCCCTGGGCTGTGCTCAGCACTGGCCACGCAGCATCAAGTAAGCTGGCAGAGCCTGAGGGGAAGGGACCTCGAAAGCCCCATGAGGCAAACACTATCAGACACCCGTCCCTGCTCCCTCAGTATGTTAATATTTCCAGCAGGCATCTACTTTTATTTTTCCTTTTGAATTTATTCTTCAAATTTGATTGGCCCTCTAACTTTGGAGTTATATAAAATCTAAGTTATGAGGTGATGAACATTTTAATTGCACTGAAGGATGTGGAGTGAGGCTGTTTCTCTCCAACCCCACCCCCCACCCTCCTGCGGAGATCACTCAAATGCAGCTGTGTGCTCATGCATGCTCACATGTGCACACACAGATGCTCGTGCGTCTCTGCAGGTGACCTTCAGAGCAGGAGGCAGTGTCTGTGGCCTGTCGACCCTAGGCTTGGCCCGGGGTCAGTCAGAGCAGAGGCCCTGAGGATTCGTGGTTGTGTCCCTACGAACCTTCCGTGTGCGGAACACAGGTGTGCTCCTGTCTGGTTTGGTTGCTTGGCCCCTCCGGTCCTTTTCTTTGAGGGGGGTGGGTTTGCACCCCCTTCCTCACGGAAGCCACACTGGGGGAGGGGTGCGGTCACCGTCGCCCTGTGGCAGGGGCTCGGGCGGGTAGGAATCAGAGGCCTTGTGGAAGGAGCTCCACTGCAGACTCCTACATTGTCCGCCACCTTTGCAGTTATTTTCCGTCTAGTCCAGCAGTTTTTGCTTTGTCCTGCTTTGCCTGAGAACTTGTCCCAACCTTTCTAAAAGTTTAACTTGGTTTTATTGACGTAGCAACCATTTTTGTCTAGTAACCTCTTTGATGATGTGACCCTAATCAGGCTGCAGCTGTGGTGACAAGTGTAGCTGGCCTGAACAGGTTTGGGTGCGATTGTGTCTGATCCCTGGTGAGACTCAGCCTAAGGGGTGGCAGCCGCAAGCTGCAGTCTGCTGATCTACAGGAAGAGGGGACCTGGCTGGTCCAGTGGAAGGTGTGAGGGCCTACAACCCTGGTGTCCCTGCTGGCGTGGGCCTGTTTTCTAGGGGTGTTGTCAGGGGTCCCTGTACTGGCAAAGCCCAGGGTGGGTTAGCAGACACCAGACAGGAGTAGACCGTGTGCTCCATTCAGAGGTGGGAGCCCGGCTGGGAAGAGCAGCGGGGTGCAGACGGTTGAGGCCCACACCCTTGGCCCCGGACTCACCCTGACTTCAGCCTTATCTCGCATTTCAAGTCCTGGTGAGTGTTGTCTTTCTTTTTCTGGAGGATTTTCACCTCGTGGTGTCTCCAGTAGCACAGTCATCTGCAGACCGTGGTGTTCGATGTCTTCACCATGCTGGTCCTTGCGCACGGGCCCAGTGAATGGGTCCCACGGGAGCCCGGAGCAGACAGCGTGCTTCTCCCGCAAAGCCGGCCTGCTTGATCTGCTTTTCCGTTTCACTTTGTCTGCCATGGCGGGGCCTGTTCATCGGGAGGCATTTGGAATATGGAAAGCCAACATAACATTCACTTGCACGCTTCTCTCAGGTAAACACTGTGGACTTGGTTTGCTGGGTCCTGTCAAATGGTTAGTAAGTAACTGCCTGGCCTCAGCTGCTGGAGGAAGGCCCAGGGCTCGATCCCAGCACCTCTGAACAGAAACAAAGCCTCTCTAACGTGACTGGACAAATTTGTGCTCCTGCCAGAAATGTGAGCATGCCAAGTGGTGGTGCACTTCTGCTACTGCATTATGCTGTTGTATTTTTACTCTGGGCATTCTTTCATTGGTCAGCCATGATTCTGTCTGCATCGGATTTCCTGTGTGACCTTGTCAAAAAGCAGTTGAGTTTTTTGTGTAAGTCTGCCTCCGGATTCTTTTCCATGATATACTACATTGCTTTAATCTTCTTCTCTAACATTTCACCAATACCAGGTTTTATTACTGTGGGTTTGATGTATAACTTTTGGTGTTGCTGTGATGCAGTTTAAACATTTCTGGTGTGCGCGCCTGTGCCTTTTGGCTGGTCCCTGTGAGTTAGAGCAGCCTCTGTCTGTGTTTCGATTGACACTGCTCTTGCTGTTCTGCAGAAAAGGAGTGGCACTCGGAGCTTCCGGCCATGTTGCCATGACAGGGCTGCAGTGTCATCGTCCTGGGGGGAAGGATGGAAGGACAGCTTTCTGATTAGTAGCATCTGTGCTAGAACTGTCAGGCTGGCTCCAGGTCATGCTGCAGAGCAGTTAGTCCAAGGGCACCGTGGGGTTCTTGAGACTCAGGATCTCCGGTGTTTCTTCAAAGCTGGAGAGGATTCTGGGCTCTTTGTAGCTTCGGTGGGAGGTTCTGGGGTCTGTCCTGCCCTGGGCTTCCTGGATATCCACTTGGGTCCTCCCAGTAGGGCCCTCAGGCTCCCCTCGGCGGGTGGAGGCCGTGGGGACCATGGACAGTGCCCCAGAGTAGCTCCCTGTCTTCCAGGTCCCCTGGAACTTGGGGTAGCAGCTCCAGCTCACTAGTGCTTTTCCCGATCAGGACCTGTGTGCTTGGTGATTCTGATCATTTTTTGTCTGTTAAATACAACTCAGATTTGTGTGTGTATCAATTAGTGGGCTTTGTGCCATTGATGGAAATTTTATTTCTTTTTCTTGCTGTTTGGTTACCTTTGAAGAGAAAGATTTAGTTTTGGCCACCGTCTGTGGTCGGTTGACCCTGTGGCTCTGTGTCACATGGCGAGTCACACCTGGGAGAGACCCTCGCCTCAGGGCCAGGAAGTACAGGAGGGGGGTCCCCGGCTGGACAGCAGTCCCCTCATCGGCAGACTCCCCTCCCTCCAGGCCCCACCTGGCAGCTGGTCCAGGGGGCCAGACCTTCAGCCACAGGCCTTGGGGACATTTAACATCCAAACTTCAGGGCTTCCTAAAGTGCAGCCTGAGATAATAGTGTCTATGATGAAATCCCCAGAGGGAACGATGGCTTTGGCTATTTGCTTTGAAAAGTAGCTGTTCTGCTGGTGACAGTCAGGAAGAGCACAGGGTACCTCCATGTGGTGCTCCAGCCAGGGAAGCCCCACCTTGCAGATTCAAGCCGGCAGCTCCCGGGTTTAACTTCGGTCCTGGTTCTGCGGTCACTGGAAACTGCTCTTCACTTCCCCATGAGACAGCGCGCAGTGTGCAGGACAGGGACTCCTGCGACAGAGTACCCTAATTCACTCTGCCTGCACCTCGCCGGCCGCCTGCTGGGTCTGCCCCTCAGACTGCGCTGCTGGCATCCCGACACCACCCACCGTGCCCAGCCACACACCCACCTGCAGTGTGCACCCAGCTCCGCCTGCCTGGAGAGCAGCTCCTCCTGCTGTTTTCCCAGTGTCGGGTGTAACCAGGGCCTTGTGTACATTGGCATGGCGCTGCCACCCAGCCACACTGCAGGCCCCTCCTTAGCGGGCAGCCTGTGCCCGGGAGAGTCGAGCGGGAGCCCACCTGGCCCGCCATGCGGGTGGGGGAGCAGAGTGGGCGGTCACCGTGCCAAGCGCTCAGGGCTGTTCAGGCTGTTCACTGTGCTGCTCTCCGGTTGGTTCTAGTGAAGCGCTACATCCGGAAAGGGGTCCCGCTGGAGCACCGGGCCCGAGTGTGGCTGGCTGTGAGCGGAGCGCAGGCCCAGATGGAGCAGAACCCCGGCTACTACCAGCGGCTACTGCGGGGAGAGCGAAACCCTGAGCTGGAGGAAGCCATCAGGACAGGTGGGCTGCCGGAGCAGGCCAGGCGCAGCCGTGGGGTCCACCCTGGTGTCCAGGCAGTCCAGGTGGAGTCGAGTCAGGACGCCCGCCTGCGATCCTAGCACTCCAGGAGGCTGTGACGGGGAGGGGGGCAAGTTTGCACCCAGCTTGGACAGCTTAGCAACACCCTGCCTTGAAATACAAGCGGTGACACGTTCTTAAAGGGCTGGGGATGTAGTTTAGTGCGAAGGCCCTGCATTCCACCCCCGGTGCTGCACAAAAGCAAAGAGCACCAACTGATTTTAATTTAGAGTCGTATTTTGGGGAAAAACCAACACTGGAATATTTGCAGGCAAGACTTTTTGCTTCACCCGCTCAGCAGATATTTGAGTGCCTGTAGCTCTCCAGGAAATGGAGTAACACAGATTCGCCTCTGGATTCTCAGGAGAGAGCAGCAGTGGCCCAGGACCCCCCACCCCCACCCCAGCAGGAGCCTGGCACTGTCACCCAGTGCTCGGGGTCCCTGCCCCACACGTCTCTCCTCGGCATCCTCCGTCTCCACAGACCAGAGGTGGGGCCTCAAAGTGCTAAAGCGGGTCTCCCCTCCGCTGCGTGTCCGATGTTCCCCGCATGAGGATACTACGTTGTTTGTCCCTCTGTCCCCCCAAATGAGTGCTCGGGGCTCTGCTGTGAGGTGGCCTGCAGGCGACCCCTGCCCACGCGGGGCTCCGTGTTCAGCGCTGTGAGGCATCCGGGTAAACCAGGTGTCTCATGCCCACAGCAAGGCGCCCACGTCCCTCGGGAGCTGTCCTGGTGCTGTCCACATGGCCTGAAGTAGCCCGAGTGCAGCCCTTCCCGGGCTGGGTGCTTGGACTCTGCATGTCTGGGTCGGGGGGCCTGGTGCCTGGCCTGGGGCTGTGCTGAGCAGGAAGGCGGGGCTCCCGGCACAGATTCGGGTTTGCTTCCAGGTCAGTGCTGCCTGTCCCCTCGGGGCCACCCTGGCCCTCCTGACTGTGGCCCTCAACAGTGGGAAACGTCCCGGGCTTTGTGCACATTTTCCACCCATCATCCTGGGTCTGGCTGGGGGGGGCTGCTCTGCCCCCCAACTCCAGGGGAGAGGGCTCCGCCCCTAACTCCAAGGGAGAGGGCTCCGGGGACCCTCGGCTCCTGTCCCCTCCCCTTCTGGCCCAGCAGCCCTGGCCTGGGCCACGTTGAGCAAAGGTCAGCTGGGCCTTTCTTGGGACACTTCAAGAGGGAAGGGCTGGGGGTTCTGCTCAGTGGGGAGTGCTTGCATATGCATAAGGGCCTGGGTGTGGTGGTGCACACCTATAATCCCAGCACTCAGGAGGCTGAGGCAGGAGGATCACTGAGTTCAAGGCCAGCTTGGGCTACATAGCAAGACCCTGTCTCAAAACAAAACAAAGAAAAGAGAGCAGACAAGTGGGTCACAGAGCGCAGATGGTGACCTCTGGTGAATTTCCGCACAGACCTGAGCCGCACCTTCCCGGACAACGTGAGGTTCCGAAAGATGGCACAGCCCTGCTTGCAGAAGGCTCTGTCCGACGTGCTGCTGGCCTACGGGCTGCACAACCCAGGTGTGGGCTACTGCCAGGTGAGGCCGCTGGGGCCTGGGCGCGGTGCACACTGGGTGGGAGGCATGGTTGGCACTGCACGTGATGTGCAGCACCCTCAGGACTCGGCCCTCGCCCACGTGCAAGACTCTGGGACGCCTGGAGTGGGGTGGCGGAGGGGAGGCTGCGGGCTGGGAGCAGGTGGGCGCTGCCACTTGAGTGTCCTCAGAACCCAGACCATCAGGCCACCTGTGGGCAGGCAGCAGGCCCCAGCCCCGGCTGTCGGGTGAGTGGGACTTGCCACTTGCCATGGCATCAGCAGGCGCTCCGGGTGTGTGAGGGCAGCGGAGGCCTGACCGGGGCAGGAGGAGCCCAGCAAGGCATTGATGGAGGGGCCAGGGGTCCCAGAGGCTCGGCCCAACCCAGCGTGGGCAGCACTGGCCCTGCCCACACACTGTGCCTGTGTGCAGATGGCACGCGGAAGGGCGTGGGTGGCCTCAGCCCTAGGCACGTGGCTGCACCTGTTCAGGAGCGAGAGCACAGCTTTTAGGAGTGGAGACAAAGTTTAGGGAATTTTAGAGCGTCGTCCTTTCTGTTCTTCGAGGTCTTAAAAATAAAAAGCACAGTTTGGGCCAGGGAGGTAGCTCGGTGGTTCCAGCGCCTGTCTCGCAAGTGCAGGGTCCTGAGTTCGATCCCCGGTACCAAAAAAAGCACAGTTTTATTTTATTTTCTTAGTTTAAAACTTTTTATCAGCATGTGTTTGTGACACCTCGTGAATGTATTCACCGTGGGGATCTGGTCCAGGCCCATCTGGTGTCTTGGTGCTTTTTACTTCCTCTCCTCGTCCTTCTGCCTTCCAAGCACAATTTTATTATTTTTTATTCCTGTATTTTTGAGACAGGGTCTCACTGTGGAGTGCAGGCTGGCCTTGAACTCATGGTGATCCTCCTGCCTCAGCCTCCTGAGTGCTGGGATTACAGGAGTGCACCACACACCTGGCTCACAATTATAAATATCAGCGTCCCACCAGAGCTCTCCTGCTGTGGAATACAAGCACCAACGTGTATGCACACGCATACGTGGGGCTTCTGGGATACATGCGTGTGCGCATGCGCACACACACGCACATGCACACGCAGGGCCTCTGCTGAGACCCAGGAGGACAGCTCTGTCCTGGCCCCTCCATGGCCCCTGTGGTTGCTGTCCACGTCGCTCCCCAGCTTGTCAGTGCATTGCCCTGGCTCTGCCTCCATGTCCACGTGGGGTGCTTCCTGCTAGGCATCCATGCCCCCCTTCCTTGAAGACCTGGCCTTCCTGGATTAGGGCCACCTTCCCTGCATGGTGCTGTCTGCCAGGGCTCCAGGCATGGCCCAGCCCTGTGGTGCAGGGTTAGGACCTCAGCGGGAAGCCTGGGGTTGGAATACAGCCCCCCCGGTACCACAGAGAGCGCATGCGACCTTGGGTCCCTAGATGACTGCATGTGCCCCGTGTCACCCCCAGGGCTGACGCTGTCCCAGCCCCACAGCATGTTCCCAAGTCGCATTTGCAGGACCTGCTTCTGGAGTGGGCGTGGCAGTGGG
Organism: Heterocephalus glaber; assembly: GCF_000247695.1. Next base: position 648,164 of record NW_004624793.1, read on the forward strand.
TGTGACGGTGGGCATGGGCACAGTGTGCTCCTGACCATCCCTCCATGCCCCTGGGCACCCTGACACCTGGTGCCACGGTGCCAGCTTCCCCTCCTGCAGCCGGCACCACCTGCCCCACCTCTGTGGTTGGCAGAGGCTGGATTTCCCTTATTGCTGGAGAAATACACATCTGTCCCAGACACATGGATGTGCAGGAGAGAGCAGAGCAGTGTGAAGCCAGTCACTGGAGCGGCACCAGCCACACCCTGAGCCGCCCGCTGGCCATGTCCCCCGACTTTGCTGGTGACGTCTGCCTTTTGGGAAGTGTGTGCTGGCGTTTCCCAAAAGGGTCTTGGTCACAACCACCCCCAGCACCCCACCGTGATACCAGGACCCTCGTGTTTTACAAACGTGGTCCTGCTGTCCTTGTGGTTTGGGAAGGGGGGTAGTTGCAGTGCCTTGGTACAAGGTGGCCTTTATACTTGATCTTAGCCAAAAGGCCGAGAAGCGATAGGTGGTCTTTGATTTCCTATTCCAGGTGGCACTTGGGGCTTGAGGTGTTTACTTTTTCCTCTTAATTAATTAAGTTTTTTGAGACAGGGTCTCGCTATGCAGTTCAGGCTGGTCTTGAACTCACTGTGTGGCCCACACTAACCTTGAACTCACAGAGATCCTCCTGCCTCAGCCCCTTGAATGCTGGGCTTACAGATGTGCGCCACCATGGCCAGCGCCTGCTCCTCTTTTTACCTACGTTGTCCAACTCGGCACGCCATGGCTGCCCCTTACGTATCTCTGAGGTGCCACCACCAGAGTGTGTGACTCCTGGGTTTTAGGGAAGCCCAGCATGGCAGTGAGCAGCTGGGCGATACCCTGTTCACAATGGGGCCACAGTTCCTGTCTCACTGCCAGGCAGCTTGAACCACCGGTGCTTTACGCACGGTTGTCGCACCGGGTGGCCTTTGTTAATTTTCTTTGTAAAAAGATGGGTAAACACGATGAGACCCGTGGTAGCACCAGGGGTACACAGAGCCCCACGGGACAGTGACACCTGGAGACCAGTGGCCGAGCTGGCAGGAGCAGGTTAAAACTCAGTGTGACTTTGGTTCTCGTTTTTCTGATTTCAGGGAATGAATTTCATAGCGGGATATCTCATTCTCATCACAAAGAGTGAAGAAGAGTCTTTCTGGCTCCTAGACGCTCTCATTGGACGGATCCTGCCCGGTATGTTGGCCGCCACTGGTGCCTTCCCCACCCTGTCTGGAGTTTTGGAGACGCCCGCTGACCGGGCAGGGCGGACTGGAAACGATGGCCGTGTGTGGGAGCTGCGGCCCAAATCCTTCTCCACTTCGTTAAGCGGAGCAGATGTCCCAGTGGGTGGCCCGCCTGGGTGGCTGTCATCTCTGGACCCCACGGGGTGTCCGTGGCCTCCACCTCGGGCATGGGTTTGCCTGCCTGTCCAGCTGGCACCTTGCCCCCATGGGGATGTGGCCCAGAAAGGACCCCTCTTGCAGTCTGTGCTGGTCCCATGTCCCCTGAGCGGCTCACACAGCTTCCTGGAGGTTTGTTCCTGAATTCGTGAGCATGGTCACCACCACAACTGCCTCTTGCTACAGCTTTTTGGGGTGAAAGTCTCTTTGGGTCTTTCCCTTTTCTTGGTTCCTAATAGGAATGGGCAGCAGTGTTAGTGTGGTGTAGCTGTGGACCACACTGTAGACAGGGACCGCAGCAGAGATGTGGGCCGCAGTGTAGGGGTGGATTGCAGTGCAGATGTCAGCTGGAGTGTAGATGTGGACTGAAGCATGAACGTGCACCGTAGCATGGATGTGGACTGCAGTGTGGACATGGACCGCAGTATAGTCCATGTGGGTGCAGAAGCCCAGAGTCTCCCTTCCCACCTGGCCACGGTCTTGGGAAAAGGGGCCAGCGCTGGACACACGGGGTGCAACCTGGTTCCTTTGCCCTGTGCATGTTCTCACTCCGTCCTTAGCAGTGCTGCACAGACACCAAATGGAACCATCTCACGGGCAAGGGGACCACGGACGTCATCGCTGCCTGGGCCAGTCCCACAGCTCCGACCACTGCCGAGACAGGAGCCAGAAACAGAAGTGAGCGCTGCTGGCTGCCATCGTCTGCCCACACTGCACGGACTCGACACAGCCCAGGTCCAGAGCCAGGGGCCAGTGGCAGCACCCGTCACAGCAGTGTGGGCAGAGCAGCCTGGCACAGCAAGTGCGTGACGGCCAGGAAGGAAGACTGGGGACACCAGCAAGACATCCGCAGAGGCGGGTGACAGGCTCACTGCTCCCGTTGGCGGCTGCCTCCTGAACTGCCGTGGACATCAGTTCCGTGGCCGAGCTCTGCCCCTGATCTGCCATGCTCCCAGCTCTGTCCTGCGCCTCAGAAGCACAGTGTGACGCAGAGAGGCCTGAATCCCTGTGGGACACGTGGAAGACAGGCAGACTGGCTCCACCCAGAGCACGAAGCAGAGCGTGGATCAGGAAGGCAAGAAGGGCCCCCAGCTCGTTCCACATTAGCTGCTAGATTCAGTGGAACCAAGTTGCAGTTCTAACAGGTCTCAGTGTAAAAGTAAAGCACAAGTCAGGAGTGGTGCACAGATGTAATCCCAGTCTCTCAGGAGGCTGAGGCAGGAGGGTCTCAAGTTGGAGGCCAGACTGGCAACCCAGTGAGAATCTGTCTCGAAAAAGTCCTGAGGGTGTAGCTCAGAACTTGCTTAGTGTGGGCGAGGCCCTGGGTTTTGTTTCCAGCACCACATAAAAACTGTTAAATAAATCTTGCAGAAAACAGGTAAATGGCTCGTCAGCCGGTGTTAGGAGGTGGCATATCCCGAGGTGCTGCAGCTCCTCTCCCCAGGGAACCTGTGTTTAGATCCCGAATACAAGGGTGACTTCAGCAGCTTGGGTCAAGGGGTGGTGTGGGGTGCTGACACTGCCCCAGAGCTGCTCGGTTATGGAGGGAGAGGCGGGCTGCAGAGCGGGGCTGCCAGGTAACAGAGAAATGCGCTCGCAAGCCCTTGCTGACCCCTGGCCTCCCCGGCAGGGAAGGAAGCACAGCCAGACCCCAGGAGAAGGCACAGCATGAGTGTGAGGGCTGGAGTGGAAAGACGTCCTGACAGCAGTTCCAGAGGGGGCGACGCAGGCAATGCTCAGTGCGCGGAAAGCTTAAAAGCCAGCAAGTTAAAGGACAGCGTAAACAGAGCAAGACAAGCACGGAGAGGGTACCTGTGAGCCCCGCTTAACAAAGGATCAGCTTCTGGACCACGGGAAGAACCCGGGAAAGTCGAGGGCCTGGGCGGTGGGCCATTAGAGGGAGGAAGCTCTCGGACGGGAGCCTGGTGTGGCCCGCAAGCTGACAAGAAGACAACAGCTCCCTGGCAGGCAGAGGCATGGGCTCACCTGGCTGAGTGTGGCGCTGGCCTCTAGCCCAGCCACGGCCCCCAGCTCAGGGCAGTTAGAACTGGCCGCGTCATGGGGGCTGGCTGGACACAGGGCTGGTGCCCTCCGTAGCGGCCAAGGGGTGGCTCCGAGGTGCCCACACAGGCCGACTGGGGACATCACCTTCACCCTCAGAGGCCACTTCTTGGCAATCCCCCGGGGTGGAGGAGCTACCTCACACGGGACAGGCTGCCTAAGGCAGAGGACCCGGCAAGGGCCAGGGCAGGGCCGCCCTGCCAGAAGTGGCACCGAAGGCACAGTGGCCGTGGGGAGCTGGCTGAGCTGGCGTCCCCTGAGGAAGTGCAGGGCAGGTGGCTCACTGCTGGGTGCATGCTGGCCTGGGAGCAGACATGGATGCAGCCTGCAGCCCCTCCTGCTGGCCACACTCGGACCCCAGGCCACAGTGATGGCAGCCGCTCCCCTCCCAGTGGAGGTGCCCATCCCAGCAGGCAGAGCTCGCCCGCCGGTGCCCAGCTCCTGGGCAGCCTCCCACTCAAAGCAGAACCTGGGGCTTAACTCAACACACACGTTTTATTTTTTCAGTTCAGTTTTGCAGTATTTATTTTGGCTTAAAAAATCAGCACTGAAAGTAAGTTTTTGTGTCATTACTGAAAAGGTTTAGGAATTAGCAAGATGTACAGAAGTTTATTCATTTGGGTTTTTTTTTTCTTTTTTTGGTACGGGGATCAAACTCAGCACCTTGCGCTTGCGAGGCAGGCGGCAGCACCACTGAGCTAAACCCCCGGCCCTCATTTGTTTGTTTTTTGAGACAGTCTCGCTATGTAGCCCAAGCTGGCCTCCTACTTGCACTGATCCTCCTGCCTCAGCCTCCTGCATGCTGGGATTACAGGCCTATGCCACCATGCCCAGCTAAATATACAGAAGTTTGAAGAGGAAAATGAAACATTTTATTCTGTTCACAGATGAAGTCTTTGCTGCAGCGAACTCCCACGCCCGCTAGCTAGCTCTTTAACAGTTTATCTTTATTGCTGTGTGGTGCGCTTTTTTGTTTAGTTTGTTTGTTTTGGCGGGAATCGAACTCAGGGCGCCTCGTGCTTGCCAGGCAGGCATTGCACTACTGAGCTACCCCAGCCTCCGTTTGTCTCTCTGTCTCTGTCTGTCTGTCTCTCATCTTCCTGGGCTGCCCTCTCTCTGTCCTGAGCTGAGGGTTCGGCTTCGTGGCGCAGCCCTGGGCCCATGGCTCAGCACGTCTGTGGTCTTGGCTGCCCTGACTGGGGCCGTCCTCCCTGGCGGGACAGAGCGCGGAGGCGTCTCTGGAGGAGGGGACGCTGCTTTGTCGGAGCTTATCCTGCATCTGCTAGTCCTCGGTGGCCCACAGTTCACTGTGGTTCACAGCCAGAGAGCATGGCGTGCCTGGGCCCTGCTGTGTCACAGAATGCAGTGTGATGTCCTCTAGGTGGTGCTTCCCCGAGGTGGGGTGCAGGCCCACACGCCCGGGCACGGGCTCCTGCCCCAGTCACCGTGCGGCTCGCAGCATTCCTGTTGGTCCCCAGGAAGTGGCTCCGGAGGCCAAGTGGCCGGGCCGGGCCCTGGACTTGTTCCACCTTCAGCACTAGGCCCCGGCGTTGGTAGGTCCTCCAGGTTGGCTTGCAGTGGGGCAGGGCAGAGTGGGCTGGGGTGGAGGAGCAGGGCCGTGGCGCAGGTCGTGATGGGCCCTGGTCCCGTGCCTTTGGCCACAGACCCCATCAGTTGCAGCCGTGCAGAATGACAGGCAGTTTGTCGCTTGATGGGTAAAAAGCAGAGGATGCCTCCGGCAATCAGGCGCCAGTGCGGGGGAGGCCCGGCCCCCTGTGTCTGGGTGGGTTTCCCGCTCAGGCCAGCTGCCCCCAGGGCCGTGCGATTCCGAGGCGACATCCTCGGGTTACCCTGGACATCAACGTCTCAGCGCCCCTGTTCCTTTCAGGTGCTCGGCGTCCCCTCGGGGCCTGCTTGTGTCAGGTCTGAGTCAGGTTTTCACCCGAGACGCTCCCTTTTCTGACCCCGTCCAGGAAAGGTGCCTGGCAGTGCCGTGTTCCCGGCTGTGGACACAAACGCCGGACGGCCAGGTCCTCAAGGGCTGCGTCTCCACGCCACCCACTCTGTGGGCTGAGTCCAGGTGTGTGGCTCTCTGGAGTCTGATGGAGCAGCACGTGCTCTGCCCCAGCCTGCCGATGTCGGGCTGCCTGTCACAGGCTCGTGGGGCCCCGTGGGGCTGCCATGCGGGTGCTGCAGGCATGAGCTGTGGTGGGCGCGGGTGTGGGTCTGGGGGAGGCTGGCCACGCCCCCGTCTGCCCCGGGGAGGGCCCTGGGCAGGAAAAGCACCTCCAGCTGGCGCCCCACAGCCCGGTGGCCACCTGCTCGCTCACACAGCGGGCAAAGCCCCTGGGTTGGCCTTCCTGGGCTCTCCCTGGGCACAGTACAGCTCCCGCTCACTCAGGGTCGGGGGATGCGGTGCCCTCAGCCCTCAAGCGCAGGCAGGAGCCCTGTTGGAGTGGCCCGTGCCCAGCCTGGGGTCCCCTGTCCCCCAAGGAGACAGGTCTGGAGTTGGGTGGGGTGCATGTTCTGCCTTTTTGTGCCCACTGAATGGATCCTGCACCCCACGTGCTGCTGAGGTTTTGCGTCTGTCCTTCCTTTAGGGTTGGCCTCTGTGGTGCCTAACAAAGGGTGATGGCTCCTGCCCACCGTCCCTGCCTCAGCAGGTCTTCTGGGCTCACTGGTGACCGCTGAGCAGCTTTGGTTTTCTGCTTGAGAGTTCTAGGTGGAGAGCCAGTGTGTGTGCATGTGTTAGACTGTGCGATCACACTCATACGCAGCATTATGCAGACCACAGCTGATCCTCTGTGACGGGGGAGGACAAGCTTCATCCCCACCCCATGGGCCGAGCTTCAGCCTGCCCGCCTCAGGGTGTTTAGCGCCTCTATTTTTGGAAGCATCTAAGCCTCTGTGTAGAGGGCCAAGGTCTCGCTGTACGGCTCTGCCAACTCCTTGTCCTGAGCTCAGCCTGGTGCCGTCCAAGGTGCCCCTGCAAGACCAGCGCCCCGGGCTCTGCGCTGGGACAGGACGGGGTGTGCTGTTACGAGGGAAGCGCCCGAGACAGATGCAGACGAGGCTGTAAGGGGTCAGCAGCTTTCATCGGGGCGTTCTTTTGTTTGTGCAATGCCGGGGGCGGAATCCAGGGCCTCACAGGCTAGGCAAGTGCTCGCCACCGAGCCCACCCCACTCTAGGCCTTTGCATTGTCTGAGACAGGGTCTTACTAAGATGCTCAGGCTGGCCTCAAACTCACAATCCCCCTGCCGCAGCCTCCCGAGTGCCTGGGATCAATCACATCAACCTGGCTGAATCCATTTTAGCACGAAACAAGCATTAAAAATTATAACATCACAGTAAGGTAAAAACTAAAGCAGCCTAAAGGTCTTCTGCTAAGACAAATGTCTGTTCAAAAGCAAGCTGGACAAGCGGTGGGGAGTGTTGGTCTCAGCGTGGGTTTTGTTTTGATTGTGAGGACGCAGAGTGCTGACCCACCGAGCGTGCAGCCTGCGAACACGCACAGCCCACTGTGGGCGGCCGCGCCCGCTGCCCCTGCAAACCGGCCCAGGACTTGTGCTTGGCCCCGGGGCTGCACAGAAGCCCCCCGCCCCCGTGTCGTCACCTTCTCCTCTTCCGTTCCTGTGTTCCTGTTCCTGTTCGCGCTGTGCTGTCTGCAGTAACGAGCGCGCTGCTCAGGGGGAGTGGGCACACGTGGGAAACACTGCCCAAGTCTTCCCGCAGCTCCTCCCCAGCTCCACCCATCTCTGTTTCCTGTCATCTGCCTTTTATTTTGGGTTTGTCATATAAAAGAAATCGTGATAGTTAAGCTTATGTGTCTAATTTATTTCACTTAACATTATGGTTTCCATTTTCCTACAGAGGACTCGTTTATCCCTCTCTATGGCAGAGTAGTGCTCCATTGTGTGTAAATACCACATTTTGTTATCCACTCATCTGCTGATGGCTGCTTCCAAGATGTAACGATTATAAGCTGTGCTGCTGTAGACACAGGCGTGCATGGATCACTGTAATGTGATGTCTTTAATCTTCCAGAAAGATACCTGGGAGCAGAATAGTTAGGTGGACTGGAAGTTTTAGTTTTAGGTTTCTGAGGAATCTCTACACTACTTTCCCTGGTGGTTGTACTACTTCACATTCATACCAACAGTGTAGAAGGGCTCCTTTTCCCCCGGCCTCTCCAGCACTTGCTATTATTATTTAATTTGATGACGCCATTCTTTCTGGGGTAAGACGGAATCTCAGTGTTACTTCTCTAATGACCAGCAGTGTTGAACATTTTTAAATGCATTTAGTGGCCATTTGTTGGTTTTTCATTTCTCTTGTCCATTTATTAAATGGGCCTTTTATTTAGGGGGTCTCAGTTTTTTGAGTTCTTTATACAGTGTATGTACTAGGCTTCTGTCTGAGGAGGACTAAGAATTTTTTCCCATTCTGAGGGCTGTCTCTTCACTCTGTTGGTTGTTTTCTTTGCTGTACCGAAGCTTTTGAATTTGATGTGATCCCACTTGTTGATTCTTGATTATTTCTTATGCAGTTGGGGTTCTGTTCAGAAAGTCCTTGCCTACGCCTACGTATGGCTTCGAGTTGCACCTATTTTGCCTCCCAGCAGAGTCAGTGTTCCTGTGCTAATGAGAAGCTCTTTGAGCTGCTCTGATTTATTCGCCTTTTCTTGACCATCCGTGCTTGGCCTGGGTCCAAGCTGCTTCCTCAGGCTGGATGGTGTCCTGCCCATGCACGGAGGGCGTCCGTGTGTCCACATAGCCCTGCTGACCAGGGGTCTGGGTGGCCGGCGCCCCGGTGTCCTGGGAGGCCTTGCTCTGGGACGTCCACTCCCGCTGCCGTGTCCACATTACCGCCCCGGACTCGTCCTCGTTCACTGTGCCCTTCCCTCCCAGGAGGCAGCCCTGTTGCCCTCTCCTGGCTCAGCCAGGCAGAGGCCACCAGGCCAGGTGGCGCGTGTGGCGTGTGGTGTGAGTTCTCCACATCTCCTCCTCCCTTGGCAGATTACTATGGCCCGGCCATGCTGGGCCTGAAGACAGACCAGGAGGTCCTGGCAGAGCTGGTGAGGGTGAAGCTGCCAGCAGTGGCCGCCCTGCTGGACGGGCACGGCGTGCTGTGGACCCTGGTGGTGTCCCGCTGGTTCATCTGCCTGTTTGTGGATATCCTGCCCGTGGAGGTGAGTCTGCAGGTGACCCCTGGCACAGCATGGGCTGCTGTGGAGGTGACGCAGATCTCTGTTCTACAGACTGTGCTTCGGATCTGGGACTGTTTGTTCAACGAAGGCTCCAAAATCATCTTCCGGGTGGCCCTGACCCTGATTAAGCAACATGAGGCATTCATCTTGGAAGCCACTGGCGTGCCAGACATTTGTGACAAGTTCAGGCAGATCACCAGAGGGAGCTTCGTGGTGGAGTGCCACACATTCATGCAGGTGTGTGCCGGGGCGCCCGCCCCCAGGAGCCTCATGCCGCAGCCGTGGTCTGTGCATGGTCCAGGGACCCGTGCCTCCGCTCCTGTTTGCAAACCGGCAGGGTCCCTGCCTGGGGCTGCCTCTGACCCCCTGGAGGGCCAGGTCAAAGTGTTGGAGGAGCACATGGTCCTGCCTCGCTGTTGCTCAGCTTCCCGGGCACCTGGGGCACTGGTGCCGTGGCCTCTCCAGGAGCCTGGTCACAAGGCTTCCTGGGGGTCGTCTCCACCAGCAGTGTCATCGGTCCCTCACGCTGCTGTTGTCCCTCCTGCCCCGGTGGGTTGTCCTCCCCCATGGCCCCAGAAGCACAGCTCCCCAAGGCCAGGGACAATCAGGACCTGCCACATCAATGGGCTGTGTGGGTGCTGGGGCAGGGGGTGTGCTGACAGAGGCAGGGCTGCGAGCAGAGCCGGCTGCTCCGCGGTCTCACTGAGGCGGCAGGGGCGCCTGGCTGCCTGTCTGCCTGTGTCTGCCTTGACCAGGAGCACATCGTGCTGTTGGCGGTGCAGGGTGCTGTTCTGGCAGCCAGGGCAGTGCCAGGGAGCACCCTGTGCAGGGTGGGGAACACTCTGCCCGGGCTCACTGGGCAAAGGGCTCCGGCACCCAGCGGGCTCAGGCAGGGGCCGCCCTGTCCCCAACCTGGGAGGCTGTCTGGGGTGGTGGGTCCCCGGCTGCGGGAAAGATGGAGCTCAGATTTGGGCTGCCTTTCGAGCCTGCTGGTGGCTGTCACCGCCACCCCCTTTTCTTCAGGGCCCTGAAGGGGAGAGTCCCCGAGGGGCTCCCAAGTGTTGCCAATGGGCTGAGGGTCCTTGCTCAGTTCCAGTAGAAGGCGTGGGTTGGCAGCAGTGGCCATCAAGTGGGATGACCCTGAGCCCCAGTGCCAGCTGCTCCCAGCTCTCAGTGCGAAGAGGTCTCGGGAACCTTCCCACCTCTGAGGATGGTGGCTCCTGGCGATGGAGTCTCCACCGCTGTCCTTCTGGCTGTGAGTCAGGTCACCAGTGGCCTTTGGTGTTCCCAGCTGGCAGTGCACCCGAGCAGGACGCTGAAAACTCCGCATAGGCTCCCTCCTGGGGAGCACTGGGCCTTTCTCTCCTGCCTGGTTCCCCCAGAGAAGTTTTCTTCTCCTTTTAATCACGTGTGTGTGTGCTGGGGGCTGAACCCAGAGTGGGCTCCATGCGTGCCATGGACCTGTGTCCCAGCTGTCGGCCTCATCGCAGGGGAGCTGAAGGGTGACGCTCCGCCTGCCAGCGCTGCCTCAGGGCTGATCTAGGGCAGTTGGCCCTGCCCAGCAGAGGCCTAAATCCCTCACGGGTGACTCCTTAGGCCAATAGGACCCGCCCTTCCCTCCCAAGGCTCCAGGTTGACACAGAGGTGCTGCAACCCGAAGAGATGAACTGAACACATTCAACAAGTATGGGTCAAAAAGCAGCAGTAGAAAAGCGGTGCTGAGGGCCTGGGAGAGGCTGGGCATTGTGCCCTGACAGGTCTGTGTGACAGCTTGTGAAGTCAGACAGGGGTCGCATCCTGTAAGGTGAGATGTGGACTTGTCATTTATCCTGCTGGTGGGCCGGCCCTGACAGATATGAGGTTCTCTGCAGGTCCCCAAGTGTCTCTGCCAGTGTCTGGAGTGTTCTCCTTTTCTCTCTGGAGTCATCTGAAGGTTTGCACCTAACAGGAGGCTCCACAGTATTGTCACCCTTGAGCTTGCGAAAAGCAGGTTTGCCTCTGAGACCCAAGCAGTGACCCCTACGCTGGCCCACGGTGGGCTGCTCACCAGAACCTGGCAGAGCCCTCAGATCTGGGTTGTGGGGGGTCTCGTGGGGACCCATCCTTCCCCGAGGCTGGTACTGCTCACGTCGTCAGGGTCTTTTGCTCTTGACACGGACTCACGATACCACAGAGTTCGCGAAGATCATCTCTGGGTCATCGAAACCCCCAAGCGCTGTCACAGCCCCTTGTCTCCCCATCACCATTCCTGGGGTTTTCCTGACTTCAGGAGAGCTGTCAGAAGCAGGGGCAGGTGGGACTGAGTCCGTTTTCCTGTCTAGTTCATTCCCAGACGACCGAGGTCCTCAGGAGGGGTAAGACACATTTCTTACCTGAGTCCACAGGGAAGATGCTGGGTGACTTTGCCCAAAAGGGAGGCCCTGTCACCACTGTGGAGATTCTGGGAGCCTGAGGAGGGGCTGTTTCCCTCAGAAGGGGCTCTGCCACCCCTCGTCACCCACGCCCTGACCCCTGGCCGCGGTGCCCTTCTGACCTAGCCCAAAGGCGGCCAGCAGCCTCTTCATCCTGCCAACCTGGGGAGAGACACTGCAGGGCAGCCCACAGCCCCGGTGGACACAGCCCAGAGCCACAGACAGTGGTGGCTTCCTGCCTGCCCAGCCTGCAGCCTTGAGTTTGTCCATCTCCACGGCAACGTCAGCAGGATGGCAGAGGTGAAATGTGTTACTGGGAGGGTTCATGCTGAAGCTAGCTAACTGCTTGTTTCCAGAAAATATTTTCACATCCTGGGAGCCTGTCCATGACGACCATCACCAGGCTCCGAGAGAGCTGCCGGGCAGCGCTGCTGGCGCAGAGGTGACCACATCCCCACGTGCCCTCCATTCCTGGCACCGGGAGGAGCCCTGGCCACAGGGCTGAGGCCTGCGCAGCCTCCACTGCCTCCGTCGGTGCTGTGAACACTGAAGTCACCACACTTTCGTGCTGAGTTTTTTTAAAAAGTGATTTAAAAATCATGTCATTCTCTAGACTTTCAATTATGACCTATGAAGTCATAAAATTTCTAAGAAATTTTTATCTTAGACATCAGTAATATATAAAATGAGATATGTGCATTTATATTTAATAAAATATTTCAGCTCTATGAGTTTTTGCTTATCGGCTTGTTAACTGGTGGCTGTTGTGTTACCGGTGCTGAGGTATTCCTCTAGTTCCCCGAAGCATGGCATTTATCTTCATCTGAGATTTGTGCCTGTAGCATGACTTTGCCATCGCTGTTTTTTTCAATGACTGAGTCCCTAAGGAGAGGACAGGTGTGTCGGCCCAGCCAGGGCTTGAGTACAGCGCAGTGGGGCCAAGCTGGGCCTTTCAAGCTGGAACACTGGACCTCCCTCCTGCTGTCCTGACCAGCAGTGCTGTCCCCTGGCCTGACAGGCACCTGCGCTCTGGACAGGGAGCTTCCTGGGAGGCCAGGCCCCCCGCCTTTCCCAGACTTTCTGCTACCCGCCAGTCACACCTGTCCGTCCTAGGTGCTGCCCACTGCCACCGCCCTGGGACCTAGTGGCCCCTGGTGCCTCACATGCCCAGCAGGAGCCTAGAAAACCGTCTCTGGGTGCCCCTGCTCTGGGGAGAGGCCTTCCTGCAGCAGGGCCACCCCACACCACCACGGGGCAGTGGAGATGCCGTTGGTCACTGCTGGGCCTGGTGTAGCGCACCCTGGGAGGACCTCGCCCTCCTGGTTTGTCCCAGCCACAGAGGCCTCTGCAGCCCGACTCAGGGACGCTTCTCCCCAGGTGCTCTGCCTCGGGCCAGACCCGACCTGACCAATGGCCCTGCTCCCTGCAGTCCTGGAAGGGCCCCTGGGGCTGCCAGGGGAGTTAATTCTCAAGAGGTGTTCACGCTGGACCCCTTTCCAAATGCTCATGGTCTCAACAGGCTCAGGTGCCAGTCCTGCCCAGCCTGAGGAGACCCTTGGTCTCCACTGCCGACACCAGGTGGGGGGTGCGAGCTACCGAGGGGCTCCACTGTGGCTTTGACTCAGTGCTGCCACCCCTGCCCCCCTGGAAGTGCTGCCAGAAGTACTAAGGTCAGTCTAGAAGTCAAGAAGCCAAGCTCGGGCACCTGGCAGCTGTCCTGCTCACCCCAGGCCTCTGGATCCCATGCACAGGACTTGCCTCAGTGGTCTTGGGTTTGTGCTCCCAGCAGCCCTGGCTGCTGCCATGGGCAGGGCTCCTGCTGTGTCCCAGGGACTGAGGGCCTGGAGCGCCACTGCTGACACTCTGTGTAGGCTGCCTTGAAGGCTGGACGGTCAGTGTTGTGGAGATGCTGCCCGGGAGCTGTCCCATGCTCCACACCCACACAGCTCTCCTGACACCAGTGGGCATCTGCCTGCGGAGGCCACAGCCCACACCCTCACACTGCCAACACAGCTCATGGGTCTGTGTCCACACTGTCCTGGGCACCTGGGGGACTGACAGAAGCACAAGGTCCAGGCAGACAAAGAGAGTGTCTGTTTATTAGCATTGTTACAGGCAACGCATCTCACAGAGCAGGGCTCCATGTCCAGCCACCGAGCACAGCAGAGGCCTCAAGCAGGGCTAGCCCATCGGTGTACAATGCACAACGGGGCTACCCAATGCCAACACAAGGCCGGAAACCATTTTACAGGTGAACAAAACTTACACCCTTCTGACACCTAGAAAAGCGGTAGCTCTCAGCAGCAGGCGTGGGAATGCAGGCTGGCCACTGGGCCTGGCCCTCCTGACCCAAAGCTGCAGCAAGCCTGCAGATGCCCCCAGAGCCCCCAGAGGGTCCCACTCTGCTGGGCTTAACTCCTTGGTGTGCCAGCTAATGATCAGCCACCCAAGTCGGTCCACGGTGTTCAGACCCGACATTGCACAGCCTAAATCTGAGCAAAGAATAAAGGAACCAACACCAAATTTTGAAGCAGCGAATGAGTGGAGCCCATACCAATTCAGAAAAGCACTCCTGCAGTCACAGGGTTCTACTCTGGTAACTATTAACGTTTAACCAGTTAGGAAAATATTTAACCCAGTCAGCAGAATTAACACCGTCATTTCAATATTAACTCTTTGTGCATAGTAAATGTTGCAAGATGAACTTCACATTTGTAAGCAGATTTGAGAACAGTGTGCCAGAAAGCGTGCCTCCCCTGCAGGCCACGCACGCACGGCACGCATGCCCTGCGGCCCCGCCCTCCCCTGCGCGGCCCCTGCGCGGCCCCTGCTAGATGGTCTGGTAGCCGGCGTGACTCCTCTTCCTGCCGATGAGGTAGGCGATGAGCACGATGAGCACGAGCCCCGCCAGGGCGCCGCCCACGGCGATGGGGATCAGCATGCCGCTCCCGTCCAGCAGACACTCCTCGGCTGCGCATGGAGGGCAGGCCGTCACCCCAGGCCCGGCGCATCCCCCAGCTCAGCGCGCACCCACCGGCCAGCTGTGCCAGGCCCAGCCGGGCCTGCGGAACATGGGCCCCGCAGGACACAAGGGTGCAGTCCCTCACAGAGGCTGCCACCTGCCCGGGCCAGGTGGCTTCCGAAGGGAAGGAGAATTCTCCCCACTGCCTCTCCACCCTCTCTGCAGGGGGAACACACACACACACACACACCCTCCCCGCCAGCCAGCACCTGGGGATGCTCCCAGGCGGCACTGCTGGTCACCGTGTGTGCCGCAGCGTACTCACCAGACCCGAACCTGTTCCCTTCGACCTTGAAAGCCTGGACCTGCACGCTGAAGAGGTTGAGGAAGAAGGAGGGTGTGATACGCAGGCGTTCCTCGGTGGTGCACCTGTAGGAGCTCCCGATGGTGGCCTGCAGGGCTCTCAGCGAGTTATTGGCTGCCTGGACAGTGGGCCCTGCAAGGCAGGTGAGTCTGATCACCTCCGGCCACACGGGCAGGGGTCACGCGACGGTGGGAGCGGCAACACCGTGGGTCTCACCTGGGGCATCAGGGACAGTCATGTTCAACTCGACTGTTTCCAGGAAGAAGCGGCTGGCACTCGAATTCTGGAGAAGAGACCCTGAGCTGCCTTCTAGGGAGCCTAGGCACCATCCCCCTGGCAGGCCGAAAGGTGTCAGTCTGGCATCCTGTTTCTAGCTCTGGAAGGAAGCTGTGTGGCCTCTGACCTACGTACAGGCTGCATACAGGGTACCACACTGGTCAGTTCCTTCCAGGCCTTTTCATGCATTCAGACTCCACTGGGAAGAGCTCTGCAGGAGCCCTGTTATAAAACTGAGCTTTTGTCAAACGGTACAGAAGAGACTGACTGAACCAGTGCACTGGCACAGTGAATGAAGAGCTGATGAGCAGCATTCACTCTTCCTATTTTGCTGCTCTATAAATGACCCTTTCCAGGGAGTACAGGGCACAGAAACCGCTGCTGAGCAGCAGGCGCAGCACCCAGTGCTCAGGAGCCCCATGCCACCCACTCCCAGTGGGCCGTGATGTTCACTGCAGTCAGCGCATCACTGCGCAGCGGCCTGGGCTCCTTGGAGGCAGGAAGGGTCCTGCCCAACACCCAGCAGGCCCAAGGAAGGTGGCAGGAGACCCGACGCAGGCGCCCGGAGCCTCACCATTCGGAAGTGCAAGCCCAGGACCACGATGTTCTCACTGTGTATCTCCAGGGACACCAGGTCGGCACCACAGCTCCCCTCCGCAGTCGTACCGGGCTTGATGTTGACCACTCTGGTCACGGTCTAGAGAGGAAGACGAGGACAGCTCAGCTCTGGGCCCACTCTCCTGCCAAGAACTGTGGGGCCACGGAGAGACCCAGAAGCAAGCACACATCCACACCGGTACGGACCGCTGGCTTCCAGAACAGCCTCCGCAGGGATGGCCATCTTCCTACCGTGTTGTCCTTCCGTGCATAGGAGATGTTCAGCTGCAGCGCCATCCTGGCCAGCAGGCAGGTCCCGTTGCTGCCATTCACGTTGTACGTGTACACGGAGGGGCTGGGCGGTGCAGGGCTCGGCGGTGCGGGGGGCTTGGGCGGTGTAGGGGGCGCGGAGGTCGGGGGGGCCAGGTCCTGCTTGCAGCGCGTCTCTGCAGGCACAATGGACAGGGCGCATGGAGCCCAGGCCCAAGCCCAGCATTCTTCCAACGTCCACCCACTCCCTGAGCCCTAGCTGGGAAATGGAATGCCCTCACTGAGCCTGCAGACCCGGCAACCTCCATCCAGCCAAGCTCAGGCCCGACTGGCCAGGGCTCTGGGCAGCAGGGTGCACAGGGACCCAGAGTCCCCTCTGCCCATCTCCACCTCGCAGCAGGACAGCTGAGCTCACGTCCCTGCAGAGCGCTGGGCAGCGCCTAGCCCTTGGCTCCACTCCGGGAGAAACCCTGCCTGTGTGGGCCATGGGGAAGGCTGCCACCAGCCACAAGGGCAGGACACAGGAAGGCCAGCCATCTGCAAGTCGCCATCACTGACTTCTACGCGCCAGGCGTGTGCCGGACACTGCAGCACCCGGCCCCCAGAGAGTGGGGCAGCCCTGGGGAGCCAGCTGTTCTGGTTTCTCTCTGGGGGGGTGAAGGGCCTGGGTGGGAGACAGCCACTGGGGAGGTGGGCGGCATGGGCACCTATGGAGGGCTGCTCCAGGACAGGCTCAGGTTCGGACTGTGGTGCAGAACAAACCTCCAGCACACGAGCCTGACTAGCAGCAGGACAACTGCACACAGGGTGGGGCTGCTGCACCGTGCTCCCCTCGGGCCCTCATTTTCTCTGTGCCTAATCAAGAAGGCTGGAATAATGGGTTCAGGTTTCCCCCAGTTCCATCCTTTCCCACATTCTGTAGGATGAGTCACGGGAACGTGCAGAAAGCCCGGAGAGGCACCATGTTGCCTTCTGAAGCACATGTTTCTCTCAGAGGCAAAGTGAAGCTCATCTCAGTGCTCTTCCAGTGGCCGGCTCCGCCTCCAGGACACCCACTGTGCCCCAAGGGGCTCCACACACCTCTGGAAGGGTCCCTCCCTGTGGGTACCCCCTTTTGACAGAGGAAAAGACCAGGGTGGGCATAGAGCAACTGGACCCGTGCTGCAGAGCGACCAGAGCGACCCTAATGTTGGGTTCCGGGGCAGAGCCCAGACCACGGGGCCCACAGCAATGGGAGGCACTGTGCGGGCAGACACCTGGCTCATCTCCAGGTAGAGCCATGGGTCGGCACCAAGGCCACCCAAGCTGGCTAAGAAATGCAGCCTCCCCCCAGCTCTTGTCTGAGCCCCCACCCGCTTCCCTGTTCCTGAGCTCTGACAGCAAAGCCCCTGCTGCAGAGGAGGGGAGGGGAGGACACGCTGTGCTGTGGACCCCCAGCTCCTGAGGGCCCTCCCTGCTAACAGCATTCATCCAGTGGACCTGTGCCGGACAGAAGACCCAAGCACAGGGGAATTCAGCTTCAATTCCTTCAGCTCAGGCTGGACTACAGAGAGAGTCTGGCTCCTAAGGGATGAAGAAAAACCGCCAAGCTGGGCGGAAGTGAGGTTTATGAAGACCTATGCTTAAAAGCATACCCACACATCAAACTCTGAAGATCAGGATGGATAAATCTGAGTCCTTTGGGGGCCCAGAGGCCCGGAGGCCTGGGCGGAACATCACCCAGTGAAGCCCCATCCCAGGCCGCAGACTCCCTGGGCCCCTCCAGCCCCTTTAGGGTAAGCACAGTCTGCTGGCTTGGAGTGGCCCTCGGAGAGAAGGTTTGTTTTCTCCATCAACAAGGCCAACAGGAAGTCAGTTCAGCCCTGGCCCTGGCGTATGCCTCATTTAAGTGATGGTGAACTGCCTGAGTTTTCTTCCCTATGACCAACACTGGGAGAGATAAAACGAACAAGGCTTTCTGGCCAAGCCCTCACTGTACAGCTGACAGAGCCCCCTCCTCCTTCCACCTGTTACTCATTATATAAAAATGATACAGCCGAAAGAAAAGGGAGCTATTTTATGATGAAAACAATCCCCGATTTAGCAGAAATGTATTCATCCAACAACTGCTTGGCATTCCTAATGGGAACAGACCAAGGTCAAAACAATACACTCCACATAAATGCTCTGGGACTCTCCCCTGAATACGCTGGAAACTTAGTTAAGAGAAAACAAAGCATGAACCACGGAAGTGCCTAGGAGCCCTAAGAATAAAGAGAAAATGGAGAAAGAAGTACTTGGCTTTACTAGAAAGTATTTTTCAGCAGGTTACGCTGCTGGGGCTGTGGGGCCAGGCACTTGGAATCTAGCGGTGGCCTGCAGCTCCTCACCAAGGAGCTGGCCCACGCGGGTCCTGAGAGCCCGAATCCCCACCACATCACCCAGACCCTACTCAAGACAGCGAGGCCGGGCATGCACGCTCAAGAAAAGAGGGTGCAGCATGAGCAAGGGCCCTCCAAGTGTCTGCTTGGGTGCTGGGGCCGAAGCCAGGGCCTCGGGACTGTGAGCCACACCCCAGGCCTGGTTCTGTTGGTACTGAGGATTCCCAGCTACAGAGACCGACACACAAGCTGACCGTTCAGGGTGGCTGCAGGGGTCCTCCCCGAGACACAGGACAGCAGTGCCTGTGACTGCAGCCAACCCTCCCATCCAGCTGATGGCCAGGAGGGGCAGATGCTAATCCCAGGACAGCACAGCTGCCACAGACACTCAGTGGGGCTTCTGGATGAACCTTGGCTCCCAGCATTCTCTAGAATCACTAACAGAGTACTCCAGGAGCACGGAAGCAGCAGCAAGGCTTCCTTCCCAAAGTACATGCGCCTGCAGATTTAACGCAAAATCAAACCGACCATGATGAGGGGAGGGTGGCTTCTCCCAGCCCACCTGAGAGGCAGGACGTGCTGAGCGTGGAGAGGGACTGGCTGCAGGCTACAAGCCCCAAATGCCACTCAGAAGCACATCCTGGGGCTGCCCACCAGCCGCCCAGGGAGGGGCCTTGCTGTTAGACCTTCTCCCCTTGGGATCAGACAATACATTCTGTGTTTAAAAAATAGCCACCAGGGCTGGGGATTTAGCTCAATGGTTTCGCTACCTGCTGTGCAAGTGCAAGGACCCGAGTTCGATCTTGGTACCAAAAAAAAAAAAAGAAAAAAAGAAATAAAAAATAGCCACCATGTATGTGTGGGATTTGGACAGCGGGGATATGTGGGAAGCAGTCACTGGGCCCTGAATCTCAAACTGTTCTAAACAGCAAAGTCTCTCTCGAAAGTAATTACTAACTTAAAAGACATGTGAGTGCTTGTCTGCTGTGTCCATTTTCAGAGAGAGCAGCCATGGTCTCAGAGTTCTCCCTGTGCTTGTCCCCGGCCACAGCACAGCCTCCAGCCTCCAGCCTCTACATGGGCAAGGGTGCACACTAAAGCAGGCCACCGAAGGAAAAGAAGGAGGCCATCCAGCAGGGTGGCACTGCGGGCCGAGCCACATCCTGTGGCCACATTCAGGCCCAGCCAGGAGCAGCCACTGGACAAGCTTGGCCATCTCTGTGCCCCAGCTTCTGACAGTGTCCACCACCTCCTGCTCCTGACCCGAGAGGCTACAGGGCCCCCTGGCAAGGTTGCCTGAGCCCAGACAACCTGTCCCCGCCAAGCCGTGAAGACCCACTGCTCCAGACCGGCCCTGCTCCGCTAACCTCGTTCAACGCTCCTCGAGCCCACACACAGCCATCCTCTCCCGACCAGGCAGCTCTAGGCCAGTGCTCAAAGAGGCTGCCTGCGGAGAAGGGGCCTCGCCACACACCAGGAGCGGGCTTCTTCCAGCCCTGGCTGTCACTAGTGCTTTGCCGCCTTGTCTGTGAGGCGACAGATGTGAATGGACCAGACTGTGGGCTTCAGCTGGGTGATGTGAAAGCGGCTGCCAGAACTGTGAAAAACGAGAAGCTGTGTTCCTGCTGGACTCTCCTTACAGGGCCCGCCGCTGTGCGATACTCAGGCTCTTCCTGACTGTGGGGCGGGACGGGGCGGGGCGGGGCAGGGCCCAGCACAGTGAGAAAGCCCTGCGTGAGCCCTGTCCCCAGGCCACGCAGGGCCTCTGGCAGAACTGCAGAGGGAATGCACAGGAGGCCGGCCAGAGCAGCGGAGGCCTGGCCCTTGCTGTCCCCGCAGTGACGTGGTCAGGCAAGCCCATGCCCACCCCAGGAAACTGCAGCCTCAGCCTTCTGAACAGGGCCATGGTTTCTGACCTGGTGCAGAGGGCGTGGAAGCCCCACCACGCTTCCTGCTGTACTAGGGATTGGGACCTGGGGCCAGCATATTGCAGGCCAGAGTCACTCTGCTACATCCCAGCCCTGGCCCCCTTTCTGAGAAAGGGTCTTATTGCCCAGGCTAACCTGAAACTTGCAATCCTCCTGCTTCAGCCGCCTCAGCAGCTGGAATTGCAAGTGTGCACCATCACGCCCAGCACAAACACATTTTACTGTTTTTCCCCTTCACCTGGTTTTTCTTAAAATCATTTACTAAATAGGAAATTCTTGCCAGAAAAAAACAGTAAAGCCCAGGAATGTAGCTCGGGGGTAGAGCACCCCTGCGTTCCATCCCTAGCACTGCAAAGAAAAAGAAAAACTGCTACTTTCTGCCAGGTACTGAGATAAAAACTTTCCTACGTTTCCCTTCTAATCCCAGCAACCTTCACAGCCAGGCTATTCTTATTTTACAAGAAAAGAAGGACGAGCTTGACCACTTGGCCAGCGTCAGGGTGAGAGGCGGCGGCCCGGACCCTGCCCTCCGGCCCGGATCTCATGGCTGGACCGGGAAGGCCCGGGTCACCACCCCCCGTGCAGGCCTGAGCTGCAGAGGCAGAGCTGGGTGGGAGCCCAGAGAGGAAAGTCAGCACAGGGAAGGTGCCACCGCCCCGCCCTCTGCACCTCGGTGGAACAGACCCCTCAGGCGGGCCCTCCTCAGAAGCCAGCGCGCTCAGCCCACTCCAGGGAAGACTCCCGCCTCCACCCACTCCCACTCCCACTCCCACTCCGGGAAGCCGCTTCCCAGGCCTCAGGGCGAGTGCAGCAGGCGCCCGCCCTCTGTCTGGGCCCCGCTGACTGTCCTGTCCTGCCCGCCCTCGCTCTCAGAGGCCAGTTCTTCGGCCCCAGAGAGGCCCGGCAGCGTCTCACCTGCCTTGCTGAAGCTGCCGTTGGTCAGGTAGGCCTGGATGGTGGTGTCAGAGAGTGTCACAGTCACATTCCTCATGTGCACCTGGATGGCGCTGGTGCAGTGGTACTTTCTGTCTATGTCTGCCTGAATGTCAGTTGTGGAAGCCTCAGTCTTGACTCCTGCAGCAAGAATAAAGCACCGTCATCAACGTGCACACCCAACTGAACTGGTGGTACCCAGTTCCTGGTGGGCTCAACCACCCCTCAACCCCATCCCTCGACTCTTACCCTTGAAGCTTGCGTTGGGGAAGACATCTGTGTCCGCCAGATCATAGGAGAAGCGCAGGAGCTGGACGAGGTAGCGGGTGGTGTTCCGTGTGAATTCCAGGGTCAGCGAATGTCCTCCAAAGCCGATGGCCAGGCTGGGCTGGGAGGCGTTGACTCCACCGCATGAGCTGTTACTGAGTACGTGTGCGGAGGATGGCAGGTGAAAGGTCGCATTCTAGGGCACACAATCCAAGGACCCGTGAGAAGCAGAAATGCACAGGGAGACCTTCCACCTCAGAAACCTCAGCTCCATCTCAGGAAGTTTTAGGGTACTCACTCCTTAGTAAGTATTTATTTAATACAGTATTTGCACAAACTTGTGGGGTGCAGAGTAACTCGATACACACAGATAACACGGCAATCCAATCGGGGCACGCAGCACTTCCCTCTCTCCAAATGTTTATCCTGCTGGCGCTGGAACCCTCCCAAAGCACACATTAAACTGCTGGGGCCAGACTTTCCTTACACCTCCATAAAATACACATTTTTAATGTAAACAACAAGACCCACAAAAAAGGTCAGTATTGCACGTTATTAGCAAGTGACCAAAAGTCAAGTCTGGGCCAGGGATGTAGCTCAGTGGTTCCACTGCCTGCCTCGAAAGTGCAAGGTCCCGCGTCCAATCCCAGGTACAAAAAAAAAAAGAGTCAAGTCTAAGAGAAAAGTGCCTTCGTCACTCACAGTTAACACTGCCGAGCCTGGTGTGGTGATGCATGCCTGGAATCCTAGCGCTTGCAAGCTGAGACAGGAGGATTTTGAGTTGGAGACCACCCCCCAACTCACACTGGGTTACACAGCAAGTTCAAGGCCAACCTGAACTACACAGTGAGACTCTCGTCTCAAAACAAAACAATGCTTCCATTAAAATAACTTTAATTTACAACAGAATCAAAACTAAAGTTGCTTTGAAACTTAATCCATACTGGATGCCACGCCCAGCTATATATTTGACATATTTAAAGAAAACTGCACTACTTTTTTGCTATAGAAATGTTTGTTCAAGAAGCCCTGGTAAAGCAGGCGTAGCACCAAATGCCTGTGATCCCAGGGCTCTCGGAGGCCAAGGCAGGGAGACTGCAAGTGTGAGCTCAGCTTCAGCTACTCAGACACTGCTACAAACAGATTTCCTAAAATGCTGAGGGTGTAGCTCAGTGCAAAGGCCCTGGGCTTAATCCTCACTGTGGGGCAGGGGTGGGGGTAGAGATCTTGGTAAGCAAAGGTGTTTACTACAGAACTGTTTGAATCTGGGAAACCACCTAACATACAATAAAATGAATTGGGCCAGTAAGTAAACCATACAGCAAGGCCACATACAAAGGTGGCCTTAAAGTGACAGAACTACACCAGGAGACAAAGATGTGCTGTGAAGTAATAAAGCTCACAGCTGCATGCGGATGAGTGTGTCAGTGTCACAAGACTTCGACAGGCTGACTTCTAAGCTCCAAACACAGGAAAAGGGAAGTAGAACATAAATTAACAGTACCTGGACAAGTAGCTATAATCTGAGACACTTTCACAATTCAAACATCCCGATTTTCTTCAGCAGTCACAGACACATTTATATGAGACTAGTACAGATGAGTTAACAGGGCCCAGCACAGAGCCCTGAGCACGCTGGTCAGCTGCTTGCTCTGCCTGGCCCGGAGGGGCACAAGGACGGCAGTGCCCACTGAGAACCAAAAACACACAATTCCAAGAGAACATATTACACAGTGTGCATGTATTAGTTAGCACTAACAGGTGATTAAGGAACAAGTACAATACATACCTGCTTTGTTAAAACTCTGGGAGAGACAAAAAGCCTTACTCATCCAAGGTTGTTTAAACAGAACCAAGAATATTTTAATCCAAGCAGCACAATATGAGCTACCACTTTTGTTCCCTTCCTGGAGAATAGTAACTGATGTAAAGAGCGCAACAATCAGAACTCCAAGGGCCAGTGACTAACATTACAAGGGTTGCTTTGATCATAAAGAACGATTGTGAAGGAAACTCGAACGCCCATGGTGAAACATCGTGAGTCAGAACACAAAACGGGTGTGTGTGACTGCAGCTACGATAGCTGACGGCAGAGGTTCCTGATGATGCTGGAGGGATCCTCGGGTACAGGAGCCTCCTTAAGGGGGGTTGTTTTCCAAAGATGTGCTCGAAGCTTTAAAACCTCCACCCTGCAACTCACACACACCTGCACGCACAGATGCACTCACGTGTATTCTCAGGGCAAGGCACAGACACCAGTGTCACCTACCTGAGGCCCGTTCCCAGTCTCATAGCTCGTCTGGAAGGCAGCAGAGAAGTTGGCCTTTATACACATTGTCCCATTGCCGTCTTTCACCTCGAACACCGCCGAGGCTCCACACGTGAGGCTCAATAATCCTAGGAAAGATACAGAGAATCAAATGCCTGCTTCCCAGTGCAGCTAGACGCTGCCATTTTCTGCACCTGTAGCAGTAAGGGTTCTATCAGAGTAGCTATCAGGAACTGGACGGTGGATGGTACAGGCTGGGGCACATGTTGCGCTGTCCCTCCTGGACACTCTGGCAAGCGCATCCCACTGGTTCACCAACCTGGTGCTTCTCTCCTGAATACCTATGGGGTGACAGTGAGGGTTACACATCAATTTCCGAGCACAGGTTGTTCCTGTTCCTCAGGACCTGCCGGTAGGTGTGGTGGCACCTGAAGGCATAACTCTGCCAAGATACTGACCTTCTGAGGACACTGGGGATAGAGCACCTTTCACTGTGGTCCTAGACTGTGGTTCAGAGTCTGGTCGCTCTCACTTCTCAGAACCCACGGAGAGGTGTGGCAAGGCCAGCCCTGGAGTCTTGAGCTCTTCACCCAATTCCAAGGCGGTCCCAGAGCACAGTGGTTCAATCTAACCTGTTCACAGCCTCCACCTGGCCAGGTGGGGCTGTCCTTTCCAAGAGGTCACGCCAGAGGGAGGCTCCAAGGCTCTTTAGGGTCGGTCCCTGCTCAAAATTCCCTCTCTGGCTTAGATGCCTGGCAGCAAATGTAATCTCTTATCATGGAGGGAAACCAGTACTTTGACAAATCACAATTCATTTACAAAGACAGGCAAATTTACCTCTAAGCCAAACATCATCAGCCACCACTGTGAACTCCTCAGAAATGCTACGGCATCACTGCTACAAGTTTGTCCACACCCTTCCAACATTTACACACCTGCAGCCTGGCCTGCCACCTTCGGTGTAAATGTGGCTGAAGCACGCTTGAGGACTGTACCCTCAGAGAAAGACCATTCAACTTTTCACTTCAAACACAATCCCCTGGGAAAGTTAAGTGGATTCCAATAGCCCAAACTCATTTCACCCTTGGGACTTACCCAAAATAAAGCTGTAAAGAGCAACTAGTTTTTACTGTATTTTATTTTGGTACTGGGGATTGAACTTAGGACCTTTCGCTTGTGGAGCAGGTGGTGAAACCACTGAGCTAAATCCCTGGCCCCTTGTTTTTTTTAAACGAAACATTAGTACCTTTTAGATATCCCTTCAAGATAGGGAATTTATACGCATACATAGCATCCTGCTGTTTTCGCATTCCCCTCCCCTCCCTTCACCCCTCTTCCCTCCTTCTTCACAGAAGCTTTGTTTCCATTTTTTCCTTCCAGTCTCTCTTTTCCTGTCCCTTCTTTCCTTTCCCTCTCCCCCATCCTTCTTCCCCTTCTCATTTGGACATTTTCTTCCCATTTCCCAATGTCTATTATACATTTTGGTCCTTGTTTATTTTATACTTTCGATTTCTCACACCAGAGAAACAATGCAGTAAACATGTGTGTCCAATTTATCTCACTTAAGAGCATAGTCTCAAGGTGCTACCATTTAGACAGAAATGTGTCAAGCTTATCTTTCTTTATGGCTGAATAGTACTCCACTGTATAAAAAACCGTATTTTCTTTATCCATTCATCAGCTGACGAGCATTTAGGTTGTTTCCAAGATTTAGCTATTACAAACTGTCCCCCTATAAACACAAGTGAACATATATCACTGTGGTGGGATGCTTTTAATTCTTTTGATACCAAGATACGCAGCAGGGGAATAGCTGGGTCGAATGGGACCTCTAGCCCTAGTTCTTTGAGGTATCTCCATACTGATTTCCACAGTGGTTACACGAGTCTGCACTCCCACCAACAGTGGAGAAGGGTTCCTCTTTCCCCACAGCCCCGCCGGCATTTGTTATTGGATGATTTCTTGATAGCAGCCATTCTTTCTGGGGTGAGGTGGAATTTCAGGGTTGTTTCCATCTTGCATCTCTCGAATGACCAGTGATGTTGGACATTTTTTCATATGTTTATTTGCTATTTCTACTTCTTCGTCTGAGAAATGTCTGTTCATTTCAGATGCCCGTTTTTGGATTGGGTCTTACACAGGAAAGGTTTTTAAAAACAGAACATTTCCACTTCTCTCTGTGAAGGAGGCATCAGAGGTAAGGGAAGCAGAAGCAGCAAAGAACATGGGCAGGCGTCTGGGTAGAAACAGGGTCGGACCAGACATAGAAACGCACAGCCCTGCCACTGCCCACCCCCAGTGCCCTTGGTCTGAGATGCCCTCGGTGTGAGAGCTGAAAGAGTCCCATGCCCCAACATCACACAGCCAGCTCTGAAGAAGCTGTCCTCTTAACGTTTCCTAAATCATTTTTAAAAAGGTCTTGAGGGCTGAGATGCGGCTCAGTGACACATGCCCAGGGTCCCAAGTTTGATCCCTGACACCACAAAAACAAAATGAAACAAAACGTTTTATTGACTCAAAACACTTCCTCGTGAAGAACATCACACTAAGTGGCTTATGGATCGTAGATGTTTTTTCACTCAGCAGACATGTTAAGGCTGTGAGCTTTCAAAGGAAAACAAAGCATGACTAAAACAAGTTTAAAGCAAGTTTTAACAGCACCAGGGGTCCATATTTATTCTAAAGAGCCCCAGAAACTTTGAATTGCTAAAACTTACCCCTACAGAAGCCAATTTGGATCAAAAACATTTCAATGAAAGCATGAGAAAGCAGAATTTTAGGAGAAACAGACGTGCGGCAATACTCAGAAGTCTTTAAAAACTTAACCGTGGCAACTCTGAAGAAAAAATAACAAATCCGTCTCCTCCACTCACGTTAAGCTGCCTGATCTGACAGGTGGCAGAGCCCCTCAGGAGCAACTGCCCAACCTCCACGTCCGTGCCCACGAACAGAAAACACAGGTGCTGACTGCCCCCCCCCCCCGAGGTTGCGCTACCCCTAACCAGCCAGCGCTGCTGAGGGTTTGGCACTGGCACTAGTTTCCATGCTACGTGTATACCTAGTTTCTCGTCAAATTCATCATTTAATCACCAGTTTCTAACACAAAGTATCAACAAGACAGTATTTATTAGCCAGGTGTGGTGGTGCAGGCCTGTAATCTCAGCCCTGGGAAGGCTGGGGCAGTAGGATCACTTCGAGTTCACGGCCAGCCTGCACTACACAGTAAGACCTTGTCTCAAAAAACAAAACAAAAAAAGGCATTTTTTAAAAAGTTATGTTATTTAGGGCTAGGGATTTAGCTCAGTGGTTCCGGCGCCTGCCTCGAAAGCGCAAAGTCCCGAGTTCGATCCCTGGTGCCAAAACAAAAAACCAAGTACAAACATTCATTTTAAGGCCCTGAGCTCTTCTAACAGAGAACACGACGTAACGGGTGTCAGTCACCAACTGCTCTCAGAACTGATCGCCGGGGATGTTATGGGTCCCGACAGCTCTGAGCTCAGCACGGGGCAGACTCGTCTCGGGGCTGCTCGTGCGATTCACTGGGTGCCCTTTGCACGACAGGCACTCGTGAAGTCACAGCGGGAGGAGCGACTGGTGGGGCAGGGGTCTCGGACGGGCACGCACAGGGACGCGCGTCCACACCGCCTGACTCAGCCCCCGCCGATCGCCTTCCCTCCGGACTCAGAACTGGGTCCGCCGCAACCCGGGCGGGGCGGCAGAAAGGGGTCCTGGCCCAATGCGGCGCGGAAGGGGCGGCCGGGCCCGCAGCCGGTGCCGCCTTCCCAGGCCCGCACGGGTTCCCGTTGTGACGTCTGGGCTCCCAGCCCGATCCCCGGCCTCGACCACGATCTCCGCCCCGGCGCTGCTCCCCTACGCCGCTCCCCGATCCGAGCCCTCGACCAGGACCCTCACCGAGCAGGAGCAGCAGCAGCGGCCGCCGGGCGCCTCGAGAAGCAGCCATAGCGCGAGACGCCGAGGCACAGACCGGCGAGCAAGGACGGCAGGGGCGCGAGGCTGGAACGGCCGGGTAGGGACGGCGAGTGCCCCGTCGAGCGACGCGACAGGCCCGGATGCAGAGCGCCGGCACCGACGAGACCCCGCGGCCGGTAGCACCCGTCACGTGAGCCGCCGCGCCCGCATCACGTGATCGGAGGTCTCGCGAGAGGTCGCGCAGGAGTGCGGAGATCTCCCGGCGCCCCATTCCCTCCGCACGTGACGCCACACATGACCAAAGCCGGCACGTGATTCCACCCGTCACGTGCCTTCGATGCCACGTGACCCGGCCTCACCCTGCAGCTCCCGCGGCTCCCTGACCAGCGGTGAAATGGAAAGTGGGCCAGGCCTCAGAGAAAGGGAAGAGGAAGCGCCGCGACAGGGGAAAGTGATGACGGGAACCGGAAGCCGCGGGGACAGGAAGGGCAGCAGATGCCAGGCGCCACGACCGGGCGAGGCTTCTACACCAAGACCCACGGTCTAGTCCATGCTGGTATCCATTTCCCAGCCCGCGATGCACTACCACGCCTGTGTCCACCAAAGGGCCCAGCCCAGGCCTGGGTTTATATGAGGGGTCCAGCCAGGCCAGTGTCCACGTCCACACCCAAAGTCCAGGCACAGGCGGGTATCCACATCCTGGCCCAGTTCCAGTCCCACGTCCGTGTCCTGGCCCATGGTCAGCTCCAGACCCGTCGGTATCCTGGTCCGTTACAGATGGTCCAGCCCTTAGGGATCCGTGGATGGAAGCAGGGTGCAGGTATGAGAGACCAGCCTCCTGATTCGGGCCGAGTAGTCACGCGTGGGCCCAAAGACTTTGTCTTTTTGGGTAATTGAGAAGTAGGTTCCTCAGCTGCCACAAGGAAACCACGGTATCCCAGCTCCGCAAAGCACATGGGAAAGAACGGGTTTGAAATGAGTTAAGTGTGGCTTCCCAGTGAGGAGCCACGGAGATGGTGGGAGAATATAGCGATGATCAGTCCCTACCAGAGGTCACTGAGGATTTCCACGAAGAACATAGTACTAAAACAGCTTCCGTTTTTGTTGCATTAATACTGAAAACCCCCAGTGTTTAACTTGAGGCCTCTACTGGTCCTGTGATTCTCAAGGAGGCGGTGGGGGGGGGGAGTAAAAAGAAGGGGAAGTGCTTGAACAGTATACTAAATGTTGGAATTTCGTGTTGCAAATAAAATCTTTTTAAACAATACAGTGTACAGAATTTAATGCTGTACAGAATCTTGAGGCAAGTTGGGAAGTCAGAGTCTGGCTGTGTTCAGCGTTTCTCCTCCAGTGTGTCAGAGCAGGGGAGGGCGTCCACCAGAGAAGAGCAGAAGCCTCTTCCAGGGCAGTCCTCACCTTCTGGATTCTGTCACTGCCTCTAGGACTGGAGCCGCGTCTGCTTGTCCTCTGCTGCCTGCAGCAAAGACCCCAACCACACTTGCACAAGAGGGCCTTGCGTCTGTCTTAACCTGTGCTCCTGCTGCGTCCGTGCCAGTGCAGTTACTCACACACATGGGTGCTCTACCTCTTTGCTTTCTAATCCTGCTTCCTGAGTCACAGGCCAAATTCAACCCTACTTGAGCCACTTCCAGTTTGTGGATTATTACCATCACTCTACTAAGTAGTCCTCGATGCTTGTGACTTTTCTTAGTGTTTTTTCCTCCAGTACTGGGTGTTGCTCAGCCCTAGCGCTGATCTACCTCCAAAGCCCTTTCTAATTTTTAAATTTTGAGGCAGGGTCTTGCTAAATTGCCCAGGCTGGGCTTGAACTGTCAGTCCTCCTGCCTCAGCCTCCCAGAGTTCTGGGATCACAAATATGTACCACCATACTCAACTTTTTTTTTCTTGTATTTATTTGCTTTTTGTAGATTTTGACTTCTTGCTTGCTGTTGCTTCTTTCTGTCCAGCTTACCTCTCCTTCCTTTCCAGCCTGGCTGGAAGAGGTCATGAATTTAAACAGAGGTGCAAGTAAATTAGGAGCGAGGGGCATCTCAGAATGGGAGTTATTGGTTTCTGTTCTGTTGTTGGGGCCAGAGGGAACTCTTAGATTAGATTTGCCCATATTTGCCTCAGGTTTTCCAGGATCATTTTGGATTTGTTTCTTGCTTCTCCAGATCGGAGAGGCTAATGTCAGAGTTCCGGAAGCAAAATCTCCCATGCTCATGTGAAAGCTGAGGCCAGTTGGGGGCACAGCAGATGAGAGTGTACATGGAGCCCAGAGCCAGTTTATGCTTTTCCTGTTTACGGTTTATCAACGGTAACATACAGACACTATTAGTCTGATATGTTAACTGAGCCTTGTTGCGGTTATGAAATAGACTTAAATTTAGACATAATTGGAAGGACTTCTAAAATATTTTCTAAGTAATGTTAATATTTCAAAAATATTTTCCACTGAATACTGTGATGTTGAAAAACTACATTGAGCATGGAAACAAAAAGCCCTGTGAGGGGCTGGGGTTTGGCTCAGTGGTTTCACTGCCTGCTGTGCAAGAGCAAGGACCTGAGTTCAATCCCCGGTACCAAAAAAAAAAGCCCTGTGACTTGCGTTTTCTGGGGTCTCTGGCCTATGAGGCCTCTTAGCTGGCAAATACCAGTGGGAGACAGAGTGCCCTGTAGAAGCTGAAAAGATGCCCCATTCCTTGCTTTCTGGGCAGTTCAGGTGTGAGCGCTGTCCAGAGTCCGGGCTGGTAGAGGCAAAGATGCTCCTGAGGACATGAAGTCTGGTAACAACTGGCAGCGGCATGGTGGCAATGTGGGAATTTTAGGAGCAGCAGGGGGAGCTGGCCCTGTCCAGACCTTTGTCAGTGTGGACCTTCAGCGTGTCCTCAGCCATGGCCCTGGCTCTTCCTGCACCTGATGGTTTTCCTGTGTTATGTTCTTTCTGGAAATTTCTAAGCTACTCTCTTCCAGGGCATTTTGTTTTTACTTAGAGCAGTTACCACTGTCTACTGTGCACTGAGTCCTTCCTAGTGCATGCTGTAGTTACTTCGGACTCGTGATAGTAGTGCAGCTTCCACAAAGACTAGCAAAGACCAGTGTCTCAAAAAGCAGCAGGAAATAAAAGGCTTGGTGAATAAGTTGGATGAAGTGGAGAATGGAAAAGCAATTTGATGTCATTTTATTACTTTTCTTTGTTGAATGCTTATTATAGGCCAGATATGGTCTCTTTCCAATTGAGGGGAAGACATGAAAATTGAACACATGAATGGCTGTGTCTTGTGGGATCTTCGAAGGAGGGAAGCTTTATGTTTTCATTAAGCAGTTAGGACAGTGGTCAATAGAGTGGTTTTTCTTTTTTTCTTTTTCTTTGCAGTACCAGGGATCGAACTCAGGACCTTGTGCTTGCGAGGCAGGCGCGGCACCACTGAGCTAAATCCTCGGCCCGATCAATAGGTTTTTCTGCTGGAAAGCAGAGATAGCAGCTGAGCGGTACAGCACATGCCTAGCATGTGCTGAGCCCCAGGTTCCATCCCCACCACCAAGAAAAAAGGAGAACTGTTAATTTACAATGGTGAAAACCAGCAGACACCTTAGGTAGGCGATCAAGGTCCACATCACCAGAGGTGGCGTCATGCAGGCCAGCCTCTTGTGTTGTGGCCTTCCTGGGATGAGCAGACGAGACAGATGGAGTCTGAAGGATCACTAATCAGTGCTCCTAAAAGCCTCAAGGTCGCAGAGACAGGGTCCTTACAGGTGGGACAGACTCAGGAGACGGGACAATGCAGTGACTCTCCCAGAGCCAAAATGGGATGGTATCAAAAAGGCACGGCAGTGCAGGCCTGGGATCCCAGCTGCTGGGGAGACTGAAGCAGGAGGCATGCAGGTTCTAGGCCAGTGGTGGCAAACCTCTGGCACTCAAGCCGCAGTGGGCAGAGGAGCCAAGTCACCCCAGCACTGCCCCAGCAGCTGAGCATCGGGCAACAGTGCACAAAATCACACCAACTTTTACCTTTTAATAAAAAGCTGTTTGTATCACTGAAAGTTCGGTTATTTTGTATTTTTTTAGGACAAAAGATGTTAATGTATGAGTTGTTTTTTCTAAGCTAAAACCTCAGTATTCAGGTGTAATTGCTGTGTTGGCACATTGCAATGAATTTGTGAGATTTGGGTTGCAGTTTGGGCACTTGTCTCTACAAAGTTCACCATCACTGTTCTAGGCCATTCTGGGAACTTAGCAAGATCCTGTCTCAAAGTTAAAAGCAAAACAGGCTGGTCAGGGTGGCCCATACCTATAATCCTAGCTACTGGGGGGCTGAACAAAGAAGACTGCAAATCTAGGCCCAGCCTGGGCAATTTAGCAAGATTCTTCAAAGTGAAAAATAAAAAAGAGCCGAAGATGAGCTCAGGGAGAGAGACTTTGCCTAACATCCGGGAGGCCCTGGGCCCCAGCCAAACTGGCCCCACTGGAGTAAGCGTCCGTTTAGTTCCCAGCATGGCAGGGTTCGTGTCAGACACTGTGAGGTGACAACATGGGGTCCCCAGAGACAGGATGGGGGTTCTGTCCTCCCATGGCTCCTGTGGGGGTCACTGCCCCTGGTTGGGTTGTTAAAGAAGCTGGGGTGTGGACATCTTCACAGTGAGGAGTCTTCCACACCAAGGCACTTCATTTGTTGATGCCTAGTTGAAGTCATTTAAAAATAGTTTGTCGTTTTACTGGAAAAAATAATAGTTGTTCATAATAGAAACTTGAGAAGTATGGAAAATTTGAATCGAAGAGGAAAGTTCACTACTTACCAGCCATCATTTCTGTATCATGGTATGTTTTAAGTTTTTGTTTTTGTTTTTGTTTTTTTGGGGACCGGGGATCGAACTTGGGACCCTGCACTTGCAAGGCAGGCAGCAGAACCACTGAGCTAAATCCCCGGCCCTGTTTTAAGTCTTTTTAACGTGTGTGCTTTTTTTTTTTTGGTACCAGGGATCAAACTGAGGACCTTGCACTTTTGAAGCAGACGGTGGAACCACTGAGCTAAATCCCTGGCAACATGTGTGCTTTTTAAAAAATCCTCATTTTAGGGCCGGGGATTTAGCTCAGTGGTTCTGCCTGCCTTGCAAACTCAAGAACCCGAGTTTGATCCCTGGTACCAAAAACAAAACAAAACAAAAAAACCCCTCATTTTATATCCTATTTTTGCAGTTATAACAAATGTTTTCGCATGTACTACAGAAATTGTTTTCATGGCTGTATAATGTTGTATCACTTGCTAATATGAGTAATAATATAATAAACATTTTTGAGGATAAAACTCTTTGTATATTTGTATGATTTTCCCTATAGACTGTTCTCCCATAAATTAAATTTCCTGGGTAAAAGGTAATGGTGTCTAATCCATATCCCTACTACCAGCCATCATGGGACCTGGCATTTTATTCTTTCATTTAGTCATTCATCAAACAAGTGTAATCATTTGCTTTTATTTCTCTTTTGCCTGAATTCTCCATTTTTTCTTTATGCAAGAATTTAGGGGTGATCACTTATCAGCAGGGATGCCTGCTGTGGTGACCAGAACTTCAGGCACTGAACTAGCAGGAAGGAGGTGCTGCTGGGGTCACCTGCCATGGAACCTGGCACCGTCCTGGGAAGGCTGCTTCACGGCCCAGATGAGTCGTGGTGAGGCTTGGGGTGAGCAGCCGTGGTGTCCGTACACCCTGTCTGCTGCTGGGGCCGTGGCCTTGCTCACCTGGATTTTGCTGTCTCTTTTCCCATCCACTTCAAGATCCTTGGCTTTGGCTCATTAATGGTACACAGTGAACGACAGTGGCCAACATGGGCAAGACTAGTATCAGAGTTGTAGCAATTCTGTGGGCGAAATAAATGCCAATAGGCAAAAAAGAAACAGACTTTCATTATACAATACTTTTAAAAATGCACGCTCTTCTATGGGACTTAAGATTGTTATTCTTTTTTGCTATTTAATATAATGTCATTGAGAACTTTTTTTTTTTTTTTGAGACAGGGTCTCACCATGTAGTTCAGGCTCCCTCAAAAACCACAGTGATCCTCCTGCTTCAGCCTCCTGAGTGCTGGGATGATAGGCATGCACCACCATGCCCACCCAGCTCGAGAACATCTTTTATATGTGTCTTGTGCACATCTCTGAAAATTTCCCTTTGATTGACAGCTTGGAGAATTTTTGCTGGAGCAGAGGTAAGGACTATTGGATGTTTCTGAATCGCTCTCTGGAGCCATTCCTGGAAGGTGCGCCAGGCTGTCTCTGAAGTGTTAGCTGTTGTTGTTCAGCCTGTGAAGATGGTAGGTGTTGTCATCGCTCCTGCTGCTGAAATGGCTGTTACTACCTCTCAAATTCTGGAGTGCTAGCGATTCTCCTACCTCAGCCTCAGATTTCCTTGAGGTACTTACAACATAGTTGGTTTTTTTTAATTTAGAAGGTTATGAAAATGGAACACTCAGAGACAGAGAACCAAAACTTTCACCTTCTTAGAAAGCAGAGAAAGAGTTCACAGGCACTGGCAGCTTGACAAGTTATAGAATCCCACCTCTGTCCTTTTCCGCGGTCCCTGACTGTGCGCTGAGGCCTCTCGGGGCTTGTTAGGACCTGTTCTGTCTAAGAGTGAACAGAGTATCAACAGAGCCTGTTCCTAACACAGGAGACAGCCGTGGGACCTGCAGTCCACACAAGCCACTTCTACATTTGATTTTAGTAAGAAGTAGATGAGGAGGGGTCAAGATGGCTCCTGGCTGCAACAGCAGAAGCACACCTTGCTCAGGGGAAGACTGGTGGGATGAGGTGCCAGCGGGGTAACAAGACCCCTAGCTTAGGCAGGAAGTGCGTGGCCCCAGGATGTTTGTGAAGGCTTTATGTGGCTTCTTCTGCTTCTGTTTGACCACAGCAGGAGCCTTCAGGTTCGAGATGGCAGCAGTCAGAAAATCTCAGTGACTGAGCCAAAGTCTCCTTGACTGCCCTGTTATCCAGGCAGCGCCAGGCAAGAGGGCTCCTTCATTTTCCTTTCTTCTTTTGACTTTAAAAATCAACTGCATTAAGGTTCATCTGTGTAAGACAGAGACACCCATTTTAGCCGGGTGAATTTTGACAACGCTGTACATCTACCAAACAACCGTCCAGACAAGCAGACAAGCTGTGGCCCGGCCTTCAGAGTGAGCCCTGCTCAGGTGAGCACTTCAGCTTTTGTCTGTAGGAAAGGCCGATAGTTTGCCTTCATTTAGACTGCATTTGCACTGAATAGGGAATTCATTACATTTCAAACAGTTTCCGGATTCTGCTGACTACCGAAGAATGGCAGGGCACATCTGCCCTGGGCTGCTCCACACGTCTCCACGCGTACGTGGAGTGCTGTCACATGGGCGTGGTGACGCAAGCGGCTCTGTGTGCCGAACTCTGAGTAGCCAGAGAGTTGAAGGAGAATTTAAGGAATTTGCCCAAGATGTGCATCGCAGGCAAGAGCCAGGTCTTGCCCTGGGTCTTCCAGTTTCAGAGTCCAGCCTGACCAGAGTGGACGGCTGTCTCTGAAGTGCCTTGAAAGCTCTGATTGTACTGGGGAAGAGTGGAGTCCCAACAAAGCCACATGTCACAGCTCACAGGTGCGGCCCCTGTGCCGAGCAGTTAACTTCCACCTTGTGTTGCCAGTGGAGACCCCAGAGGCTCTTCAGCTTCTCTCCTCACTTCACCTGGATGGGGATCTGTCCCCTGCTCTGCACAACGTGCTGCTGTCCTAGGGACACGCAACACGCCTGTGCATGCCCCCACCCGTAAGACACACTGCCATGAGTCCCTCAACATTCTCCCTCTCACTTTGAACACTTACGCCATGATTCCTGCAGCAGCTCTGGAGTCCAGAGTGTCTCTATCAGGTGTGATCAAAAATCCAGTGACCGCTGCTACTGAGCACCATCCAACGGGAAGGCAGCTTGTAAAAACATGACGCTGTGTCCTCATCCACCGTATTCACCGGATCTGGCACCGTGTGACTTCTGGCTCTTCCCAGAGTCAAAATGACCACAAAAGGGAGATGTTTTCAGTCCATTCAAGACATCGAGGCAGCCAGGAGCATGCAGGATTCCTGCACTGCTGCAAAAAGTGGTGAGGACAGTGGGATGAGTGTGCCAACAGCAAGGGGGAGGATTCTGAGAGGGATTCGTGGCAATGTGTCTTTTAGTGTAATACATTTTAAAATTTAAAATGCACCATAGTTTTCCATTACAGCTTATATCCACTCTCTGACCCTTCACAGAAAAAGTTTGCTAACCCTGTCCTAGATAGGAGGGAAGGGAGAAGAACTTTAAAAGCTCAATTAGCACCTCAGATTTTCAAGAAGATATTGTAGGGCCGGGGATTTAGCTGAGTGGTTTCACCGCCTGCTGCACAAGTCCAAGGACCCAAGTTCCATCCCCGGTACCAAAAAAAAAAAAAGAAGACATTGTAGCCATAAAACAAAAAGTCTGTTATTAAGCTAGGTGCAAAAACCATTACGTTACAGTGGCACCCACCTGTAATCCTGGCTACGTGGGAATTTGAGGCGGGAGGATCTCAGTCCAAGGGCAGCATGGGCAATTTAGTAAGACACTATTTCAAAAAAATAAAAAAGGGCCTGGGGATGTAGCAGCATCAGGTTCTGAGTTTAATCCCAGTTATCAAAAAACGAAACACAACAGTCTGTTATTAAAGTTGTATAATCAGAACACAAGATTATCCTGTGACACAGGCCACGAGAGGGACCCTAGACAAATGGACAGGGACACCAGGGCCCACTGCCCTGTGCTGATGTCAGGCTATGGTTGGCACAGCACCGGGGGTCACGGGACATAGCAGTCACACAAGGGTGTCGAGCTGTGAGCTGGCAGGGAGAAGACGGCTCCCTGCAGCCTCCGAGTTCTGGGGAAAATGAGCATGGGCCTAGTATTCCTAAACAGCTGGGCACTTAGGTGCTGATGCAAAAAAAACCCAAAACAAACAAACAGGAAAGGATTAAGAAAATGTCTCCGTGGGGCCAGGGATTTAGCTCAGTGGTTTCGCCGCCTGCTGCGCAAGCACAAGGACCCGAGTTCGATCCCTGGTACCAAAAAAAGAAAAAAAAAGAAAATGTCTCCATGGATCCTCCCTGAGTGTTATCAAAGGGCTTGTTTTAGTAAACAAATCAAGAAAACAGAAAAAGGAAGACTGAAATCCACAAAGGAGTGGGCTTAAGCTCAAAGAAAGTGTCAGTGGAAGCAGAGAAGCCTCGTGTGGACGCTGCCCCAGCTGCTGTGCCTCTGTCCCTGTTCACAGTGTTCACAGGTCACCACACCCGGGCAGTGGCCAGGCCGGCCCAGGTCAGCTGTGCCACGTCCTCCTGTTCTCACGCAGTGTAGAGTCCAGTGTCCCCTCTGCACTGGAACGCGCAGGTCGCCTTTTGCTGTAGCTGTCCCTGGATGTATGGACACTAGGGGTGCTGTGCCATCTGTCAGGACAAGATGGGCTGTCACTGCCCATGAGGGAGATGCCGTGGAGGCCACTGGCTGGCCCAAGGAAGGGGCACCCTAAGGTTCAGGACACCCCGTCCTTCATGCAGCGCTGGCCCCACAGCACACCACTCCACGGCCCCTCCTCACCGCTGACCTGTCTCTGCTCTGACATGTCATCCCGGTCACCACACCCTCTACCGCCAGGGCTGACCACCAGGGCCCAGGGTGGGCAGGCTTTGCAGATTCACACCCTGGATGGCAGTGAGCCGCCCCTCCACACTGGGCCTGGGAGAGGGCAGGGTCTCCCCTCCGCAGTGCCTATCCCAACCTCGCTGATGCCCACCCCAAGGGCACAACCCTCCCCTCCACCTGGCGGCCCCTCCAGACCCTGACAGCGGCCTGTCTCCTTCAGGCAGTGGCCACATCCCTCCGGCTGTCCAGGATTCTTTGGCCCGCAGGGTTCCTCCCGTGCTCCCTGCCCTCACACCAGAGTAGACGCCATCAATGTCCCAGCTGGGCCTCCCTGTCCACTTCCGGTGGCTTCTTCTTTGCCAACCTCGGGGCCCTGCTCATCCTGAGCTCCACCTCTGCTGGAAGCCCAGGAAGAACTCAGCAGCTGAGCGGGTGGCCGGACTGCCTCTTCCTGACTTGGAGGAGTGCTGCGCACCTTAATTGGTTTGTTGTTTTATTTTTAGCCCTAAGGTCTCAGGTTTTACCCTTTGCTTCCCTCTGTGGACTTTGAAAGATGTCAGGAGAGCTGGGGTGAGCTCAGCTGCAGGGCCTGTGTTGAGCACAGCCTGGGTTCCATCCCCAGCACCACAAAAACACAAAACTAAATGGCAATGACAATCTTTTGTTTTTTTAATGGAATTTAATTCAAAGGAGTAGTGGGAGGACACTACATAAGAAACAGTATCTCTAGCTGGGAGTGGTGGCACCCTCCTACAATCCTAGGACCCCAGGAGGCTGAGGCAGGAGGACTGCTAATTCAAGCTCAGCATGGGAAATTTAGCAAGATCCTATGTCAAAATGAAAAATGCAAAAGTGCCTGGGATTTATCTTGGTGCAAGGCTCTAGGTTTAATCCCCAGGACTGCAAAACACAAAACAAGCAAATGGAAAGGAGAACCGTAACAGCAAAACAAAAATGTTTTCCTGTCTTTCCCCTCAACTTTCATGCTAACTGCCCAGGACTTCCTGTGGGATAAAGAAGGGGCAGAACCCAGCTGTTGCCCTAACCCCACCCTGGCACCCGTCCCTCCCCACTGGGCCCACTGCCCCTCGGCTCCTGTTTTCTAGAACAACGGCTTCCATGCTGTTAGGCGCTCCAGAGAGGGTGATAAACACATGGGCCTTTCACCTCTCCTGGCTTCTCCCCTGTGCCTAATCTGCTAATGCCTTCCCTTCAGATCCATCCATTTGTTAGGAGGTATTTTTATTCTTTGTAATTGAAAACATGCTCTTTGCATTATAGTCTGTATTTCGAGAGAGGATATTGACTTTGTTAATTTTGGCGTAACTTTTCTTTCCTTTTAAAAAGATGACGCGAGTGATTGCCTCGTCTGCAGTTTCGCCTCCTTTCCAATTTAAGGCGTTTCTCTTCTCCACGCCTTCCTCTGCACCGCCAGCCTGGCCACAGTAACCTCCGATACATGCGTGGGACGCTGCTGAGGACGGTGGGCACAGGGACATGGCATGTGGGCCCTGCCCCTCACTAGGGCATGTGGTCTGGCCCGGGCAGCGTGCAGGTGACGGGGCAGGGGGTCCCGGAGCGGCGAAGGTCTCGTCTGGTGCACTGGTGACTAGAGCTGCCGAGGAGTTATGAGGAATGTATAGTTTGCATACCAAAAAATTTTTATTAATGTAGTTTTAAGGCCAACTTAACTAGTTTTATTCAAAGTAAGTCTATATTAAATTACAATATTAATCTCTAGACACAAGGAACTTAAAATGTAAGAAATAGAAATCTATTTGGTCTTTCATAGACCACATATCGTAGAACTCATAAATGAAAATTTACAAATATAGAAAGGATGATACGTAAAGAGTAAGGATTTTCATATGGGAACCCAAAAGACAGCATATTTTGAACATGCATGTTTCAAAAAGGGAGAATTCTTTGATAATTTAGCATAAAATCAAATTATATAAACTTGGTATATTCCAGAAAATATTGCTTTTAACACTTATATCATGATCAAAATTCCTTTGGTAGCTTTTCATCAAAATGAAACATGCTGTTTTGCAAAATATAAAGTACTTTCAAATGTCACCACGAGAGTATCTTTGTCATCGCCACCGTCCTAACATCACCACTGAACTTGTTTCCTGTCCAACCTCCCCGGGCAGGGCACAGGGCACAGGGCACAGGGCACAACCCTCCGGTGCTGACGCAGTAACCTGCGGGCGCCGTCAGGTGCCGAGGCCGTGCGCCTCCTGCAGAAACCCCACTCTGGGCAGCACAGGCAGAGAGCAAGAACAGTGCCTGCGCAGGACTGGGAAACCAAACCAGACTTTATTGTGGCAATCACACAAATACCGCAGTTAAAATCAAACAGCAGTGACCCCGGGCCAGAACAGGGGCTGCCAGCCTCAGTCTCAGCACGGAAGCCGGACACACGGATGTGGCCCCGTCCACAGACACGCACAGGAGGCTCGGCTGGGTGGGCGGAGCGCGCTGTGTGCGGCAGGCGACGGCTCTG
Organism: Heterocephalus glaber; assembly: GCF_000247695.1. Next base: position 687,587 of record NW_004624793.1, read on the forward strand.
AGGAGTACATCGGGGACAGGTCCTCTTGGCACACGGGGTTCACCTAGAAACTTGATTACAGAACACCGGTCACCAAGGGCCAAACTCGGAGGAACGCGGACACAAAGAGGCCGGGGCGCAGGATGTGCAATCGTGGCCAGCGTGGACGCCAGCTTCTTCCCACGTCCGCCAGCGAGGGCTCGGCTTGCGCCTGTCTCCGAACGCAGCACCGAGGCTCTTCCCGTCGAGCCCGCGCGCGCCATCTCACACCACGGACCAGACCGGGATGGACTCTGCTAACCGACGTCTTCGCGTCCAGCCTCGAAGGTGTTTTGCACAGAGCAACAGAAACAATGCAAATGCCTAAAAGAACTAGAGGGAGAACTGGAGGGGAAAGATACACGTGGCATCCGAAAATCCTCAAGCGTGGGAAGGGTGACCCAAGAATCACGTCCTTGCCGTCCAGTCCGAGTGCCCGCTGGTGCCGCAATGGGCCTGGTGGCTCGGTGGCCCTGCTGTGCCAGCCGCCGGTGCTCGTGTCTGCTTCCCAGAGACAGCAGGCGCGGCCCTCACGCCACGTAGTGGTACTGATTGGGGCTGTCCTTGTCGCGCTCCATGTAGTCCCTGTCTATGAGGGACTCTATCCTCTTCTTCAAGTCGCCAGGCTAGAAGAGACCAAACTCGTTACAGGCACAGTGAACACAGGGGCAGTGTCGTCACCCAGGAAGCGCGTCACGGTGGGAGCAGACATCACACGCCTCACTCTACCCCGATCTGCACATGGACACGGACGGTGCCAGAGTGAACAGAAGGCTGCTGAGGACAAGGCCGCACGGCCCCGGCCCAGTGCCCCACAGTGCTTCCTATCTGTGCCTGGCTCTTCTCTTGCAGGGCACACGCCAGGCAGATCCTGCCAGGGATGTGTTTTCCTCTGTGTGGAAGGGAAATCTGTTGCTTTCCTCAGATAGGTCGCTTTATCGCCACATGCTCAGCACACACGCTGCATGTGTTCACTTGGTGTAACCACGGATTTCACGTGCTCCTCTGCAGTAGCAGATGACAATCCTGCCACAGCCTCAGGGTGGCTCAGGCCAGGAAGGGCCTCCACCTGGCTCTGCTGCTCAGTCTTCCGGACAACAAACTCTTCTGTTCAGTCACAGGCCCTACACTCCAGGAGACACGGCTGGAAACCTGGTTACCCAGAGCGGACGTAAGGCACTGGCCAGCTGTCCCCCACTTCCACTCCACCGCAGGGTCTTCGTGTGCAAAGGGAATCCCCTGGCCCTGGCTTGGGCACATGCACTGTGTTCCACGGGGGTACACCTGTCACCCTGGAGGGCTCTCAACTGCTATCCAGTCCATCTCGACTGGGCGCCCACACCAGGGACGTCTCCCTAAGCAGCACAGGGGCGGGGCTGGGCCGGCTGCGGGGGGCTCCATGGTGCACCCCAGGAGGCACTGTGCAGTGCCCTCCCGGATCACCCCGCATGCACAGAAGAGCAATGCTGATGCTGAACAGAGTTCAGGGCCACCTGAGGCAGACTCTAGTATGCAGCGGCGGTGGCAGAATACTGCCCAGCCAGAGAGTGCTACGTGAACAGTCATCACTGCCCCTGTGAGATCTGCGGAGTCACCTTAACTGGTGGCAGAGGCCCGGGAAGGCAGGGACAGCTCAGTACCTCCCTCTGTGGCCTCTCCCACCCCGCACTACAGTGTATCATGCAGCAGGACATTTACCTTCACTGGAAACTTGAGCTGATTGTACAGTTCAGAGACCAGGAGGTTATGACCCAGTGTCTTCCTCATCTTCATTATCCTGACTATAGCAGCATCAATCTGGTATTGCCTATCCTGGAACACTCGCTCTGTAGTGCTAACTTGTTCTTCAACCTGCACGTAACAGAAACAAGTGTGAAGAGGTATTTTCAGTAGGATTTTTTCATGTTCTTGAGTTTGATGAGAGACTCAAGTCTTTTGCGTTGTTTTTTAGAGACAGGGTATTGCTATGTATCCCAGGCTGGCTTTGAACTCACTATGTAGTCCAGGCTGGGCCTAGACTCGTGATGGTCCTCCTGCCTCAGCCTCCCAAGTGCTGGGATTACAGGCGTGCACCACCATGCCCAGCGAGACTCAGTCTTGAAGTAAACAAGCTAGACAGAGAATCCCGTTTTGCTCATTCTTCTTTGTTCTAGGAAAGCTTAGCTTCTGTGAATGGCAAACTCTAAAACCAAACTTTTAAAACTAGTTTTAAGTTTTATCTTCCTTATAGGAAATCTGCAAGAATGCTGGTCAGATATCAGAATATTAAATCCAGCAGCAAGTCAGCATCAGGGCTTGTTCCAGAAATGAGAGCGCTGCCCACCGTGAGGGCCCCAGGGAGGGGCTGCTGCAGGCTGCACGGCCTCTGGTTCTTCATTTAAAACTGGCCTTGCGTATATGGAATCCTTTTAAAAATAAGAGCCTGAATGTCACGAGCAGTTATCAGAAACACAGTGACGGAGGCGGCTGAGGAGGCCACGGGAGGCCAGGTGCCTGTGGCAAGGGTGTCAGGCTCATGCCACATGGCCAGCAGGGCACATCACCCTGAAGGGGCACCCCACCCTGGGGCCGCACGAGGAGGAGGAGAGCCTAGCTGCACGGCGCTTTCTTAGAATTGTTTCCAAGTTCCTGCTCTGCCAGGGGACAGACTGAAGCCAACACTGGAAAGAGCAGGCAAAACGTCATCACGTGCAGATGAGCTACAGAAGTGAAGAAAATCAACGGAAGGACCAGGACCGCTGAGGAGCACTGTGTACAGCAGCTGGAAATAAACACCCAAAGGTGAAGAGCAGCAGCAGCTCCTGTGCAAGTGTGCAGTGACGGCTGGTCACAGGCACACGAGAAAGGCCTTGTGTGTCCGCGCTGCACCTCCGCCTGCTCAACACTATGGCGGCTGCCACGCGCGCCCCAGGCCAGCCAGAGAAACAAGCTCTGCTGCACCAGGGCGTCCTCGGCCTCCCGGCCTCAGCTCGCCCCGCTGCCAGAGAGGCCAGCGCCGAGGCCGGCTGCCTCCACGCTCAGGCTTTCCTGCATCTCTGCCACCCAGCAGGTCTCAGGGACAGCCCGTCCACGCGTGCTGGGCACGCCTGCAGCTCCCAGAAGCGGGGCTGCTGTGCACTGCCGGGCTTCATGGGGCAGCCAGAGGCGTGTTCGGCAGGCGTTGTTAAGACAGGTGAACACTCGCAACATCTAGTGAGGTGGACAGCAGCAACCCGCTGACTGTTTCCCAGCTGACACGGAAACAACCCTGTCACTCTCCAGAGCGGGGGCATCCCGGCCTGGGTGTGGGGGACAAGCCTGCAGCCCTGAGCTGCACCCCGGTCGAGATCACCTTCCTGTCAGGGTGCAGAGGGTGAGTGAGCGTCTCTGGGCGCTGCCTGGTGACATCACTCTTAGTCTTCCTGCTATTGCCAGCAGCTCCTCCACATGAGCTATCGAACGTGGCCTCCCAGGGGCCTGCAGGCATGGGCCTGGGGCACGGTGCTGCATCAGAAGGTCTGCTCCCTGTTCCTCAAGCCACCGCCTGTCACAGTGACAGACCCTGCGCTGTCCTCCCAGGACCTGGCCCGGAGGCCTAGCACTGCCAGGTTGTGGGGCAGCATGAGGCCAGGCTCAGGGCTGCTGTGCTCCAGCTTGGCATGGAACATGTGGACCCAGTGCACGCTGGTCTGGCTGCCTGACTATGAGCGGACTTTCCCGGTGTTCACTGCACTGAGAATACCGGTGGTAAGAGCGAGTACTCTCATCAGTGTTAGGTGTTCCAATTACATTTAGGAACGTGCTTTGGAACTAACAGTCAAGAAAGCACTACCGCGGATGTGGAAGGAGAAAGCGTGTACGTACGGTTTCTTTCATCTGAATCTGGTTGATCTTTATCCGGAATAACTTGTGCTTGAAATCGCCGTTGAAGATGAACTTGTCCCCATCTTCCACCTCCTTCCCTTTTGGGCTCTTAATCAGGACCCGTGCTTTCCCGCAGGCCAGCGACTGCAGCGTCCGTCTCAGCTCACTGTCCTCTGCGGAGGAAGAAACGTGGGTGCAGACCTCCCCTGCCACCTGTCCCCAGGGCTGGAGCCTGGGGACTGAAGCCGGGCCTCACACGCGCCGTGGAGCAGGCGCTGGGCCTGAGCCACGCCCAGTCCGCGCCCGCCTGCCTACCTATCCCTGTGGCCATTCTGATATCCTCGAAGCTGAAGCCGTCCCCCTCGTTGAACATAAGCAGCACCAGCGTCTGGAAGAGGGACACCTGGAACTCCTTCTTCCCCTGCAAGACAGTGGCCGTCATGCGGAGCTGTGCTCAGACGCTCTTGGGGGTTCTAACAGACCATGCTGCCCATCAAACTTCTTGCGAGGGACTGAGAACTCACCAACAGTCACCAGTAAGAAGAAATTACGCTACTGATTATAGAATAATAAATCGTTATTAGGTATTACACTTAAAAATTCTAAGACAGGGTCTCACTGTATAGCTCAGGCTGGCACTGAACTCACACCTTGCTAAAAATTCTTCTCTTGAAATGTTTCTTAAAGTAGTAAAGTTCAGTTGAGCATGGCAGTGCACACCCATAATCCCTGCTACTCAGGAGGCCGAAGTGGGAAGATTTCAAGTTCAAGCCTAGCCTGGGCAATTTAGCAACGCCTGTCTCAAAACAGAAGTTTAAAACATGGGCTGGGCACGGGGGAGCTGAGTGTTAGAAGGCTTGCATAACGTGTGTGAGGCCGTGGACTCAGTCCCCATACCCCAAAACCAGAAAAGAAATCCTCTCCCAGCCCGCTGCACCTGGAGTGCATGGCCATGAGCCAGAGCCAGCTGTGCTCGTGGGCACGATGTGGCTCTTCTGCGGCCAGACGACCCTGCTCACCAACTTTCACCTCTACTGCAGGGGCCTCCCCATAACAGTGGGGACCCAGGGACAGGCAGGGGCAGCACAGGCCAAAGCCCCCAACAGCCGGCATGGTGGCACTCGCCTGTAATTCCAGCACTCGGGAGGCTAAGGCAGGAGGACTGGAAGTTCAAGCCCTGCCTGGGCAACTTAAGTGACTTAGCAGAAGCATCTCAAAAATGTCTAAAAAGCCGGGGTGGGGGCCTGGGGCTGTAGTCAGTGCAAAGGTCTGGGGTCAGTCCTGGCCACTGGGAAAGAAACCAAAGCAGCAGTAACACAAGCACGTGGATCAGCACCAGCAGCCGGTCCTGGACAGCCCACACCTGCTCTGTCCTGTGGAGATGAAGAGGGCGGGCAGCAAGGAGAGGTCGCCCAACGATGCCACTTCCCCAACTCTCCAGGAGCACACAGGCGGCCCCTGCGTAGGAGCCTGTGCAGTGCCACAGACCGCGTGCGATGCGCCTCACAGCGGCTGTGCCGCTATACACACGTGGATGCTCTCTGCAGAGTTCCCGGAAGTCAAGATCCTGCTGTGCGCAGCTGGATGACCCGCTGCTTTCACCATCAGGATGTGGCACGCCCTTGACAGCTCTGCAGCCCACAGTCCCATCATGCATCAACCTGGGAAAACGTCTGAGCGAGAAGAACTTCCAGCTCTAGCTGGAGTCCTGACTGGAAAGACTGAAACCATGAACAGCCTCCCCAGAGCACTGGCACACGTCGCAACTTGCCCACTGGCTTGACACCTTTGTGTGTGCATGTCGGGCGGCAGTGGGGATTAAACCCAGGGCCTTCACTCTGTACTATGACCCAGCCCTTATACATTTTTTTTGGTACCACGGATGGAACTCAGGTCCTTGAGCTTGCGAGGCAGGCATCGGAACCCCTGAGCTAAATCCCCGGCCCCCCTTTTTACATTTTTGAGACAGGAGCTCGCTAAGGTGCCCAGGCTGGGCTGGAATTTGCGATCCTCCTGCCTCAGCCTCCTGAGTGCTGGGGTCACAGGCCTGCACCCCCACGCCTGGCACCTGAAGCCAAAGGAAGATAAAACAGCTAAGTACAAGGGAGGAGACTGAGGGCAAATCTCTATGGCTGCCAGCCTCGCGTTCGCAGCCCCCAGCAGTGGCAGAGTCTGCTTCTGCTCAGGTTCAGCCTGCACCAGTCCCTGGGTCCGCGTCCCCGGCTGTGCTTTACTCGGCAAGCCCTCGGTTAGCAGAGAGCTGTGTGCATGTTTAGGGAAAGGAGTTTCAGTTTTGCTTTCCTGAGCTGCCTCTTCACAGCCTCTGTTCTTTGATCAATTAGACAAAAGACTGATGGAATTTTGTCGTTTGACTTGTTGATTTTTGTAGACTGGAATACTAACCTTTGAACTGTTCCTCATTTTATTAACCTAGAAAAGCTAGCGGTTGAATTTTCCTTCTTTCCTACCAAAGCTCAACGACAATTTAAAAACTGTTACCATCCTTGATGGGGGAGAATAAGCAGTACCTCCTTAAATTCTGCCTTCAGGACGGCGTGGCCTAGCGTTGTCTGCCACTGGAGCTTCCGGCCGCTGTGCTTCCCCAGGTAGAAGGTCTTGAACACCTCCTGCAGCCTGACCATCTGTGGACCCGAGCGTGGGACACCATCAGCACATGGAGCAGAGCGTGCTCCGTGCCTCGGATTCTTACAGCTGAATGAAACCTGAGCTCCTGTGTTCTGATGACTTTCCTGGCTTCTCCCACCTGTGGAAACTGCCCCACCCGCGGCCCTCGGGGCTTCCTGCCACAGAGGCCACACGGGGTCCACAGCTGGGCCACACCTGAGAGGCTCACCTTCCCCTCCCTGACTCCTAAGGGTGCTGGGGACCCTCCCTCACCCATGCAGCAGGTGACAGCCAGGACCCGGCCCTGCACTGGGGGGGAGCTGCCGCCACTGACACCCGATGAACTGTGATGGGTGGCGGCCGCCGGGCAGCCTTCTGGCCAAGGTCTGTCGGAAAGCCAGGGTGCCTCCGGTGAGTTCCGACGGCCCTGGCCGGGTGCAGCCCCTTGACCTTGGTCCTGCAGGCCTCTAAAACTGCAGGAAATCAAGGGCTTTTCTCTATGAACACCCAAACCCAAGCTCAGGCAGTTTGCTAGGAACAGAAAACGGACTAAAGTACCATCAGGAAAGTGACACACAACGGAGTCCGACTCACAGTAAAGAAGAATGAAATCGTGTCATCTACAAGATAATGCATGACATGTGAGAGATGCAGATGAAAACAACCCTGAGATTCCACCTCACCCCAGAAAGAATGGCTGCTATCAAGAAATCAACCAATAACAAATGCTGGCGGGGGTGTGGGGAGAAAGGAACCCTTCTCCACTGCTGGTGGGAGTACAGACTGGTGCAACCACTGTGGAAATCAGTATGGAGATACCTCAAAGAACTAGGGCTGGGGGTCCCATTTGACCCAGCTATTCCCCTGCTGGGGATCTTCCCCAAAGAATTAAAGAATCATTCCACAGTAATATATGTGTACCCATGTTCATAGCAGCATAGTTTGTAATAGCTAAAGCTTGGAAACAGCCCAAGTGCCCATCGACTGGAGACTGGATAAAGAAGATGTGGGTTTTTACCTCTTTTTTTTTGGTACCGGGGATCAAACTCAGGTCGTTGTGCTTGCACAGCAGGCGGCAAAACCACTGAGCTAAATCCCCAGCCCAAGATGTGTTTTTTTAATAAAATGGAGTACTCAGCCATAAAGAACGAGAAATTAGACATTTAAAGCTAAATGGATGCATATTGAGGCGATACTCTTAAGCGAAATAAACAGGACACAATGTGTAAACACCGAATAGTTTCTCTGGTGTGAGAAACTGAAAGTGTAAATAAGGATTAAAAGGTATAATAGATAATGAGAAATAGGAAGAAAAGGGGCAAAGGGGAAGGGGAAGTGGGAGACAGAGGGGAAAAGAAGGGAAAGGAATAAATATGAGAAAAGGAAAAAATGCAAGCAAAGTTTTTATAAATAGGGAGGGGTGGAGTGGGTGAAGGGAGGGCAGGGGAAGGGGGAAAAATAAGAACCAAGATACATCATGTACAGGTACAAAGTCCCAGTGATGAATGTCATCATATTGTACACCTAAAATGTACCAATAAACTTTAAAAAAAAAAAGAAAGAAGATGACCATAACTGCAAGAGAAATAAGTCAGACACAGGAAGAAAGTATCCCATGGTCCCTCGTATATGATAACCCTATGACACGAAATTAAAAAGTTAAGAGATAGTAGGAAACAATGAGGCAGGCTAGAGATGGGAAAAGGGACTGAAAATGGTCAAGATACATTACAAACGCGTGCCAATTCCCCAAAACAAATGCAACTATTACGTACTGCAAACACACGCTAAAGACAATGCAGAGCAAATACCTGTAAAATTGCATATCTGATATGGTCAAGCGTTCAGAATAATAAAGAGCTCTCACGACTGAACAACAACTGAAGTAGAAGTTGGGCAGAGGACTCCAGCAGACATTTCTCCCAAGAAGACACACAAATGGCCAACAAGAACAGAGACCCAGCGTCATCTGTCGTCATGGAAACTCGAGCTGAGCCAACGTGAGACATCACTGCACACGCTTGGAGCCGACCACACAAGAGACAATGGGCGCTGGAAGAGGTGGGGACCAGGGAGCTGACGGGAAGAGAAGGGTGCAGCGACCCTGGGGTCGGTCACGGTCACGAAGGAGGCATGAAGCTATCGCCACCCGGCAATTCCACTCCTAGGTCCATCCCCAGAGGTGAGCACAGGTGTTCAAATACCTGCGCGCACCCATCCCACCCGTGGGGTGCTGTTACGGCTGGGCCCAGATGCCCCAAACCTCGTGCAGCCACAGGCCAGGCTTTCGGAGGTGGCTGGACCTGGGGTTCGTGCTGCTGGGGCTGACCCATGATAGGATGCGAGGATCAAAGTGGAAGATACAAGGGATTCAAAGAGCCATGCCTGCAGCTGTCACTCGTCGCTTGCTTGCTTCTGTGTCTTCTGGCTGCCGTGGACGGCTTCTCCTCTGAGAGGCCCCACTGCCAGGCCACCCCGCCTTGGAGCCAACCACGATGGACTGAAACCTCTACGAACCATAAGCCAAATTCACCTTTCCTCCTTTACTTGCGGGTATTGGGTATTTTGTCTCAGCAATGAGAAAAGTAACCAAGACAGGTGCACTGTCATAATAACCCAAGGCTTCTCACTCATTAACAAAGTGCAGTCTATGTAGACAATGCCAGAAAAGCATGTGGCACCGACACACACTGCAGCACAGACAGCGAGGAAACAGACCCGAGGCCACACCCTGTGACCTCACCACGAGAATGTCCAGTGTAGGCGAATCTAGACAGGAGGCAGGGCTGTGGCCACAGGGCCTGGGAGGGGACCAAAGCGACACTGAGCGGGGACAGGTAACAGGATTAATTCCGCGTCTAAGACGGGAAACCACATGTTAAGGTGTATTTTACCACAATTTAAAAATACAGTATAGTATAGCCCCAACATCTTTTGCTGGAAAACCAAGTGAAGGACAATGAGGATGTGTCATGACGGAAGCCAGACTGGGGACAGTGGGAGCACCAGCCAGTGAATAATGCAAGAACCCAGGAGTCATGGTGACGAGACAGAAAGACAGGTGAGAAAATGAACAGGGTCGAGCAAAGGCTCTTCCTCAGAGCAGAATTGGAAAACCGATCCCCTCACCCAGGGGACCCTGGGCGCAGGCGGGGACCCTCAGGTAGCTGACAGATGAGAATGAATCGTGGACACAGCCTGGGCTATCAGCCCACAAACTGCCTCCTCGCCACACGGGGAAGGACAAGCACTGAGACACAGGGAGAATCGGGCTGAGATTCTGCTTCCTGTCACCAGGAGCACCCGTGTCCCGCTGTGACCCACTGGACCTCGTCCAGGAGCCGAGCCCTCGACCTCCAAGAGGCAGAGAGTGGCACCAGCTCTGTGCCCATGAGGCATGGCTGGCACCAGAAAGTTGCTCCCGAGACATTCCCGAGGGCTGGCAGAATGGGGACAGAGGTGTCACAGTGGCAAGAGCTCCCCGATCTGACCAGGTGCTTCAGTGGGCGCGAGGGACCAGGACTCGGCCTCCCACTGCAGGGCCCCACGGCCCCCAGTCCCTAAGTAGCTGTCCCGACACTCGGCATCATCTGTAGTTCTCAGAAGCAGCCCATGCCGCGATGGCGCCCGCACTCACCTCGGGGGGCAGGTGCACCTCCATGGGCGTGTACGTGGGCCAGTAGCCCATGGTGAGGATGTTCACCGTGAGGTCGATGGGGCCCGGCGCACTCTGGTTCTGCATGTGCTGGGAGAACGGGACCCAGGACGAAATGTGCAGAGAACTTTAATTTCCAAAGTAAAGTTTCAGCAAATGCTAGCACTTGTGGTGCCCCAGACCCCTGGACATGTTCCACGTGTGTCAAACCCATGTCAACACATCAATGCTCCTGTCACCAATGTGACACATCCCAGGCCCAGGCTGCTTCCCCCAAAACTGAACCCACTCCCCCAACGTTTTCTTGGTGGTACTGGGGATGGAAACCAGGGCCTCGTGCACTCCAGGAGTGGTAGAAGTGCTCTACTACTGAGCTACACCCCAACCTTTTCTAATTTTATTTTGAGACCAGGTCTAATAAGCTGCCCAGGCTGGCCTTCAACTAGCAACCCTCCTGCCTCAGCCTCTTGAGCAGCTGGCAGTATGGGTGTGTGCCTCGGCCCTGGCTCCGCTCACCTGCTTGAAGTGAACCATGATGTCTTTGGAAAGCTCCATGTCCTTGAACATGCCCTCCAGCTTGCTGGTGAAGGCGGCCCCGCACTCTGTGACACATGAAGGTCAGGTCAGAAGGCAGGGAAGCCCTGGCTCAGGGGCAGGGCCACCCCGCGCTCACCGTGCTTCAGTTTGGACAGCATGGACTTTTCTGCATCGACCGAGGCACTTTTCCCAACAAGGAGTCTTTTCGCCAAATCTTTCTTATAAAATGCTTCAAATACATCTTTACCTGAGCAGAAGCAAAGGGGAACAAGGCAGGTGTTAGATGCTGGTGTGCTGCTGAGCAAGCCCCGGCGAGCCCTGCCAGGGTCAGGCCGGATGCTGGGCGCTCACCATGGATGAACCTGAACAGGATCATGATCTTGTCCAGGATCCGCTCCAGCTCCTCGTCGGTTGCTTCCTTGTTGCCTGCTCGTAACTTGGAGTCGACATGCTTGGCTGCAAGAGAGTGGTTCAATTAGAAGCGGGCTGGGATGTGGCTCGGGCAGAGCCCTCGCCCAGCACCGCCAAAAAACCAAAGCTGGAGAAAAAAGGTCTCTTTCATTTCTTCTGGCAACAACCAGACCCTTTCTCGAACACTTGTACAGGACAGAGGGCAGAGGCCTGGTGCACTCAGGTCCTGGGGGAACAAATGGTCCCGAGTGTAACTACATCAAGGACGCAGTATTTAAGGAAGCCGGCGTCCTGCCCTCCCTGACTGCAGATTAAACAGGAAACCGACACCAGCAGCTACACACAGTACTTGGGCTGTGATGTGACACTGCCAGGGGACTGGGGTGGCCCTGTCCGAGGCCTGGAGCCAGAGCACAGAGGCGACTTTCTCAAAGAGAAGAATTTTCTTAGGGCTCCAAGTGGTTACAACCAAACCATCGATGCAGGGACACAAGCGTTTTACTCGGGGCTTCTTGCTCCAAAGAGGGCATGAGCCCATGAGGCGGACGCTACGTGTCCCTTCATGGTGGCGCTGGAAACCTCCCTGCAACAGAGCCCAGGACTTTCCAAAGCCCTAAGTCCCAAGAGCTCAACGTTTTCTTCAGTGCAGAAATCACAGTCTATTGTGTGGTACAAAAGCCTAATCAAACTGCCTTGTGGATTTCTTGGTTGTTGCTTTTACTAGCTTTTTCCTTTTTTTTTTTTGGTGCCGGGGATCAAACTCAGGACCTTGTGCTTTCGAGGCAGGCATGGTGCCACTGAGCTAAATCCCCAGCCCTCCTCTTTCACTTGTTATTGTGGACTATTCTGAATTCACAGAAGAGAGGCCAATTGCCTAACAAACTCCAGGCACTACTGCACCCCACTGCTAACCCACACACCAATTCTGTGTCCGTTATTGTGTCTCTTTTTGCCTCTTTCCTCCTGTAAGCTAAAAAAACACTTTTGGCTGCACTGCCTGGTAAGCACAAGGTCCTGAGTTCGATCCCTGATATCAAAAAACAAAAAACAAAAAAACAAAGACTTTTGGGCTGGGGATGCAGCTCAGCAGTGCAGTGCCTGCCTGGCAAGTGCAAGGCCCCGAGTTCGATTCCCAGTACCAAAAACAATACAAAACAAAACACGTTTACTGGCCAGTAAGAGTTTATGCATCCCGAAAATCTTTTCCCTTATTGTAAACTACAGTAGTCATGCAAAGTGGTAGCTCACAACCCACTCCATCTGGGTATCTAAGTCTGTCCTACGTCGACATGGTGACTAAGGAACATCTCAGGGGCCGGGTCAGCCTCCTGTGTAGAGGGATTCGTCCTCACTGCCCTTTCTGAGGATTCTCATCCTGCCACAGTCAGGACAGGAGCCAGCACCGACCTTCACAGAAGACAGCTCCGAGCTCAGTCCGGGAGGACCAACTAGAGGCCCCCTTCCTTGTCCTGTGCTCCTCCTGCAAGGTCAAGTTCTGTGTCTACTGAATCCCCGGGGCATCTCCCCTCCTGGTGTGCAGGTGTGCATGTCCAGATGAGCTCGGTAAAGACCCTGCCCTCGCCCTCCCTGTGTAAGCATTTGGGCAAAATGCCTGCTTGGGTTTTGCCTCTATCCCCCGAGCTACTCAAGTGCGCGGGACACCGTTGCGCTACCGATCAGCTCCGCAGGCTTGTTGGGCCTCTTGTTGATGAAGGTCTCAAAGGACTCCTTCATCAGGTGGACGAAACGCTCGTTCCTCTGGAAGCACACCTCCACCACGTGGTCCACCCTGTCCTTGAACTCTAGCAGGTCCTGGACCATGTCTTTATCTTTCTCAGGGTTGATGACAATCGTCGTCCCAAAGGTCTACAAAAGCAATTAGGGCCAAGTCAGCAACAGGTTTGGGGACAGCACTCCTCTCGCAGCCTGGCACTGTGGTGGCAGCCCTGGCCTTGCTGCTTGGTGCTGCAGCACCCTCTGCACTGTGGCCACGAAAAGGTCTGTGTCCCGTCAAGGCAGGTGGTGCCCAGTGCTGAGTCCTGGGTCAGCCCCAGGCACTGCTTCTGCGAGGCAGCACACACGGACACAGGAGGGACACCCAGGAAGTTGTGCACGGCCCTGCACGGGCACCTGAGAGACGCAGAGACTGCCTAGATGAGAGGTGGTGAACCCAAGTGTGGGCCAAAGGCCGCTGGCCACAGCACAGCGGGAAGCGCTCCCTACAGAGGTACAGCTGGCAGGCGACAGACCGAGACTATGGAAGGAAGCCAGGGTGTATTGACAAGGAACAAAAGTGGCTGCTGCAAGGTCGCATGTCTCTCTCCCTGCATGGGGCCCTCACGTTGGCGTTACCTCAGAAAACTCACCTTAGGGAAACATTTACAGGTCAGGCGATCTTCGGGAAAAGGGCAGACCCTTGTCCAGTCCATGGGAACAGCTGGCTTTCACAGCAGTGCCGCTGCCACACACAGCGGTGTTCCCGCCTCAGCCCCGCACCCCCATGTCCCCAGGCAGCATGGCGGGGACACCAAGCTCGGTAGTACCTTGATGTACTCGCTCCAGTGCAGCAGCAGTGCCTGCTGCCCGCCGCGCACCCGGCTGAAGAGCTGGTACATCTGTGTGAGGTCAGGCACCCGGTTCTCGTCCAGCAGGTTGTCCAGCCCTGGGACGGTACAGAAAGAGGTCATGGCAGGTCCCTCCCTCTTCTCCCAGTGTCAGAGTGCTGTTCACCTCCTCACATCACGGAAGCCCTCTCGGCTCCCGAGGGGCAGCAGCAGAGACTGTTCACACTGACAGCTCATACTGGGACCCTCAGCACCCAAGGGACTTCCAGTTTAGTCCACCAGAAGATGCATTCCTAACACATGAACTCTCCAGTCTTTGACTGATTAACTGTACTCAAGCATAAACTGTGAGAGAGAAGTTACTCATAGTCCATTAAATATTCAGACATGTATAACATGGATTTTAAAGTTTTGATTGTTTCAGGTAAATTTTACAAGGACTTCCTAACCACAAGCAGAAAAGCTTGGCTGGTGGCTTTTTAAACGGTTCTCTGGTAATTCATGTGGCACCTAAGCAGAGCAGAACACTGTGAGCTCAGCCGGTTCAGCTCCTGTTCTCCCGGCAGGTGGGGAAGGAGCAGAGACCTGGGCCTGTGATCGTGAGCCTTGAGCTGGAGCTCTAACCGCCTGTCATTTCTCTGGATTACTTTGGGTCTACTGTGCAAATGAATTTTTCATTTTTGTGTAGCACTGGAGATAGGAACCTATGGTAGCTCCATCACTGACCTGCATCCCCAGTTGTTTCCATTTTTTATTTTCAGACATGGTCTGGCTAAGTTGCCCAGGCTGGGCCCAAATTTGTGATCCTCCTACCTCAGCCACCTGAGCAGCTGAGATTACAGGCGTGTACCACCAGGCCTGGCAATAAACCTGTTAAAACTTACCTTTCTTAAACCCTAAGTAATGTTTTTGACGGATTTAAAAATATATACCTTTTATACTTTTAAGTATGCTTCTAATAAAATTCAGAGCAAGCTTTTTACAAATATAACTTTTCTTGTAATAATTTTACTCATCAAAATATATGTTGAAACAATTTATGCAAATTTCTAATAAAGTGTTTTTTTTTTTTATACTGGGGATTGAACTCTGGACCTTGCGCTTTCGAGGCAGGCAGTGGAACCACTGAGCTACATCCCTGGCCCTATTTAAGTCTTTTTATTTTCTTTGTTGGATGACTGTTGTTCAAAAAACCTACCTGACACAAATTCTGAACGCATGTGTTTTTAGGTGGACAGTAAAGTAAGCTCTCGTTATGCAAAAATGTACCAGCTCCGCAGGCTTTGAGGGGCAAAGAGATTCAAACCCTGGCTCTCAGCTCACGAGCAGGCACTGGTACCAAGCTGTTTTGAGTCCAGTTTTCCTGTTTGTAAGCTGGGGACCAAGCGCTCACAGGGCTGGTCCCGAAGGAAGCTCCACTGCAATGCTCCCTCTCTTCCTGCCACCTGGCCGGCCCTGGCTGTCAAGAGCACGAGCGCCTGTGCAGGAGGCAGGGACACAACGCGGGCCACCCCACCATGGGCCTTTCTGGTCTGACAGTGGGGCAAGCTGCTCAAGTCATCTACAGTCCTTCGGGTGGCGACCCTGAGCCCTCGGTTACAGAAGGCGACATCAGGGATGCAAGTCGGGGGCTGGCCTGTGCTCACTGCTCCCGAGGGCGAAGCTGCTGCGGAGCCGAGTGAAGCCCCCACAGTGCAGGCAAAGCCAGTGCCTCACCTGACTCCTGAACACTGCAAGCCACCACTGCCACTATGTGCTGCTCTGGCACGGAGGCTGGGGAGCCTGCGACTGCATGTCTCACTCTGCGGGAACCCGGGAAAGGACAGGCGCCCGGCTCAGGTCCCTCACCTGGCGTTCACCCCTGTGGAGCCTGGGGCTCATCGCCAGGTCAAGTGGGCGGGAAAATGGGACAGGCCGAGATCGGTGCCACGGCAGGGTCCACACTCCCAGCACACTGGAGCAGGAGGACCGAGCAGCCAGGGCGTCCGCTGGGGTTTCGGCAGGAAGTGCTCTCTGGCGCCTTCCTCACCTCCCTTAGCTCCTCATTTCCTGTCAGGGGCTACAGTGCCCACTGGAGAAGATTCTCAGTGATTCTCTCAGGACAGCACCGAGTGTGGCCTTATTCTCCTAATGAGGTCAGGGTTGGCATCCAGTTTAATTCACAGCTCAGGGAAACCCACCTTTCTGTAGAATTGCAGTCAAATGTTCTCCTAATAGCTGTTTCTCCACACAAGCAATCAGTGGTTTCCTACAAAGGCAAGAGAGGATAAGCATCAGAAGCAGTGGCAGGGAGAGGCTGGGGCTGCCGGAAGAGGGCAGGTTGGGGCCAGGATGGACAGCCCCGCGGGCGCAGGGCAGAGGGCGGAGCACACTCTCCCTCCCACCGCTGATCCTCAGGCCTCACTACTGCACTTCCTGAGCCACACTGACATCTCCGAAGGTGGATCAGGTCCCTGGAAGTGGGCACCGTGGGGGAAGGAGCACCAAGGATATGCACGGTTTGCCCGTAGCTTCCTGGCCTCTCTCCCCGGCCTCTGTGTCTCCTCCTTCCTCCCTGTGAGGAAATGGGCCCTGATGGAGCCCACCAACATCCCGAGGCCAGTCTGTCCCTGCCCGGCTCTGCCTCCCTGGGGCTCGGGTTTCTCCTTCCACTGTTTTTTCAGCCCATCCCTACCTCCCCTGCCTGCCCCAGAAGCAGAGGCAGGCTCTGGGTGCGACCACCCCATCTATGCCCCGTGCCTGTTTTTCTGTGCTTCATAGGAGGCACCACACGCAAGCTCCAGACACAGTCTATCTTTCCCTAACTTCTCCCTACGCGCGAGTTTAGAAAAGGGAAAATGCAGCAGCAGCATGGTAACAGTTACAGTCGTGTAAGATGCCTAACCAAAGTTCACAGCTGAAACAGCTGCACGTGACAACACCCCACTGGTGTGAACGGAGTACCCATCTCCACAGTGGGAAGAGAACAGGCAAGTGCTGAGCGATGGCAGACAGAGCGTGCAGAGTGCACCGGGAGCAAAAGCACTCTCAGGCACCATCTGCGTCCATGTCCAGCCGCAAGAACGCCTGCCGGGCTGCTGCCGACTGAGACACTCACTGTGTGCTGTGGTCCAGGTATGTGATGACGCGGTCCCCCTCTTCCTCCAGACGCTTGCTCACGTGGTTAAGGTATTCTGGAACCTTACAAAGAAAGTACCGCAACACAGACTTTTCATGACCCAAGAAATGAAGTTCTGTTTCCCTCATAAAATAAGACAACAATACCCCGCCATGCACATGAGCCAAATGAGAACCCACTCCCTGGGTGGGTGGAGGGGTTTAGTGGCCTGGAGTTAACACTCGCCTCTAGATGGGCCCAGCCCTGCTGTCCTTCAGGGTGCCTGCTGTCAGCCCCTCTCTCCGTGCTGCCCTGCGAGTGACCTGGCACTGGGGTGGGAGGGGTAGAGGCACTGGAGCCCACACACGGCAGGCCAAAGCCGCTGCCAGTGGGGATGGAGGGCGGGCTTTATGGGTCCAGCCATGTGGCACCGACCGGAAGGTGGAACTTCCCTAGGAGCCACGTGGCAGGACTCACCCTGTGGGCAGGCAGGCCACATCCCTCAAGGGCTATGCTCCAGGCCTGGGAGGCTGGGTCGTGGCTGGGGTGATATTACTGTTACGTACTTTTCCACCTGGAATTTTTTCCAATGCTTTTTGCACAGATGAAAAATTTAGATGGATTTTTATCTTTCATATTCAGAATTTACTCTTTATCTTCTTGTGTAAGCTTGAAGACCTTTACTATTTTTCTGAGTTGTTTTTTTT
The DNA here is from genome assembly GCF_000247695.1 of Heterocephalus glaber. The sequence continues at coordinate 705,044 of NW_004624793.1, forward strand.
TTGGTACCGGGGATCGAACTCGGGTCCTTGCGCTTGCGCAGCAGGCGGCGAAACCACTGAGCTAAATCCCCGGCCTTTCTGGGTTTTTTGCAGGAGGCCAAAAAGAGCTTCTAAATTAAGGGGGAGAAACGAAACTCCTTCTCCAGTGAGGAGTCAGGTCGTTACTGGGGACGTGGCTAGACCGCAGCTTGCCCTGACGTTCAGTTGCAGGCCAGGTGTGAAAGAGGCCCGAGGAGCTGTGCGGAGAAGCATGCCCAGAGGTGCAGTGTCTCACCTCGCGTTCCTGCATCAGTCTTTGGCCTTCTGCAGCATATAAACAGTTGGTTTCTTCCAAAAACTTCACTTCAAATGAGTCTTTATATACCTAGGAAACGAGCAGTTATTGACTGGGCTCAGTGGCAGCACCTGAAACGCCCCAGGGGTTGGGGCTGGGCTGGAACCCAGTTTCCCCACTGCTGTGCCGCCCGACCCTGTGGGGCTCTGCAGCACTAAGGGGTCAGTCCTTCCTCTCTGTGGGGTTCGCACTGTTTTCTGAGATGGGATCTTGTTATGTAGGACACGCTGGCCTGGACTCTTGGCAATCCTCCTGCTCAGACTCCCAAGTGCTGGGATTACAAGAGGGCACCACTCTGACAGGCTCAGCCCCGGGTTTTTATATGCTAATATTTCTTTCCAGTTAGTCACCTGATTTTATCTTTATGACAGACTTTACTTGAAAAAAAATGAGCATTTTAATCAATCTTCTCTTCTTTGGCAACCACTGCAGTGTTAGTCTAAGGGGCACACTCTCTTCAGGGTCCAAACGTTCTCCTGTCCCTTCCTAACCCCGACGCACGCCTTACGCAGGGTGGGGAGGCAGCGGCCCACCTGGAGGTCCGAGAGCATGCTCAGCAGGCTGCGCAGCAGGCTCCTGTCCACAGCCTCCCCACTCCGCTCCCGCTCGATTAGCAGCAGGATTCCGTCGATGGTCTTGCTCTGAACCATCTTGTCGCTGATGATGTGGTTTCTAAACAGCTCTAGCCCCATGTCCCTGGCCAACAGTGAACACAAACTGGACTTTGGTTTCCCTCCTCCAGCCCGGCCCTCCACTGATCGCCACACCTTGCCTCCTCAAGTCCGGCCAGTCTCTTGGGCCTGCTCCCTACACGGCTGTCCCATTCCTGACAGTCAGGCTGATATCCCAGGAGTCATGCATCTGCCTGACATTAGAGTCACCATGCACACTCCGGGGGCCCAGCCCATGGCCACCCATTTTTTCTGGGCTCCACCTAAGCATCACAGCCCATGGCCTCGCCCCACACAGCTCCTGGGCACTTTGTCCCCGCCTTCTCCTTGGAGCCAGATCTGAACTTTGGCTCTGATTGCCAGGGAGGGACACTGCTCCTCGAGGGCACCCAGGTGACAAAGCCTGCCACTTCAGGCTAAGGTCACCTGGATCCCATGTCTGTACCATGACCAGGTGCACACTCTGCCCACCAGCTACAACGACACGGACGCACTGGCCAGGCTGGGCCGTGAGCAGAAGCACTCACCAGATGGAAGGGAGCATGGAGTTCTGCAGGACGTACGTGCGGTCTAGAAACAGGAAGATGCTCCTGACCATGATCTGCAGACCAGAAAGAAGGCCACTCGGTCATTTGGTATCAAGACTTCATCTCCAATCTAACATGACTGCTTCTTGATGGAGAGAAACTGCCTACCAAGACCCTAATTCTTTAAATCTTAATTCTGTCACCTCAGTATTTGTCCTCATTTTAATGTTAACAGCCCTGACTGCGGGATTTTAGATTACTTAGTGTAGAGATCTTTTAAACTGCCATTTCCTGACTATGGCATATAGCACTCAGACTGTGAACTCACCCAGGTTTTTAGCAGCCCTAGGGCCTCAGGCACTCTGTTGCCACCCTGTAGCCCATTTTTCTTTTCTTTCTCTCTTCCTGATAATGCGAGGGTCTGAACCTGCCGTGCAGTAGGCAAGTGCCCCTCCACTGAGCTATGCCCCTGCCTCCACTAAGCTTCTTAAAGTTAGCTTGGTTCCCCGTGGGCTGTTCTGGGGTGGGAGGGAAAGCGTCCCCAATCACTCCTCTTGTCACCCGCCTGGCCGGACCAGAGCCTGAGTCTGACCAAAGTGGACACGAACAAGGGAGAGATAAGCAGTGGTCTGGGCTGACTTCACATGGAATTAGAGCTCACCATCTGTCTGCAGTGGTCTTGCCAGCATGTGTTGATCTTCTTCAAGAACAAGATGCTGTCAAGGGAGTCTGTGCAGATCTGCTAAGGAAAACCTCAAGACACAGGCCGTACGATCACTGCAACTTCCACCCTAGCCCCGTTCCCTCTGCACCCCAAGCAGACAGCATCACCCCAGACAGAGGGGCAGGAGAGCTGCCCACCCGTCCATCACATGAAGGCTGTGAGAAGGTGCTGTCCACGGCCGGACGCAGCTTGCCTGATGCCAGCATCTGAACCTTGGCCTCAGCCTTGGAGGTGCACGACCCACCTAGCTACTGCACAGCACTTTGCTACAGCGGCCCAAATGGACTGAGGCCAGGAGCCTCCAAGCCCCCACATGGCTCTTAGCATCTCCACAGCCCAGCACTGTGCACGCGCCCACCCCACACAGGGCTGCCCCGGTCCCTCCTGCCTACCCCAGCCTGCGTCACTTACTGCAATGCCAGCTAAAACAGAGGCCAGGACACAGGACCCTGGGAGTACGGCTGATCGCCAGCCCCCAGGTGCCAGCGCCCACTGTGTGCAGCAGGAGCCTGGGGGCAAGATGGGTGTCCTAAGTCAAGCTCAAGCAGTTTTAGGACCGAGAATCCAGAATCCAGGTTTCCAGAGCAAGGCATCTTTCCAGTCACTCCCTTCTGCTCTGCCCACCTCCCGAGGGGGAGGAAAAGAACGGCCCATCTGGGTGGATGGCACTGGCATCCGGGGCTTCAGGCCTCCTGTGTGGACAACAGGCCCCAATCACAGAGCCAGGGTGAGGCTCATTCAGGTAAGTGCCTCCTTTGGCAGTAGAGGGAGGCCTCCAGGAGGAGGAAGTTCGGGGCAGTGGGACCATGAGCACAGCTGTCCTTGGCAGACCAGGGTGGCCCCTAGCAAACACACCCAGAATTGGATCCAGCGTGCAGAGCATTTCTCTGAATCAATTACTTCAGGAGCTGGGAGCAGTCTGGAGAAAGCAAGACAGAAGTCAGGCTCCCATGGAGCACAGTAACCCTGGCAGCGACCACAGCCCTGAAATGAAGGACTAATGAGAGCCCAGGGCTGCATGGAGATCCAGCAAGTTCCCACAGCATCTACACAGCCTGTGCTGGGCCCATGGAGTCCTGGGCCTCAAGGAGGAGATACAGCAGCTGCCCTCAGTGTCTACACTGCCTACACTGAGCCCCACGAAGAGTCCCGGGCTCAAGGAAATCCAGCTGGCACTCACATCATCTACACGGCATGTGCTGGGTCCCATGAAGAGTCCCAAGCTATATGGAGGAGATCCACCCAGTGCCCACAGCGTCTACACAGCCTGTAAGCCTCACAGGGTCAACTCTACACCAATCCGAGGCCACCAGGTGACTCAGGGGTGGCAAAGAGTCATTGTAGCACGAGCGGGGTCCAGTGTCCCGGAGATGCACAGTGCAGGCTGAGTACGTCAGTGGGAAGGGTCTCCATGGAGAGAGGGCTCTGTAAAATTGCTACAGATCCTCAAGTCTCCTGCTGCTGTGGTGAAGGAAGCAGGCAACGGGAAGCGAGCACCACGGCGTGTCACCTGCAGACTCCTCTCGGCCAGGCACGCGGTGGGTAGGGTGTATGGGCTGGAGTGGGCGTCCAGCTGTCACGGACCATTCCAAGGTGGGTGTCCCGTGGCCAGCCCTTCCTCACACGGCCATAGCCACTTCCAGCAGGGGACTTACACAGCCATGGAGGACAGACGGGCTCTTCAGGGAATGTGGAAACGCTCACGACCAACCATGACAGATTGCAGCCACAAGGCAGTGTAAAAAAGAAGGGGCCGGGGATTTGGCTCAGTGGTGCCGCCACCGCCGCCGCCTGCCCCACAAGTGCAAGGACCTGAGTTCGATCCCTGGTACCAACAACAAAAAAAGCAGCAAGGACACCCACTGACATAGGGCTAGGGGGGTGCTGGTGAGCAGTCGCTCTCCCAACAGGTTGGTCACCCTCTTGCGGTGCCCACAGGGGGACACTGCTGCCTGGGCCGTGTCCTCACTGCCCACCAAGCAGTGCATGCTTTGGGTCATGCCGAACACCCTTGCCCAACCAGGTCCCCTTGTTCTCACGTCACCATGAGCTTTATCAATATTCTGACTGTTTAGTTTCCCTCTTTGGTCTCCACATGCCCTGCTGACCCACATGCTGCAGGGGCCTCAGTTTCCTCACCAGGAGACAAAACTGGCACGGGCACCATGTTGTAGACGTGCCCTCTTGCACACGCAGCAGGTTGATCACAGGTGTGTGTCTGAGTGCTGGCAGGACTGGGACAGGGACACACTCAGAGGTGGCCACAGCACCCCAGATGCTCCAAAAGTAGAGGCTCCTCTAGTGACCTCCAAATCCTCCAGTGTCTAGTATATGACTTGCTGTGAGGCACAGTCACTGGGCCAACTCTGCCTGGTATTTCTGGGGCGACCAAAGTGACAGCACCAGGAGGCTGATCAGGGGAAGGAAGATGTTGTGTTTGTTATTTGGGGACAGCCAGGTACCATTTTTAAAGGACCCCTAGGCCCTTCTGACTGAGGCAGGCACCTGTGGTCCCATAGCCATGATACCTGGTCAGGGGGCAGCTGCGCCTCGCTGAGCACACGTGTGTCTGTGCATGTCCATACACGCCTGCGTGTGCATTTGTCCATGTGGAAGAATCTCTTGTATTCTGGGGAAGGGGTGTTACCAACAGCAGGACATCCATTTAGAAAGGCATGAGAGTCACCAAACACAGGAAGGAGGGACGGAACTAGTGGCCTAGGGACAGTCCCACCTGAGCTGTTCTCTGCCTGATGTCTGGTCAGCCCAAGGTTTCCTGGCCTGACCTCAGCCCATCAGGAAGCAGTGGGTGGAAACAGTGATGACACTCATCTTAGAAAGCAAGCTGCAGGAAATGCCAGACCACCCCCCCAAGGCAAGGGATGAGTGAACGCGCTGCCTCTGGAGAGGGCGTGAAGCCATGCCTTGTGACAAAAGCCTTTCTAGGTTACAGCTCTCCAGCAAGATGAGCTCTGGAGGAACAGGGCTGTGGCACTGCACACCACCCATCCCAGTATGCAGCGTGGAGACCGACACACACTCAACAGTAACGGGTGAGCATGAGCCCGCAGCCTGCTCCACCTCGATCACCTCCCTTGCCTGGTCGCAGCGCCCCAGCATCCTCCAGCCCACAGCTCCTCGGGGATCCCGTCCCCAGCACCAGCACTGCTCTCCACAGGCTCCCTCCTCTTGCAGCTGTCAGCCTGCTCAGACCCCTGCCGTCCATCCTTTGTTGGTTTCTCTTTCCAGCCATCAGCCCCGAGAATTCTCTTGGAGCTATCCTGGCCTCTCTGCAGTGCCAGAGCTGCTTCATTCAACTCATGGCTGCCCTGGATCGTCCACTGTAGGGCACCAACAGGCACTGTCTTTGTGGCAGCAAGAGGCCTGCCATCCTGCAGCCTAAATGCCTGTCAAATCTTCATCAGAAAGAGCCCAGGCTTTCCAGGTGGGTGGTCTGGCCTTGCTTTCTCTGCCCTCCCTCTGGGGTCAGTCCTGACCCTTCTGTGTTGTGGGCTCTCCTACCCCCTTGTCACACCTCTGCACAGGCTGCTGTCTGACTTCCCGCTATCCCACCCTCTCCTGCCCTCAGCTCCACTCATGTCTGGGGGCCCACGTGGACCACTCCACAATGCTTATCTTATGCATCCATCATCCTGCTGGAGGCTGGACTCCCTCAGCATGCAGTCTCTTTCCAGGCCTGGTAAACCACAGGGACCTCAGCGTGTGCCCACAGTGAACAGGGTGTGTGTCTTGTCACCTGCAGAACCGTCTTCACAGGCCAGGTGGTCACAGGGTCTTGGTGCTCACAGTGAAGCTGGACTCCAGTGGCACATGCAATCAAATCCAGCCTGTACCCTGTGCGAGGCTGGGCCCATGGGGCCCTGGCACACCCTCTGCACTCTGCCGGCCCTGCCTGAGGGCTCCCACTTTCCAGCTCTCCAGCAGCATCACCCACATTCTCCTTGACGCTTATGCTGAACTCAAGGGCTGTGTGGGCCAAAAAAGAAAGCTACTGGAATACAGAGGCTTGTGCTAAGCCACACCTGCTTCATCTTGGCTTACTGTTCTCTTGTGTGCTCATCGTTCCAGAGATTCTTCTTGTTCCCAACCAGTACAGTGGGACAGAAATGCTTCACTTCTGGGGTCCGTTGTTCTGGCTATACGGGTTCACTGGATGTGCTCATGCTTCTGTCTCCTTCTAGGAAGCCGGCGTGGCTTTGTCACAAGACCAAGGAAACACTGCGATCCGCAGCTGCACAATGGGGCTCCGACTCCCTAGCGGTGGCAGTCAGGTTTGGCAGCCGCTTTTCCATTTCCAGAACTGGTACACCGGAGAGGCGGGCATTTGCTGAGTGACGGAAGGAGGACAGCCCACAGGGCGGCGTTACCCAGCAGGGGTTAATGTGAGCACATGATCAAAAGGTGGTTTTCAAGCAAACTGGGATTAGGGCAGATTAACAGCAGCCGACTGGAGACAGCCCACATTCCGGAACACTGCAGGCTCCGTGGGGTGGGCCTCAGTAGATGCAGGCTCTGTGTTCCTCCCAGGTCTCTCTGAGACACGGTGTGCACTGGCAGATTCCCAAGAGCATGATGGCACCAGCATCACACCCGACCTCCACGTCCTGGCCCGTTAGCCCCTTGAGATCCGGCCACACTAACCTCTTGGCTGCCAGGAGGCCTGAACATTATGCAATGAAGGCCAAGGGGAGGACAAGCTGCCTGAGCCAGAGAACCTGAGAAGGGGCAGGTCTCACCACGGAGCTCTGCTGTGAAGACATAGAGGCCCAGAAGAGCACAGTCACTAATGCTGGCCCAAGGGACCTGGATAGCTCAGAAGCGAGCAGGACCAGGCTGAGGACAGATTACAGGGTTTCGACAGGACATAGTCATCTCAGGGATTTCCTTGTGGGCACAAGTCACAGATGGTGTGGGAGCAAATCCAAGGTTGTCCTCTCCCTTGCCCAGGTATGTGCCTTGAGTGACAAGAGCATTGTGGCTTGTGTCTACATGTCCCCCAAAAGCCTCATGCATATAGGTGGGGCTTTGGGTGTGATGCTGGGAGGTGAAGTCTGGTGGAAGAGGAGGGCTACTGTGGGTGTGGACTGGAAGGGTGTTATATATCCCTGCTCCTCCCTTAATGGTGCTGCTTCCTGCCTGCCAAGCAGTCCTTCCTTGGAGCCAGCCCACTATGGACTGAAACCTCTACTAACTGTGAGACAAAATAATCCTCTCCTCTTTTGACTTGTGAGTGTCAGGTACTTTGTCCCAGCAACAAGAAAGTAAGACAGACAGTGACCTGCAAGGTGAGGCCAGCAGCTGACCTGAGAGGCAGGCTCTCTTCTCCTACCGGCCCGCAGCAGCGTGCACCCCGTGAGCAGAGCCCAGGGACTGCACGTGCCACCCACCTGCAGAAGCCAGAGAAGAACCCACCCCGGTGACCCAGAGCCAGGAGCCTGTGCAGCTGCCCTGTCTCCTGCAGGTACCTGAGCTCGGTCCTGATGTGGGAAGCTGCTCCACAGCTTAGAAAACTAATGCAGGTGACTTTATTAAAGGACAGAATTCATTAAAAGGCATTTTAGACCTTTTCCTAAGTATTTCAACCATGTGCAATAAATGCACTGCTTATCTTTCATTCATATCAACAATCTAAATTCTAAGAACTTCACTTAAAATGATTAAATTGAATGAGAGAAGTTAAACATTTTTGTTCTATACATGAACAAATTTAAAGGCTGTTGTTTTAATGTGAAGGATACTCATTCATTCTTTGTCCTATTAATGTCCAGTTTTAAAAGATTTAGGGAATGAAGAGAACCTCACGAGCCAAGAAAGGATATTCTCTGAGCGGGGGGGTCTGGGTCTGGACGTAGTCCTCGCAGGCCTGGCGCAGCTGCCTGTAGAGCATCGGTGAGGCTCTGTGAGAGCACAGGTTTTCCACGGCCTGGGCAAAAGGAAGCAGCGGTTACTAGGCAGGAGCACGGGGTCAGGGTGAAGCTCGACAGCTGCCTCTAACCACAGGGACCCTCCTCCTCCTCCTCCTCCTCTGCACACTCAGGGTGCTCACTTCAGGCAGGGGTCTGCTTACAGCCCAGGAGCTAACTCGGAGACAGACTGAGGGCCCTCAAGACCTCACATGCCTCAGCTTTGCTCCAGGACAGCTGGGTGTTTCTGGATGCCCGACTGTTGAGTCTGAGGCAGGGTGTGCATGCACGTTCACCCTGACAACAGCAACAACCCCTGCCCCTGGCCCCCTGCCCTCTGCCCTCTGCCAGGGTGGTGACACAGGCTTATGTCTGAAGGCGAGGTGTACTGCAGAATTCACTTACTATTGCTACCCACATCGAAGATCCAGATCAAAGAATTCCACACTTTTACCAGTTCTAAGAACATTTACTTTCAAGTCTTGTGTACAAAGCTGGAAGAATCTCTTTCAATTCAAATGTGAAACATTATAAATGGAAGTGTGGTTTTTCTAGTGACTAGTTTTGAGCCATTTAAAAAGCATGTGGGCCCAGGTTGCACAGGAAATAGACCAAGAATCAACAGGTCAACAAACCTACAAAATGGTAAAACAATTTTGCCAGCTATTCCTCAGACAGAGGACTGGTATCTAAAACATAAAAAGAAATTAGAACCTCCATAATAAAAGACCCACTCAAGAATGGGTAAAGGAAATGAATAGACACTTCTCCAATGGCCAATAAACACATGAAGAAATGTTCAACGCTGGGCTGGGGATGCAGCTCAGCAGCACAGCACCTGCCTGGCAAGCAGAAGGCCCTGAGTTCAATTCCTGGCACCAAAAAAACAAACAAAAAAGAAATGCTCAACATCAGTGGAATGCAAATTACAACACTAAGATCCCATCTTATTCCAGAAAAAATGGCCATCATCAAGAAATTGAACACCAACAAATGCTGCGAGGATATGGGGAGAGAGGAACCCATCTACACTGCTGGTAGGGATGTAAACTGATCCAAGTGCTGTGGAAATCAGTATGCAGTCCTCAAAAACCTAAAAATAGAAACTCCATTAGACCCAGCTATTACCCTTTTAGCTACTCCCCACAAAGAGTTAGACATCCTATTACAGTGCTATGTGTATACCCCTGTTTATGGCAGCACAACTCATAATAGCTAAACCTTGGAAGTGGCCTGTATGTCCAACAAACAAATGGATAAAGAAAATGTGGTGTTTATATACAAAGGAGTACTACTCGGTCATAAAAAAGTATAAACTTGAGTCAACTGTAGGAAAATGGATGCACTTTGAGACCATAATATTAAGTGAAATAAACTGGACACACAAGTTTAAATATCACGTAACTTCTCTTATATGAGAAATCCTAAGTAAAAGACAGATAACAGGAAGGAGGGAGATTCTTTTCAAAAGGGAAGGGGATCAAGAGGTGGGGGAGGAAGGAGGAGGGAAGGAAGGGGATGGAAAGAGGAAGTGAGATGTGCTATGCACATGGATCCCACGAGGAATGTGATTGGATACTGCACACAGGCACTGATAAACAAAACTGTATGAAAAACATGTAAGGACATACAGAATGGATACACATTAGAAAAAGCATCCAAATCTAACTCACGTATATTCCTCTAGGAAGGAAGGTAAGCTAATATTTTACAGACACTCACCACAGCGGTATGAAGAATTACTGATTCCAGCGCTAAACATCAGAACTGCTACACATCCCACTAACCTACATTAAGTACATACATTGAAGCTACTGTGTAAAATACGTGCGTCTTTACAAAGGTCAAGAAACCCAGAACGACAACAGACACTGTAATCTGTTTCTCCCCAACACCCTGTCTTAGCCTGGAAGGAAGGGTCCCTACACTCCACTCACGCTGCGGCCCCTGGCCCAGGCCGCCCGCTCTGCTACCCTCTTCTCTCCGGAGATGCACACAAGCGCACAGCAAAGGCTCTGCCCCAGCGGTTGCTGAATTCCACCAACATGATTGTTACAGAGGAAGTTTTCGCAGGATACGTGAAGACACCTATTTTCCTAGGCAAAATTCAAGACGAACTTCCTGGTGCACAACCTTCATAAAACAGTGACTCCCTGGGACTGTTTTCCGGGAGCCAAGCCCACTGCTAGGCACATGCTTACAACTTACAGGGGTGCAGAGATCCACTTCGTCCTTGGGACTAAGACTGGGGGACGTCCTGCTGCAGGCACTGGCTTCCTGTTACAAGCACCTTGTTGCCAGGGATCTGGGGACTCTGCGCTGTGCAGGAACAGCGTGACACACAACCCTGCCCAGGTAAGCTTCTAATGTCCCCTCTTGACACACAAAGGGGCTACTCAGCCAGGTAATGTGTGCTCAAGTTAGTGTTGTATGACCATCAGTGCTTTTAAGAATCACAGCAAGTTGGGCACAGTGGCCTACACCTGTAACTCCTGCTGCTAGGACGCTGAGATAGGAGGATCACAATCACAAGTCCAAAGCCAGCTGGGGAACATAGTGAGACCCTGTCTCAAACAAAGGGCGAGGGCACACGTAGCTCTGTGGTAGAGCCCCTGGGTTCAATCCCCGTGCTGAAAAACAACCATGCCAGAGAGGCAGCACGGAATCCACTAACTGGCTGTGAGAAAGCAGCAGAACTTGGAGTCTACTCACTCACACGTCCCTACCCAGCGTCTCCTCCTAGCAAGTCACACGGGAGCACAACATCAGGGTGGACCCAGGGGGTCAGCCCCTCCGGTGTGGGCATCAGAAGAGCAAGGGGAGGGAGTGGAGGGGTGGAGCGGAACATGAGGTTAGCAGAGAGGAAGCGATCACAGACTGAAGCCAAGGGAAAGCAGGCCAGCACTAGAGCAGTCACGATACACATGGCGAAGAAGCAGTGACAAACCCCCAAGCCCCATCCCACAAACACCCCGTGCCACACAGTCTGGGAACCACCACAGAAAAGGACAGATCAGGGGAGCAGGGACAGTGACTCCACTGCCCATAGTGCAGCACACACAGGAGGCAGCACAGGACTTCTGGAACCGGCGCTCCCTTGGGGCAGGCCCGGCACTACCCGGCACAGGACTTGCCTGGCCCACTGGGACAGGGCGCTAATGGTGCTGGATCCCCCGGCCCCTCCCTGGATGCAGAAATCAAATCAGGGTGAGAGGAAGCTCAGGGGAGTCTCCCAGCAAAACGGCACCTATCACCGCTTTTACTACTGTGGCACGTCCGCCCCCAGTGGGGAGGGGTCCCCACCCACAGGACAGGTCTACAGAGGAGCCCACTGGGCCCAAGGTACGAGAGACAGCGTGTCTCCTGCTGTGGTCCACTTAGGTGCTCAATTCACTCCTCACAGCAAGTACTGTGTCCCTCTGTCCAGCACTTTCTGGGCTTTTCCACTTCAGTTTTAGCAACTCTGTCAACACGTTCAACACCTACGCCTCCTGACCTCCCTCCCTGAGAGCTGCTGACAGCCAGCCGGCTGGACTCTCCTCAGACACAGCTTGGTCCTTTCTGAGGGCTCTGCTTTCCTCTGGAACCCACTCGGCCTTCCTCTGACAGCTCCTGCAAACATGGCCTTCAGGGCCCTGCTGTCCCACTGAGCTGACAAGAGGACCAGAACTTGTGGACCTGAGACACAAATGCACTTTCCTCAGGGGAAGTCCCTGCAGACTGTGCTCAGGTCCATAGAAGCCAAAGTCCCCTCTGCTCCCCACCGAGGAGAGCCCAGATGGTGGCACATGTGAGACTTTCTCACCTGTACTGTGACCCAAAAGCTAAGCAACAGAGATAGGAGAACCTCTATCCCCAACCAGGGGGCCTTACCTGACAGGCTCCACAGAGTTTATGCCAATGGTGGGCAGGGGATGAAACTTCCTAGTTTCCCCAAATTACCACCAGCCCTGCAAACTCTGGTGAGAATGAGATCTTCCACACAAGACCACCCCTCCTGACAAGCTGGGACTCCATTCTGCAATACCAAGCGAGACACACTGCCACCTGGGCCAGCAACTGCATGCTCGCCTCCCAGCTCACTGGTGCCTCTGCAGGGGTAGGGGGATCACAGGGCCCCACATGAGCCAGGGGACCAGAGATCCTGGAACACAAAGGTCCATCTGGTACAGGGCCTGTGGAGCAAGTAACCCTATACCTCTGAATTTCAGTACAGACCCCCAGCCAGGACGACTAAAGACATTCATGATATTCACAGGGACCAGTTTATGTTTTTTGTTTTTTTTTTCTTTTGAGACAGGGTCTCATTGTGTAGTTCAGGCTGGCCTTGAACTCACTATGTAGCCCAGGTTGGCCTCGAACTCATGGAGATCCTCCTGCCTCAGCCTCCCAAGTGCTGGGATTACAGAAGTGTACCACCATGCCTGGCTAGGGACCAGATTTTGAGATGCACACGTGGCATGGCTAAGCTGATACCAGATGGCCCAGTCTCCACAGGAAAAAGAATGGTAAGCCTCAGGTATAAGATACAATGTTTTACTAGATCAAAAACCTATGATTGCTCAGGTACTTGGTGGGATTTTTGCTTCTGGTCAGGATGCAGTAAATTGACTGGATTCATGCTTCTTTCAGAAAAAACTAAAACCCAGACAAAATATCTGAAGCAGCAGGCTTCAGGGCTCTGAGGACAGCGATCTCTGGGGCAGGGGACAGCCCGGCGCTCTGCTCCCCACGTGAGCCATTTACAAGCTGCGCCAGGGCCCAAGGAAGTAGGCGAGTGAGGGCCTGCTCCAGGGAGGCGAGCACTCACTCCACAAGGCGGGAGCCAGGGCACAGCATCAAGGGAGGTCCGGCCTCAGCAGTGGGGACAGCCAGCCCCAGACACAACGATGCTCTGGCCAGCCTAACAAATCCTAAAGCAAGACTCGAAAGAACAAACAGGGGCCGGGGATTTAGCTCAGTGGTTCCACCGCCTGCCTTGCAAGCGCAAGGACCCAAGTTCAATCCCCAGTACCAAAAAAAAGAACAAAAACAGGTTCCAATTAATTTCAGTGTGCCCAGAACAAAGGTCAAGAACACTTACAGGAATAGAAGAACACCAGCACACTATGTGGAATCCACATCTGACAGCAAGCAAAGACCACCAGACACAAAAGAAGTAGGAAAACAAAACCCTTAATGAGGAGCAGTCAACGAGTCAAAACCAACACAGGACTGACTAAAAGGTGGGTGACAGGCCAGTACAATAAAATGATGGCTACTGGTGGGCATGGTGGCACATGTCTGTCATCCCAGCAATCCGTAGGCTAAGGCAGAAGGATGGCTGTGAGTTCGAGGCCAGCGTGGGCTGCACAGGGAGACCCTGACTCGAAATAAAGGACTGCACGTGTCCAAAGGTTAAACAGAGACACAGAAGATGTAAAAAGACTCGAGAGCAAGGTGAGACACAAACCTGTACCAGGTGGCGGTGCCAGTGGCTGAGATCAGAGGATCAGAGACCCTGGACGAAGAAAAGCCAGACAGCCCACGTGGATGCAGGACGCCTGTGGTGCATTATAAACCTCCTCAGAGAAAGCCCAGGTGGCTCTGCCACGGCATCTTCTCAAGCACCTCAAGAAATGACACCGACCCCATACAAACTCCAGAGCAGGGAGGGGAAAAATACTTCTCAAAACTCATACAGCCAGTTTCCTTTGCTGGACAAAGATACAGTAACAAGAAAACAGCAAGATAACAAAATGTGAGCAAGCTGAATCCAACAGTACATAAAAAAGAACACATCCTGACCAGCTCTGATTTAGCCCGAGTGCAAGATTGGTTTCTGAGAAAGGAATCAGTGAATATAATGAACAAACTAAGAAACAGAAATCATCAATCCTTTCACGGGATGAAGGAAAAAGAACTCTCAAGCTGGGAGCAGAAGGGAAAGCCCTCCAACTGGGCATCACACTCACACAAAAGGATGGCAGGCCCCCTAAGCCAGGAAGCCTGGGAGGCCACTTTCCAGTCTAACCTGCGTCCCCACGTACGCCGCCCTGGAGCTTCTAACCAGCATGGTGAGGCAAGGAAAGGAAACGACAGGCATGCAGGTTAGCAAGGAAAAAGTACACTGACCTCTATTCACAGACGGCATGCCTGTCTCTACAGAACACCTGACAGAATCTAAGGAAAATCTACAAGTAACCGAGGTCAGCAACACAGCAGGACACATGCTCAATATATTAAAATAAAGGTAATTTCTCTATAACAGTGAGAATATAACAGCCTGGGAGGCTGAGGCAAGTTGACCCTAAGTTCAAGCCCAGCCTGGGCAATTTGGCAATAGAGAGAGATGCTGGGATGTAGCTCAGTGTGAAGCCTCTGGGTTCAATCCTCAGAACACATACACACACAAATAAGGGACAAAGTTCACAGAAGATGTATGAGATCTGTACCCTGAAACTAGAAAACACTGCTGAGAGAAATAAGAGAGACCTGAACATAGAGCTATCCTGATCACTGTTTGGCCAGCTCAGAAGCGTTGCTATGTCACTTCTCTCTGCCCTGATCTATAAATTCCACATATCAATAAAATTCTAGCAAGTCTTTTGGTAGAAACTGACAGATTCTCAAATTCATATGGAAATACAAAGGACCAAGAATAGTCAAAAGGACTTTGAAAGAGTAAGTCTGAGGCCAGCACGCCCTTGTTACACCCACTCCTAGATGGGCAGCTGACATCTGACAGAGAAGCAAAGACAGTTCAGTGAGGAAAAGGCAGACTTTCAATAAACGATGTTACAACTGGACAGTTAGACAGAAAATCACATTTTGGTTTATAGATCACAATATACACAAAAATTATCTCAACATAGGTCAAAACCTAAAGGTAAAATCTGAGCCTCTAAAGTATCAACAAGGAAATTCAAGAAAAAAATCTTTGAGATCTTAGCTTTCTTGGATACTAAAAGCACAACCCACAGAGGAACAGCTGATACGCTGGACTGCAAAACTTGTAACTACTCCCCTTCAAAGGACATAAGGGAATCAAGGTACAAACCACAGACCAGGAGAAGAGACGTGCAAGATTGACAGAGGGCTTTTACCCAGAATACATACTAAACTCACATATTCAATAATAGGAAAACAACCCAATCTAAAAAACGAGCAAAAGACTTGAATTAAATGTTTCGCCAAAGATACATGGAATGCCAACTAAACACTGGAAAAGATGCTTAGTACCAGTTGGGTAATGCAGAGTAAAAGTGCAATGAAAAGCCACTACACATGTATGAGAACAGTTAAAACTACAGACTGCTAGCACCAAGTGCTGACAAAGGATGTGGGACAACTTGAACTCGATACACTGCTGGTGAAGATACAAAGAGGTTTGGCCACTTTGGAAAGTGGAGGCTGCTCATGAAGTTCAAAATACCCTTGCCATGTGACCCTGAGAACATCCAGATGCTTTCCCGAGAGGAATGAGAATGGATGTCCATATAATCACTTACCCAGTAATGTCCACAGGGGTTTTGCTCCTAACAACCAAACACTAGACACCAAAATGTCCACAAACATTTGTGTTGTACAGCCACACTGCTTAGTGATAAAATGAACAAATCCTGAGCACAGTGTGAGTCTCAAAAGCACTCCTGAAAGCCAGACACAAAAGACAGCAAAGGCATGATTCCATTTAGATGATCAGACATGACAAAATGTGCCTGAAAACAAATCCAAGATTGTCAGGAGGGGAAGCAGGAAGGGGACTGACTCCTCAGGGGGCTGGGGAAGTTTTTAGGTAATGAAAATACTCTATATCCTGACTGCAGTGCTGGAAATAGCTCTATGTCTGTTCAAACCTACTGGAGTGCATGTTAAACGTAAATGACACCTTAATAAAACTGATTAAAAAATATAATCAACTCACATATAAAGAATGGATATATGTGCACCAAACTTCGGTACAGGGACCACAAGTGTTTTGGATTTCAGGTTTTACCGGATTTTATGACATTTACACATACATAACAAGACACTCTGGGGACCGGATCCAAGTCTAAATGTGAAATTCACTTATGTTTCACATACGCCTCATTCACATACCTTGAAGGCAATTTTATAAATTTTTACCACCCTGGTGTTTTGACTGCAACCTGTCACATGAGGTCAGGCCTGGAACTCTCCAAATTATGCCATCATGCTGGCACACAAAACATTTTGGACTTTGGAGAATTTCAGAGTTTTGGATTAGGGATGCTCAAGCTGTAGTAGTTTTCTTTGGGTGGTGGAAATACAGGCAACTATCCAAAAAAGTTTCTTTTTTTGTACTTTCTACAATTTTTTAAATGTACTCATTTGTCTAAACGGGAGAAAAATTTAAATTCAAGCCTTTTAACAGAACTATGTGCTTTCGTTACCTAAAACGTAAAATTAGAATACTTACCGAAGCATTACTTTATAAAATGACCCAAAAAGTCTGCTTTGAGTGAAATATCCAAACAGCTAAATGTACTTCTGGCCATTTTTTCCCTTAGAAATAGTGTCACTATTTTCAGTGTACCTGTAACAAAATCTGCAACCTAGTCTGCAACAATGAACCACAAGGTACAACAAAGAGGCCGAAAAACGCTCTGGGAGCAAGTGAAGCAGTAGTGTGTACAGTATTAGAGTTCTCGGTGGAGTTCCAGCAGGGACTGAGCGCGCGGGTGGAGGCCGTCGGGGCCCCGGCTCGGCTCCAACCTTTCTCTCGCAAGACCGCGGAGGACACGACCTCCTCCTCCGCCTGGGTACACCCGCGGGCTCACCTGGTACAGCTCCTCCAGGTTGTACCTGATGGACGTGCTGCTCTGGATGGCCCGCACCGCCTCGTGCAGCTTCTGCCACGTGTCCTGCGTGTAGTTGTCGGGCAGCCGCGGCCTGTCTGTGGGGACGGAGGGTCAGCGGCCGTGGGGACTGGGCGGCCGGGGCCAGCGGGGAGGCCGGTGCCAGCGGGGAGGCCGGGGCCCCGGAGGCCGGAGACTAGGGAGATCGGTTATCAAGACCCTGGGAGGCGGGGACTTGGGGGGAGGCCGGGAATGGAGGACCAGGGAGGCCGGGGACTCGGAGGCCGGGCCCACGCGCCCCCTGCACCCGCGCCCCACCTCGGAAGTTCTTGATGACCAGCTTCCTGGAGCCGCCCGCGCCCCCCGGCTTGGCTGCGCCCCCCGCCAGCGCCGCGGGCTTGGTGAGGCCGTTGGTGCGGCCCACGAGCGCCGAGACGCTGCCCTTCCGCGGGCCCTCGTCCGCCATGGCTCGGCCGCCCCGCCCCGCGCCTGCTCCGCCCCGCCCTCGTCCGTCCGTGCGCGCGCCCGCGCCAACCGCCGCCGTGCCCGCCCTGGGCGCGCCGGCGTCCTGGAGGGCTCAGAGCGCGCGGGGCCGGTCCTTCGCGGACATCCGCTCCGGGGCCCCTGAGATCTGCGAGCCCGCGGGCGCGCGCACCCCGGGGCAGCGCCCGGCCGCACTCCCCTTCCGGGCTCGGGCTCGCCGCCCCACCCGGAACCAAAGTACTCAGGCAGTGGCGCCCGGGGGCCCGGTGGGGGATGGACGCGCGCCGGAAGTGACGCTCGCCGCCCGCGACAGCTGGCGACGGCCATGGCGCATATCACCATCAACCAGTATCTGCAGCAGGTGGGTTCCGCGGCTCTGCTTCCGTGTCGGCCCATAGGCAGCGGATCTCGGAGTCGGGCAGGGCGAGAAGGGTCTGCTGGGAGGGAGGGTATGGGGGCCCGCGGGCCCGTAGACCACCGGAGCCGCTGCTCCCTGCAGACCCGCCCCGCCCTTCCGACCCAACCGCAGACCCTGCCAGGACCCCTGCTCCCTTCGGATCCTCCCATAGGCCCCACCTGGATTCCGCTCCCGGCCTACCCACCCAGCCCTTAGGAGCCACTGGTCACAGCCTCCGTGTAGTTATACTGTGTTCGCCTGCAGCACTCCTCGTATCTTTTGGTAGCTATGTTTACAGTGTTTCTGACCAAGGCCGGTGAATGGTAGGAGCACGCGGCCTGTGTATGACTCTTGGTTTAGCATTAGCTTTGTCATCAAGGACCCAGGACCTTACCACCTCTCTGCTCTCGTCTGGCTGCCTTGGTGGTCTCCCCTCAGCTAGCGTATGGTAGCAGTGACTTCTGTGACCAGCACGAGAAGAATATGTTGTCTTCACACTCCCTGGCTTTCCATGAGGGAAGAAAATGTGTCTAGAAACCCTCTCCTCTACTCGAACTTCGGATCGTTTAGAATGATGTCACCCCTTGCTGCAAGGGAAACTGGGAGACCAGGGGTTGTCATTTGGGGCCTGTATTCCTGGGGCTGGGCTCTGCTGGTTTAAGGAAAGGGAAAGGGACTTGATTAACTGGGGGAGCAGTTGGTGGTGTCGGCTGCAGCTGTTAGGTCACAGCTGAAATGTCACGTGCACAGAGAGAGTTTCCTTGATGGTTCAATTCAGGAGAAGCCTTATCTTGATTGTGTGGTTTTATTTTCTTGTTAATTTCATGACAGTTTTTTCTTTTTGTTCTTTTTCTGTCTAAAACTTAGCTCCATGAAACTAATAGCCTTGTCTTTCTTGCTTTTGCACTGTGGCTCAGGAAAGTTGTTGACTGGGTGAGTGGAGGCCAACAGAAAAGGGAAGTGTGGTCAAAGGGGCAGGCAGAAAAATGTTGCCAACACGCAGGCCTCACTCTAGAGAGCAGTAGTTACTCATTGTGGACCGCCAGACTAAATTTTATTTCCTTCTCTCTCATCAAAGCACCTCTCCTCTTCGTCATGTGTTCTCAGAGGAGCACTCTGAGAATTCTTTCTTTAATTATGAGTGAGAATAGTTTGGGATGATGATAAGACTAGGAATTAGAAATTAACGATGAATGCTGTGCCATTTCTGCCTTGGAGCCAGCTGACTGTGGACTGAAACCTCTGAAATCTTGAGTCAAAATAAACTGCTAAGGGGCCGGGGATTTAGCTCAGTGGTTTCGCCGCCTGCTGCACAAGCACAGGGACCCGAGTTTGATCCCTGGTACCAAAAAAAAAAAAACCCTGCTAAGTTGGGGTGTTAGGTATTTTGTCCCAGTGACTGCAAAGCTGACTAATACACCATCATTATTTGTTTGGAAGCTCCAGTTGTCCCTTCTTCAGCACCTCTTCTGCTGGTTTCTCTGGCTCTTTAAACAGTCCCCATCCTTCTTTGAGCCTTTTCTGGTAGGCTCTTTCTTTCAGGCTTTCCCAGTTTTTTCCCTGCCTCAGTCCTGGAGTCAGCCCTTTTTCCAGGGAGCTCTGGTTCCCATTGGTGTTTCTGTGGACCTACGCCTGCCAAAGTTGCCATGGAGGCTGACTTCAGAAGGCTCGAGCTTGTGGGGCTAGAATGACTAAACCAGCTCTGGAGCCCTGCAGACCAGGATCTGGCCAGATTGTCAGTAGTGTTAGCTCTTGCCAAGGTGATGAGGGGAAGGAGAGGTCCAGTGTGTCTGCCCAGACCCGGGAAGGAGGCTGCCCACTGTCACTCTGGGCTCTGCATCATCTCATTCGTTCCTCCTGGCACTGCCACCCTGGCCAGGGGACCCCAGAGGCTCATTTCTGGCTGGACCTGGCATTTTTTCTTGTGTGGGCCCAGGACACGGGCAACCCTGTGCAGAAGAAGCAGTGTTGCCCTGTCTGGGTCACCTTCACCCTGCTGATGAGGACGCAGACACATTGAACGCGCAGCTTGATGGCTTTGTGGGGACCCTGGCCCCTCCCGGGCCCTCAGTGGCCTCCTGCTTTCGGATGACCTCCCAGGCCTGTGCAGGGCTGTGAGGAAAGAGACTTGTTCTGTGGCTGTGTTCTCTTCATGCTCGGGCCGGTGCACAGAGCGCACAGTGATGTGTGGAGCTGGTGAGAAGGGGATGCGGCACGGCCCTTAGTGGGCTGTGCCCTCGAGGCGCTGCGTGGATGTGGGGCCGGCTGGGCGGGATCTGCTGTTTCTCTGAGGGCACAAGCCTGTGGCCTGGCCTAGATGCCTGTGACGTGTCACAGAGTCATGACTTCTTCCTTGTCTCTTCCTCTGTGTTTCAACCATTCCTGCCCCTGCCCAGACAGGTTCTCACTGCAGCAATGGCCAGTGACCTCATGAGGCAGCATCAGGATTAGGACGCCAGTGTCACCACCACTGCCTCCAAGCAAAATTCAGGTGTTTTTGTTTGTTTGCGATTTTGAAATCTTTGTAATAAATCTCACAAAGGATGGTGTTCAAATATTTCTTTTTTTGTTTTTTTGAGACAGGGTTTCACTGTGTAGTTCAGGCCAGTCTTGAATTCACTATGTAGCTCAGGCTGGCCTTAAACTGGTGGCAGTCCTCCTGCCTCAGCCTCCCATGTGCTGGGATGACAGGCCTGCACCACCCCACCTGGCTTTAAAAGTTCCTTATGTTCTCTTTCTGTGTGGCTATGCTGTCATTTGGCATCTGTTTATGTGCATATGTTTCTGTTTGTGTTCAGTTATATGGCTGACTTTCTTCCATCATGTCTCTTGGCTATGTTCTTAAGGAACATGATATTGAAGCGCATGCTCAGAAACTTGCCAGCATCTCTCACTGCCTTGCAGAATGGCTCTGGGTCGATCTGCCTTTTCCTTCCTCTGTCTTCTCTGAAGTGTGAATGTGATGCATAAGCACAGACACAAATTGCGTGTTTCTTCTTGTATTTCCTTCATTCTCATACGAGAAGCAGCACTCTGTTTCCTCTCTCACTGGAGTGTAGATTCTGGGGATTGTCCCCTCTCAGCTCATGTTTTCCTCATGTGTAAGATGATGGCCTGGTGTGCCTTTGAACAGCCGTTTGGTAGTGTCCTCAACCAGTTTCCTAGATTCAAATGATAGATTAGCTGTGAGGCAAATTCCTCACCCCTGTGCTTTGGCTGAGAAGTCGGAGTCCAAGCCCTCCCTGTGTGCTGGGGCTGCTGTATGATGGGGCCATGCAGCAGGGTCTGGCAGGGGGATTCCTCTGGGTGTAGATACCACTGGGCACAGGAATGCTGGCTCAGGGGAACACCAGGTCCTGGGTTGCCTGCATCACCTTTCCCCACTAGCATGGTAGCTGTGTGTTCTTGCAGCCTTGGTCATTCTAACCACACATGGTGGCCCGGCGATCTCTCAGCTTTATGGTGCGCTCAAAAGAAACTGTACCTCGGGCATCGAGCATGGGTCTCCCCAGGCTGTGACGACTGCTGTGCAGCTCGACCCTCTCTTGTGAAGCCTGCAGCTTAGCAAGCACAGCGCTGGCCAGCCCTGCCACCCCGAGGGAAGCAGATGACACTCTCAGCGCACTGGCTTGCTCACTCTGACTTTCTGTGGGTTCTGTGTCTTAAAGGTGTTTCTTTCTGACTTACCTATCCACGTCGTATGTCCAAGAGCATCAGATCCTGGTGGGCACATAGGGAATTGTGTCTTGTCACTCGTAGCTGACACTATTTAGAGCCTTCGGGACTCTAGCCTTTTGGATGCCCTTGTTATAAATGGCTTCCTGGTCAGGGTCCCACGCGTGGGCTGGGGTGCCATTCTGTGCCTGCGTCCCAGCTACTAGGAGGCTGAGGGGAGAAGAGCGCTTGAGCCCAGTAGTGGTAGAGCAGCCTGGGCAAGGGAAGAAATCCCTATGGGCTCCAAGTTTTCATGTGTAACTTACTATTGCTCGGTTCTGTTACTATACTACAGACGCAGCTACACGCTTAGCTTCTCTTCACTCAGCAGTGCGTAAAGTAGGTCCTCTTGCCCTCCCCTGGGCGGCTCCTGTGGTCAGTTGGCCTGGCGTGTGGTCCTGTGCTGCTGCTCCCTGTGCCCACACGATCCGCACGGTCCTGCTCTTTTTTCTGCAGAGCCAAATCAGGAAGTTTCCCTGCAGTGAACCGTCTCCCCATGTACCAGTCAGCACACCAGGGACTTTCCCATCTTGCTGCGTGTGGGCCTGTTCCACTCTCAGCAGGTATCTTGTCATGTGAGCATGATGGCATTCATTTAGCCATATTCCTTTCTCTTTTATGTTTAGGTTGAGTAGATGCCTTTTGAATTTTGAATATATATTTTTTCAAGCTTTTGTTATTGCTTGCTTGATTTTAAGATGGTATCTCAGGGTGTTACCCTGGTTGGCCTTGAACTCCTGGACTCAGGCCATCCTCCTGCTTCAGCCTCCCAGTAGCTAGGAATACCCAAGCATACCACGGCACACCGCTTTTAAGCTGAGTTTTTTCATAAGCTACTCAGTATAAGTGAATTTTCAAATCTATCATTAGTGTGACTAAATAAAACTAGAATATCGCCTTTGTTAATAACCAGGTAGTGGGCCACTAACCTATCTTGCTTCTCTGGCTTTCTTGCTTTCCTTGTTTTCTTGCCTTCAGGAGACGCATTTGGAAATGAGTTTCCTGTTCCTGGCTTGAGTGTGGACATCTTGTGTCCGAGTGATCCTGGCCCCTTTCCGAGTAGGGGAGATTGATCTCTGTGGTGTGCAGCCTGTTGCTAGGTCCTGGGAGAACAGAGTGTTCTCTTTTGCTTAGGTTTTCCCTTTGGCATATTGCAGGTGTATGAAGCGATCGACACCCGAGATGGAGCGTCGTGCGCAGAGCTGGTGTCCTTCCAGCACCCTCATGTGGCAAACCCCCGGCTGCAGGTTGGTGATGCCCTGAACACCAGGCACCAGAGGGAACTTCAGGTGGCCAGTTCTCAGGTCGTTTGGAGTTAGAAGAAGACTCATATCATCGCTTTTGTTTAAAAACGTGGAAGTTCTTTATGCTTTACGCGACACCATTTCACTTACGGAGCCTGTGCCTTGCGTTCCTGCACTTAGCTTCCCTCAGAGCTCCCTGGGGTTTGGAGACCCGAGGCGTGCGCAGATCAGGGCGTCCAGCAGACAGGCCCTGGGTGTGGCTCTGTCCAGACCCGTCCCTCCTCACAGCCCTGGGAGCCATCTGTGCTGCAGCTGTGTCCCCCAGTCACCACCGGGCCGTCAGTGCAGCCACAACTGCCAGCGTTGGTGTTCTTTAGGCCCAGGTGCCCAGCCGCAGGACCAGGCCAGCAAAGTGGGCTTCTGTGAGAGCATCTGCCAGCCCTGTGTGAAGGCACAGCGCCCTTGATTTAGGGTTTACGTGAGAGCCAAGCAGTGTTTTCTGTACACTGAAAGAACACCTCAGCTTGGAAGGTTACAGAGAACTCAGAGGAAGCCAGGAACAGTCTATTCAGGGCACACTGACATTTTACAAAGCCCCATTTCCTTAGGTTCTCCTATAATACTGGAGTGTGCTCCTGTCAGAGAGCAAAGTCTTATTTTGTTTTGTTTTCTTTTTCTTTTTTCTAGTACTGGGGATTGAACTCAGGACCTTGCTCTTACGAGGCGGGCATGGTGCCACTGAGCTAAATCCCCACCCCAGGGAGCAAAGTTTTTAGAAAAAACCGTGGGGCCAGGAATCTGCATGGCCCTGTCTAGACTGCAGTCCAGACCAAGTAAGGCAGCCTCTGGGGTAGTGACAGGCTTCTCTATCACCTGCACCGAGAGCCCTGGACACAGGTGCCAGGGCAACGGTGCCACTCAGGTTGGCTTGGCCAGGGCACCCCACTCCCGGGGCTGCGTGCTTCCTGTTGTGTGGTCCGTCCGGACCCGTGTAGCCTTTCATATGGCCACTGTCTGAAGCAGTTATTCCTTTATGGATTGTAGAATGTGTTTTCTTCATGTTGTCATTCTCCTCCCTCCCCTTCTTTGTGTGTGGAAATGTGTGTGTCTGCCATATCAATGAGAACTAATCTGTTCCTGGCTTTCTTTCAGTTCTCTGTAATCTATTATGTGTTTGTCAGGAGCCCCCAGAGAAAGAGAGTCTGTGTACATGGAGAGAGAGAGAAAGGGGTATGTGTGTGGTATTGCGGCTCAAACCCAGAGCCTTACCCTCCCTAGTAGTTGGACTTACAGGTGTGTGTATCCACATCTGGTGAGGGAGATGTACCACAAGGAACTGGGCTCATGGTTATGGAGGTGGGAAGTTGCCACCTCCATGCTGGCTCTGGTCCGGCCCCTGGCAGGTTGGCCAGTGCCCACCCACACTGGCTGGGACCACTGGCTCAGGTGGCATCTCAGAGGGGTGCGTCCCAGATGGCCTGGAGGATAGCCATGCGTAGTCTGACATGCCCTGACCGTGGAGGTGACACGTACATCAGCCATCACGCACTGTGGTGCTGAAAGTACCTGAAATGTGGCTGTTGGGAGGAAGAGAGCCTTAGAATTGTTGTTGCCTAGCAGCCAGGACACTGCTCCCTCCAGGAAGCTGTGGCATGCTCACTCCTAGGACAGCATCCCTGACTTGTTAGGCCTGATCATGGAAGCTACTGGGTGTCTTACTTACTGTACCCTCAGCACTTGCTCAATGAAGAGTTCCTGATTGGCTCCGAGATACTAAAAACACGTGAAAGGGGCTGGAATGTTTTCTGGACTGTGGTAGACAAAACTGAATTGTATTTGTGAGCTTCTTGTTTCCTTGAAATATTATATTGATAAACATTGTTGAAGTCATAAGCCTTTTGTAAGTGTTAAATTTTACAGTATTGCTGTGAACTGTGAAGGTTTTGCTTTTTGTTTTCCGGTATGGTGGATTGAGCCCGTGAACCCAGAACCACTGCACTGAGCTACAATCCCCAGGTCCCCTTATTTTTTTGACACAGGGTATTAGCTGAGTCACTGAGTTGCCCAGGCTCAGTTTGAATTTGCAATCCTCCTGCCTCAGCTTCCCAGCGTGGTGGTATCATAGATGTGTACCACTATGCTTGGCTAAACTGAAGTTTTAATGTTTGTCTAACTCTTTGTCTACATTGCATTCTTTCTGAACCCATTTTTTAAATTTCACTATTTTTCTTATTAATCAGATGGCTTCTCCAGAAGAGAAATGTCAGCAAGTTTTGGAACCCCCTTATGATGAAATGTTTGCAGCTCATTTAAGGTAATACAGTGGCGAAGCACAAAAACACAGCTGAAAATGACTGAGCTGAGTAGGAATTTCACCTGCCAGCATCTTATGTTGGAAAGGGTGAATATGTGACTCTGGAAAAGTAGGAAAGTGCATTTGTGATCTGATGTTGGTAAAGAGAAAGCTTTGTGTGGCTGCTGTATCCTGCTGTAGAGAGGCCCTGGATGTTTACCACACAGACTGGGCCATGGTCTTTATCACAGAGGGCGGGGCCTGGCAGAGGACTTGCCTCCTTCACAGAACTGTGGTTTATTTGTTGTTTATGTATTTGTCTGTACTGGGGCCCGAACCCAGGTAGGCAAGTGCCCTTCCACTGAGCTCCATCCCCAGCCCTTTTTTATTTTAACACAGGGTTTTGCCAAGTTGCCCAGCCTGGCCTCAAACTTTGTTCCTCCTGGCTCAGCCTGCTAAGTAGCTGGGATTACAGGCATGCATCACCGTACCTGACTAAGTGTGTTTGTTTTTAACCTCTTTGCCTTGCTGGGAAAGAAACTGGAGTTGAGCAAAGCAAAACAGCAGCAACAGCGCTGTGTTTTGTTTTTGTTTTTGTTTTTAACCCTGGTGCGAGGGGTCGAGCCCAGTGTGGTGCCTGCTGAGCAGTTCTGCCACCACCAAACTGTGTCCGCCACCCATGATGACTGCTTTCACTGCACTTTATACCTGCGGTTTTCACCTCTAGAGCCTCAGCCCAGCAGGGCTTTGTGTCCCGGAGCCCTGTGGTCTGGCTGCTCTCCTGCCCGCATGCCTGTTGTGTTGCAGAGCAGGCTGGATGTGGGCTGGGGTGGTTGTGGGCAGGGAAGCCCCACAAGCCTGAGAGTCTTTGGGAGACCTGGTGCCCTATGTCCCTTGAGCATGAGCACCTAGCTCTGTGCAGCCCTGTGGGTGTCAGGTTAGAGGGTGAACTGACTGGCTCTACCTCTCAGGACACTTGGGCTGGCCCCAGCACAGCATTCGGGCTGTGTGTGCAACCTGTCCGTGGTGCTCAGTCCTGCTGGGACAGCTCCTCTGGATCCTGGTGGGGGTCTTAACATGCTGTGTGGGATTTCACCACACATCATCCTGTGTGGGCCCATGCAGTCGTGTGTGTCCTCCCCTACACCTTTTGCTGCCTGCCCAGTAGAGCCCCAGCTTTCCCTCCAGGCCCAGGGAGAATTGAGGTGTCTGCAGAACTGAGCTATGTGACCGACATGGTTGCCATCTGGGTTTTCTTTCTGACGCCACTCATTGGTGGTGACGTCTGTCTTCCAGGTGCACGTACGCAGTGGGGAACCATGACTTCATAGAGGCATACAAGTGCCAGACGGTGATAGTCCAATATCCTTTGTCACATGTGAAGATGTGCAGGGGCGACAGGGACAGTGGGCTACTGGGGCTCAAGACCTTGAAACATTGGGCTAGTTATTCAAACCTGCCATTAGAAGAACTGAATGTACTGGAAGGGAGACTCATGTTAGCTGTTTCGTTGGGCAGCTGAGTTTGCATGGATCTTAAGATGCATCCAGTTACTACCTGGCAGGGAGGACCACTGGCTGAGAGGGTGGTTTCCATTTCACTCTTTGGAGAAGAATCACACTCGATTGCCTTTAGGGCATTAAGTCTAGTTTGCGGGACTGGCTCATTCCTGGGGTGAAGCATCTGAAGTCCAAGCCTCATGGATGTAGTGGATGGAGGCACATGTCCTCATTCCAGGGTCACTGAAGCCTTTGTGAAGCCATGTCCTACCACGGGAGCAGATAACTGACAGTCGAGGGCTTGGGCCCTCATCAGGGACTGCTGTGTTTGTATGTGGCTAGATCATAGTGTGCTTTTGTAAGACCATCTTGTTGGAATACACCCAGAAGAGAGTGGGTTACTAGGCAAATCTTGGAATCCAAGGGTTCTAGAGTCAATGAAATAAACTTTAAACTACAGATTCTGAAGCACTTAAAAATAATTGTGACCGTCTGGGCTCAGAGAGACCAAACAAATTTTAAAGTCTGGTGAGACAGTCTCACTTGGGGAAGTACATATGAAAGAACATACAGTATTTAGTACATGTAGACTTAGTGGTGCCCAGATATTTCAGTGGGGACTCAGCCCTTGTGTTGAAGAACGCCCTGCTGTGGCGACACTTGAGCTCTTGGTGAGCCACGCATACCCTCAAGTGTGGGGCCCTGCGCTCTGCTCACATCGTCTGCATCCTGGCTGAGCACTGTGACTTGCCTTCCTTAACCCTGCACGTCCTTCCTGCGGGCATTTCAGGCCCACAAGGAGGAGAACTGGTGAGTGTGCCTGAAAGCAGCTAGAAATTAGCAAGTGACATTTTTTTTTGGTGTCGGGGATCAAACTCGGGACCTTGTACTTTTGAGGCAGGTGGCGGAACCACTGAGCTAAATCCCTGGCCCAGCAAGTGACATTTTTTAAAAAACAGAGCTTTGTAAAATTTTGTTTTAAAGGTGTGTTACGTTTTTTATGTGGATATTTAATACAAAAGTATGTTGGCATATGATAGTACCAACACAGCTAATAGAATTACGGTAGCTATGTAAATTTAAGTGGCAGATCAGCCAGGTTATTTGCAGTGTTTCCGTATGAAGGTGTTTTTGTTTTTTTGGTACCGGGGATCGAACTCACGTCCTTGTACTTGCCAGGCAGGCGGCGGAACCACTGAGCTAAATCCCCGGCCCTGTATGAAGTATTTTTATTTCAGCACTCTCATGCCCCTAAGTATTGATTAAAAACTATTTTTTCTTTCACTTGTCAATTTTGAGCTTACTTTTTGTTTTAAACTTCAGATAAAAAAGGTAGACCAACTACAGTTCATTTGATATGCGTAATAGTTGGGTTATTTAAAATTCTTTGACAAACTACTGGGTTTCTTTGTTCGTTTCGTTTGTTGGTTTTTGAGACAGGGTCTTGCTGTGTAGTTCAGGCTGGCCTTGAATTTACCTCGTTCCTCCTCCTTCAGCCTCCTGAGTGCTGCGATTACAGGCATGTGCCAGTATGCCCGGCTCCTACTTTTTATTTTTAAGATTCATGGTTTACTAACAAACTGTTAGCATCTAAGTTTTGTTTATACCAAAACGGCTGAGGGCCTTTTACACACAGCCCGGCCCTTTTTCCTTGCCGAGTGGACACTCTGCTTACACACAAGAAGTCCTGTGTAGCCCTGGATGTACAGAAGGCTGTCTTATGGCATGGTGCACGTTACACTCTGGTTCCTGTTAGGAAACCTGAATACCACATGATTCTACACAGGGCTGTTTGTGGGTGGTGGGGTGTGGGAGGGAAGAGTGGTGTTCCAGGAGCCCGAGGACCCCTTAGGGTCCACACAAGGTCGGGCCAGTGTGTGGAGCTGGCAGTGGGTCCAGCCTCAAGCTTGGCTACGGAGCCGGCTGCAGCCTGCCCAGGTGGAGGGCGAGGAGTAGACGCCTGGTGGCAGTGCTCTGCCACCCCGTGCTGGGGTTCTCCTTGCATGCCTCATCGTATGTGTTCTTTGTCTGCAGGGCTCTCCCTGTCATGTATGCGGTGGCCCTAGACCTTCGAGTGTTTGCCAATAATGTAAGTCTGATCTCCTCACATGTTGTTTTAAGACTGAAGCTCAGTCACTACTGCTTCGTTTCGTGTTTTTCTTCCCCAAAGTTTCCAAGAATGAGTGGGACTTGGGATGTATCTGGCATGGGAGCCAAAGAACAGGAGGTGGCTTGGCCAATTGTTCCTCCAGGTTGATGCCAACGGCTTTGCTCAGATTTTCACCCTGTGGTGAAAAGAGGCAGGTGTTCTGCAGCCAGGTAACCACCTGTGGCCCAGACATATGCGTGAAGGGTGGAACCACTCTCTTATTGGCCAGATGTGGCCTGTCCCTCCTGAGGCCCTGGAACGTGATGCAGATTCAGGAAGCAGGAAGGCTTTTGTGGCAGAAAGGAAAAAAGCCATGGATTTTATGGAGGCAGCTTTCCCTTGGGGTCAGCATAAACTGGTGCGGAGCTGTGGTTTCCCTGTTTTTGTTCTTGGATCCCCTACAGCTTTAAAAATGATGATAGATTTCTGAATCTGGATCTGATGGAGAAAAGAATTCCCTCTTTGCCCCTGTGCTCTGGTTTGAAGCCCTTTGGTGAGAGCAGAAGTGCTGGGACTCTGAGTGCAGTGGGTTTCCTGTCCTGTCTCTTGGGGACCGGGTGCTGGGGAACCCCAGACCTGGAGTTGTCTTCAGGCCAAAGCAGAGAGCTCCAGGGAATGCAGGCCGGTGGACGGCGCTCCTGCCCGACTCAGGTACTGCACCACAGGCCCTGTTGGCAAAGGAAGGGCTGCAAGCTGGGGCCTCTGCTCTCCCAAGAGCTGAGTCGGCAGAGACCTGGGGCAGCAGCAGGAACAGCGTAACACCTGGGTGTTGAGCATGTGCTGCAGTGGAAAGTCTCTGAGCACACCGCGGACCGGGAAGTCTCAACTTTTTGAGTTGTGAATGAGAAAAGATGTTTGACAGACTCTAGTGCTGGGAAGACAACAGCTGTTGGAATTACCTGCCCAGGATTTTATAGTGACCATCATGCCAGGTGTGGTGGCACATACCTGTACTCCCAGCCAGTCGGGGGCTGAGGCAGGAGGACTGCAAGTCCAAGGCCAGTCTGGGCACCTTAGTGAAATCTTACAGATGGAGATACAGTTCAGTGGAGAGCACCCCTTGCATTGATCCCTAGTACCAAATAAAAAAAATTAACCATCTTAAAAATGCTTCAGTGAGCAATATGAACATGCTTGAAACATGTCAAGTCTCAGGGAGAAAATAGATATAAAAAAGAACCAGATGGAAATTTTAGACTGAAAAGAGTGTAACTGAGGACCCTAGAGAACTTTCATTTCCATCATATCCTTTTATATTTACATAGTTGACATTTTCACTGGGAAAAACTTAAATATTCATTTAAAATAACCACGATAAAGCTTTTCCGTGGTAGGGTCACTGATTTTTATAATAAAGCTAACTATATTTCCAGGAGAGACAGAAAGTGATAGGAAGAGGGCGTGTGTATCTGAAGTTTCTGATGCTTAGCTGTCGCAGAGACCTCTGGAGTCTGTGGCTTCTGCACGGACTCCACTCAAGGGGGTGTTCTGTTGGAAGCACCGAGGACATTTGTGGACCGGAGTCAGTCTTTAGGGAAAGGGTATTTTGTACCCTTTTCAGATCATTGTAGACGATTCTTTTTGGAAACTATATCAAAACTCCAGGAGGCAGTCTTTTAAAAGTTACAGTGTGGCCTCCCAAGCACAGCAGTGAACCTTTTGGCATTAAAATCCGTGGGTGTGTCCATGTTGAGTGGATCTTTTACCT
Source organism: Heterocephalus glaber (assembly GCF_000247695.1). The sequence goes on from NW_004624793.1 coordinate 735,512, forward strand.
GTGCAGGGCCTTGTGGTATCGCTGGTCTCTTTCTCTGTGCAGGCCGCTATCACAAAATACCATGAACCCCAGTCTCTCACTGGATGGAGGGCACAGGTGTTTGCTGAGGGCAGTGAGATGGGGTGTGGCCAGAGGCCTGCACACCTCCCCTGCCCCATGGGCACAGACGTCAGCACAGTGGAGAGTGGCCCAGGGTTGTCGTGATAGTGGCTGTCACCACATGGGCTGTTGGCAAGAGCAGGGCTCGGAGAAGACATGTTCGTTCTTTAACCAAGATGATCTGAAAAACAATAGTCGCACTTAGTAACAATGTAAATCCCAGAAGGTTTTGTTTCAAGGGCTCTGACTGCCACTGTAAGAGAAAGGAAGCGAGAGACGAGGTGAGGAAGCCACCCAATGGCGCAGGGTGCAGGCAGTGCGCCACAGCTGCGGACAGGTTGGGGTGAAGTGGGCACTGCTCATGGGTTAAGGAGTGTTTATGTACTAGCTGATGTCTCCGAAAGCTTTTGGGACTCCAGTGCTTAGTTTTACCCATTTTTGCTTTCAAAAGTAGCTGTTTTTATGTTCTGTAGGCTGATCAGCAGTTGGTAAAAAAAGGAAAAAGCAAAGTCGGGGACATGCTGGAGAAAGCCGCCGAGCTGCTGATGAGCTGCTTCCGAGTCTGCGCCAGTGACACGTGAGTGTGGTTTGCACCCTGCCTGCCAGGGTCAGCCCTCTGTCCTCGGCCTGTTGCCGACGTTTGTTAGGTGCACGTACCTCACCGTGCTTTTTCTGGAAGAAGACAGTTGTCTTGCAGCTGTGCTCCCTGCGCCTGGCACTTCCTGGTGCGGCTCTGGGCCCTCACATTACCGTCCTCTGCGCTGTGTGAGCCACGTGGCTCTGGCGGCAAGCCCACCGAGCGAACCTTCCTGTCTCAGACCCGGTCCAGCTTGCAAGGGTGCTGGATGGAGATTGTTTTTCCAGGCCAGCCTCTCCCTGGAACACAGTGCTCTTGTCCTTGAGCTAGCTTTGCTGTGTCTTCAGCTTGCGGTAGCTTGGCTCTGCGCCTCCTGCTTCATTTTCTTTTCTTCCTCTTTAGGGTCATGGAGCTTCTTAGATGTGTAAGTTGATGGCATTATATTAGATTTTAAATGTTAAAGTCTTAACATCCTTTTATTTTTATCTTTCTCCTCATTTTGAGTAACTTGTATTGATCTGCTTGTAAGATGGCTGATCTTAGCTGCCATATTTATTTTTCAGTTCTAGATTTTGTCTGATTCTACTTTAGAGTTTACATCTTTTTCCTAAAACTCCAGCTCTTCACCCATTCTATAATCACACTTATTTGATTATGAGATATAGGAAAGTATGTGTGTAGAGTTTTATTTTTCCTGGGTTCTTTTGTGATGCAGTCTAACTTGCCTGGGCTGGCCTCAAATTGATGTGTGATCCTCCTGGGTAGCTGGGATACAGAGATGTGCCACCGGCGTGCTCAGAAATACTAAACATCTAAAGCAGAAACCTGCAGTTCTCAGAAACTCATCCAGCTTTGCATCTTCCTCTCCCCTTTCTTCCCTACTCAGCTCCTGTATTAGTTACTTTTCTCTCATTGCTGAGACAAAATACTGAACACCAAAAGTTGGAAGGGAAGGGTTTATTTAGCTGACAGTTCATAGACGTTTCAGTCCATAATCAGCTGGCTCCAAGGCAGGGATGGCAAACAGGGATGGCAGAGGAGAAACAACATGGCGCGCACAAGGTAGCAATGGCAACAAGAGAGTCTAACAGCGTCTCTCTGCCCCTTTTGTCTTATTCACACTACTTAGGGCAGTAGCACTCATACCCTTAATACTAGTGCCCTCGAGCCTATTGCATTATGAATCAATTCCAGCTTCACACACTCCAGATCAAGCCTATGACCACAAGAGGCTTTAGGGGTACGTCTAGATCCAAATGGTAACAGCTCCCTTCAGAACATTCCAGACACACCTGGACTTGAGAAAATCAGTTCCCATTCTGAGGAGCTTCCCACTGAACTTCTCCAAGAGCTCTTTCCATTGTCTGGGCGTCCTTGGCCTTCCCCACTGTCCCCACATGAATGAGGGTCTCAGCTCTCTCCAGGCCTCTCCCAGCTAGCGCCATGGTGAACGGGCTTTTTTTCCATAACCTTTCACAGTGCCCTGCCTTTCTTCACTGGACGCTGGGGATCTGATGTTCATCCGTTGCAGAGTGCATGAGGGCTGGGTCTCTTCCGGCATCATGTCCCTCACAACAGAATAGCTTGATGAATGTTTCAGGCGAACACTGGAAACTTTGGAGCTGAGAACTCCCTCACAGCAGTGGTCTCTGTGACCTTTGATTAGGAGGTGGCTTCCCAGCATGGGACCAAAAGCACAGGAACTGGAGGGAAGCATCAGCTAAGTTGGACTTCATCAAGACCAAATACTGGTGTTTAAAGGACATGAGCAAAAAGTGAAAAGCAAATGTAGAATGTGCAGAATATATTTACAAATAATATATCTGATAACAGTCTGGTGTCTGGAATATAAGAAGGACTATTACAACTGAGCAGTAAAAAGACAAAGCAATTTGAAACCAGGCAAGGACTTGATACTCAGGTCCATAATCACATGAAAAGGTGCCCAGTGCCAGGCAGGCCAGGACCAGCAAGCCACACATCTTGCCCCTTGGAGTGGCCATGGGCAGAGACTCGGTACTGCAGGAGAGAAACTGGAGCCTCACGCCCTGCTGGTGGGGGTGGAGTCCTCGGAGAGCTGGACCTGGAGCCACGTGGGGCCCCGGCAGTGCCGCTTCTGGGTCTGGACCCGGAAGACAGGAAAGCCAAAGGAACACATCTGTCCCTGGGGGCTTCACCTGTCTCAGGTCTCCAACAGAGGTCCCTGTCCCTGGTGCCAGCCAGGTTGCAGATGCCAGGCAGCATGTTACGTTCGTATGGTGTCCTGTCTGTGTGCTTCCTGCTGTCTGATTTCCCCGTGACTCCTTGGTGCGGGTAGAACGGTGCTCTCGTCTCCCTTTACACTCACGGTGAGGAGACCTGGAGGCAGCAGGGGTCCTGCTCCAGCCACAGCACCGGTCAGGGAAACACAGCTCATGAGAGAGCAGCACAGCAGCTATCGGCAAGGCACTCTGCAGCTGGATTTAGCTTTATGATGAGTGCAGCTTGCTGCCAAGGAGCAGTGTTGCTGCCAGGGCTAGAGCTGCGTTGCCCGCACACTTGTCTGTGTCGCGAGACTGCATGCTTTGGCCAGCCGTCTCCCACAGAGGCAGGGAGGAAGTCTGGCCGCCTTGGATCTGTCTCCTCAGTGTGTCATCGTGGACAGTGTGACGTTGGAAAGGCCTCACAGTGGCGACCCAGGACTCCAATCCTGTGCACACTGCTGTGCGCACTCGTGCAGATCTTCTGCTGTCTCCCTCGTGTCCATCCCTCTCTTCACCTCAATTTCTTTTTTCTTCCCCCTTGAAAATGTATTTCAGGGTCAGTTGCAAACATCGATGTCCGCTTTCCTCCAACCACACAGGCCATTACTCCGTGTTTGTGGAGCTTTGACCCGTGCGCCACCTATGCAGCCTCCCGGCCCTGTGAAGGCACGGCCTCTTGTCGCCCCTTGCAGTCAGGACCTGGCCATCGCCCTCTGCACGAGTGTCCTAGGTGACTTCGTGCACGTGACCCTGCCAGTGTGCCTGTGTTCTGTCCGTATCTCCCTCGCATCCTCCTTGGCTGTTCACAAGCCCACTCTCAGGATGGGAGGAAATGTGCCGTGGCCACGCCCATTTGTCTACACCGCCCCGCGGCAGAGCAGGCTGTGTCCAGCTGGTGCAGCCCATGGAGCACCCGGATACGCAGCTGGGGTGACACTTTCTGTGGTGATCTTTTATATTTTTTAAATTTACCTATTTGATAAAACATCTTTTTTTGTAACAGTATTTTATTTAGTGAATAGGGCGCGAGCTGTGGCACTTAATCTCAAGATAGTAATTGTTAGGCAGTTCATTTTGTGACTTAGGAAGTTTTCATTTCCTCTATAACTTCAGAAACATCATTTTCCCACAGCCGTGCTGGCATTGAGGACTCGAAGAAGTGGGGCATGCTGTTTCTTGTGAATCAGTTGTTCAAGATCTACTTTAAGGTAACATTCCAGTTCTCTCTCTTGTCGTTTCTGTTCTGACCAGCTGGCTGCCCTGACACAGCTCGGGGTGAGCACAGCCGCCTTTGTCATCCTCAGAGCTCATGGTTGCCTAGGAGCGCCTCCCCCCTGCCTCCCACCTGCACTGCGGCTTTGTCACCTGGGGTTGAGCACAGGGGCTCTGGTAAAGCGACCAGTCCCCCCACCCCCACTCCGGTACAGGCAGCTCCCTCGGAGCCTTTTGTCCTGGCTGATACCAGCTCTGTGAAAGTGCAGGTGTAGAGGTGGCCGGGTGCATAAAGATCATTTTTGAGGCACAAGGTTGCATGTCAGGGCAGGGCCTCTCCTCACCGGTGTGGCCACTAGCCAGCCTTGGTTGTATTCTGTTGTTAAATTTGGAGGGCTGAGAGGCACACTCTTGGTAAAGCTGTCGCTTCTGTTTGTCCTTCCCTCTGCCCGTGGATCTGGTGTGTGCCTCAGATCAACAAGCTGCACTTGTGTAAGCCCCTCATCCGTGCCATCGACAGCTCGAACCTGAAGGACGACTACAGCACAGCGCAGAGGGTCACATACAAGTACTATGTCGGGCGCAAGGCTATGTTTGACAGCGACTTTAAGCAAGGTGTGTTGTCCAGCTCAGAGGAGTTGGGTAGTGTCTGAGAACAGCACTGTCTCTTCCTTAGTGGAGGTGGTGCACGTGTGGGCGGAGACACCAGAGTTGATGAAATCAGAAACTGTTTGAAGGTTCTTAATCCATGCTCGTCCCCAGGACACAGGCCAGTCTTGGGGTGATGGTAATGGTCTTCCTTATCTTTCTTTTCTTTAGTCTTTTCCAGTACTGGGGATCGAAGGCAGGGCCTTTGCACTGAGTCACATCCTCAGCCCTTTTCTACTTTGCATTTTGTGACAGGGTTTCATTAAGTTGCTGAGCTGCCCAAGCAGGGGTCACACTTGTGATGGTCCTGCCTCAGCCTCCTCGGGAGTGGGGACGCCAGGTGCGTGTCATCACGCCTGGCTTGTGGTGCTCGTTTCTGAGTGGAGTGACTGTCTCTTTGCTTTGGGCTCCCTAAAACCCTGGTGGGAGGACTCAGCAGGCAGCAGGGAGTGTGCTGGGCCTTGGTCCTGGCTGGTGTTTGTGGCTTTCCAAAGAGCCAATGTGGTGCCGTCGTGGCTGCACGGTTGCCTCAGTTCATGCTGGCAGCTCTGCAGCCCATAGAACCAGTGTTGTCTTTGTCACCTTTTGGTTGGCAGCAGGGGCTGTATGTTTGTGCTCCTCGGTGCACTCGGCCAGACTCTCAGGCTTGCCACTTGAGCTGTTCATGGACCAAACACCCCTCAGGTGTGGGAAGCCAGCAGCAGAGACCCGGGGCCATGCAGCTGCCCGCCTCTGCTGAGGGCTGGGCTCTCTGTGGGCAGAAGCAATTGCTAACCAGTGTTTTACTCTTGGGCTTACACAGACTGACTTTTCAGGTTTTCTCACAAAATCTTTAGTAGATGTCAGGCTTTTCAAGTGGGGCCTTCCTTGGTTTTTACCCCCTCTCCTTTTCCCTCTTCACAGAAGGCATAAGGCAGATGCTTTTAAATTAAATCCCATTGAAGTCCACCAAGGTGTCAGTGTGGTTTTCCTCAGCAGCTGAGTGGTGTGTGTGAAGACCTGGCACACCAGGCACGATGTGTTGGGGTTGGTGCCCTAGAGCCAGAGTTCTGAACCTTCGGAGCTAAAGGCACCTTCCAGTCTGTCCGCCCAAATCTGATTTTCTTGTAAAAGATGCCACTGTCCCTCCCTGACTCTCGCTGGCTCAGTGGCTCTGGCCTTGGTGTCCTGTCCCTGGCAGCCCCAGGGACTTGGATTTCCCAGCTACCACTGGGAATTCCTGCAGTCCTGGAATGCATCCAGGTGGGTGAGATGCTGTGAAGAGTGGAATGATTTCAGCTCTTTCCAGTAACTTTTTTACATTACATATGTAAAGAATATTTGGGGCATCTCAGCTCTTTGTTACACATTTTCATTAATTCATAGCTTCAGAGATTCATGCCCCTCTAGATATTTTTGTTTCCAAGCAAAATGTGGTTTGATGCATTTCCCAAACCCTGAGGGACAGCAGTCACACCCTGCATTGACAGTGTTGGTGCTGCCCAGTGACAGGACACCCTCAGGGCTGGTGGACACGCAGCGCGGCCCTGCCTTGTGCTGGCAGTGCCCAGGTGGCCCGCATGGAGCCTTGCAGGTCTGTGCTCTGCAGGCAGTAGAGTTAATCTCTCGAGGAAGATCTGTTTTGTGTTGCGAAGTCCGTCCAGTTGCGGTCCCTTTGACACGAGGGAGCCTTGCAAGTGTGGGCAGGATGGGAGCAGGAGGGTGGTGCCCGGGGCCGGCTGCGCTGGCTGACGTGTGTGCTCGCTCGGCAGCCGAGGAGTACCTGTCTTTCGCCTTCCAGCACTGCCACCGCTCCAGCCAGAAGAACAAGAGGATGATCCTCATCTACCTGCTGCCCGTGAAGATGCTCCTGGTGAGCGGCTGGTCCTCCTCTGCAGCTCTGTCACCACGAGGAAGGCCAGGGTCCTGGGGCTGCGGCTGGACAGCGTGCAGAATGGAGAGCGTGTGAGCAGCCTCCCTCTGTGCCTGGCCGTCGGCCCTTCCAGGAGAGCGGTGCTTGTGTCGGTGCTCTTGAAAGTAACTCTCTGAAGCTGAGCTTCCGTGCTGTGTACATTTCTCCCTAAAAGCCTAAACCCATAGTGTTGGGTTAACCAGGAAAGGAAACTGGCCTTGCAGCCTGTCTGTAGGTGTCTCATGTGGTCCCCAGAATTCAGTCCGATACTCAAGTAGGAAAGCCGCATAGTTGGTCAGTCGGCTGCCAGAGCCTCACCCCAGTGGAGCTGCTTTTCTCCCACCCCAAACTAACAACTAGTGAATGAGGATGGGATCATGCCCACATGTGGCTGGGCTGGCCACCTGCCCGGGGCTTGAATTCTCCTCCCTGATTCTTCTGGAACACCTGGGTGTTTCTTACCCCCGCCTCCTGTGCGTGTGCTCTGTTTCTCACACCCGTCCTGTGGTGAGAAGGTCCTGATCAAGGGCCCAGCCACCAAATGACGGAACCCCGTGTACTGGTTTTCCAACTCCCGGGCCAGCACTGTTTCTTTCCCCTGGCATCCTCTCCGCTTCTGGGATTCTGACTCCCTGGTAAGGTCACTCTGGAGCACCCCTCGTCTCTGCAGGGCCACATGCCAACCGTGGAGCTGCTGAGAAAGTACCACCTCATGCAGTTCGCTGAGGTGACCAGAGCTGTGAGGTGAGTGTTTCCCCTTTCCCCGGGAGGCAGTGGGGGCTGCAGGGCGTGAGGACCGGTGCTCACACACGCCCGTTTCCTCTGCTGTGCCCAGTGAGGGCAACCTGCTGCTGCTGCACGAGGCGCTGGCCAGGCATGAGACCTTCTTCATCCGCTGCGGCATCTTCCTCATTCTGGAGAAGCTCAAGATCATCACCTACAGGAACCTCTTCAAAAAAGTGTTAGCTGCTGGGGCCCCGGTGGCGATGCTCCTTGCCCTCCCTTTGTCCCACCGTCTGTGTCCTGGGAGGTCAGACGCGGCCCGGCAGGCCCTGGGAATTAAGCTCCTGCAGGGGCAGGTCTTCTGCGTAGTGTGGATCATCTGTCACACGTAGCGAGCAGCAGTGGAACCCCAGGACACTCCAGTAAGGTGCATCCTCACTTCCGAGCTAGTAACGTGTGAAGGGATAGGCACCTTGACTCACTGAAGTACTCAGTAAGTGTAAAATGTAAGCTGCTTGTCCTAGCAGGTTTTTAAAATGGTCAAAATTCTGTTTAGTAGCTCCAATTTCTGCAGCGCATGAGTAAGCAGTGGGACCTGTCTTTATTCCTTCATGAAAAGCTGTGGTTTCCCCTGGCTTGCCTTGGGCCCCTCTTGGTGGTACCCATGTGGCCTCCAGGCATGTCTGTCGAAAGTACCTTACCAGAGAGCAAGGGATGAGAACAGATGCCATAGGCAGAGACTGTCTCTGGAGTGCACCTCAACTCATAGCAGCCCTTGCTCTACAAGACACACTCAGACAGGCACAAGATCCTGATCCTGGTCAGTCACGCAAATATGAGACCACATCAAGTCCGAGGCACTTGCTGAACACGAGTTCAGGTCCAGGCCGGTCTGATCAGCAGCTCTTCTACTCCTCTTCATATGTGGTTTTGTGGGGAATTCCCAGCTGTCTTATCTGTCATTCCTGCTGTAGTAGTTGGCCATCTGTTCTTGGGTGTAGCCAATCAGCTTCTTTGTGTGTTGCTCTCAGAGTTCTTGAAAACTCCTTGCCTTGGCTGCCAGTCCACTGTGATGTCATCGCGCACTTGACACAACTGACGCCATGTTCCTTACAGTGACTCTACCCCTCTCCCAGGTACTTGCTACTCAGAACCCACCAGCTGTCCCTGGATGCCTTCCTGGTGGCCCTGAAGTTCATGCATGTGGAGGATGTGGACCTGGACGAAGTGCAGTGCATCTTGGCAAACCTGATCTACATGGTGGGTGCGCCCTGCCAGGGCCTTTGGCTGTGGGAAGTTGTTTCTGATGGAGCTGACTTTATCCAGGGAATGCCACTGAAGCCCTCGAGGGGCGTGGCTTGAGCTCTGGGTCCCCATAGTTTCCACCCTCTGACTCAGTAGGCAGCATGTGCTGACCTCCTTCTCTCCCCAGGGCCACATCAAGGGCTACATATCCCATCAGCACCAAAAGCTAGTCGTCAGCAAGCAGAACCCGTTCCCTCCACTGTCCACCGTGTGCTGATGTGGAGTCCATGGAAGAACAGCCCCTGAGCCTGGATCCCTGTCCCAAAGCCAGTCTGCCCTGTGCCTCCTGAGCCTCACTGTGGCTGGAACCTCCCGGTGCTTTCTTGGGGTGCCAGGATGCCTCTGCCAGCATGCCCCAGTGTCCTGGACCCTCCTGAGTCACCGTGATGGCATCAGCCTTGTGAAGCCGCAGGCACCCTTTTCCCAGGAGTGCGGCGGCTGCTGACCCTGGGGAGGCCAGGGCAGCAGTTCATGTGGGCGATCTTTGTAACTTTTAGTAGCTCTTTCTATAAAGAAAGGTATTCTGAATTTATACTTATGGCATGTTCTTTTCTATTATCTTCTAGGATACTTCTGTATTTATATATTAAATCTGAGCCGTTTATGTGATTGGAATACTTGGTTAATTTAAGGCTTCTTTGTAAAAGCAGCCTTGAGTCTGATACAGATTTTCCAGATTTGATAGCTTGGCGGGATCAGTGTGGTCAAGCTGAAGACAGCGCCCAGGCTGGGTGGCCGACATGGCAGAGGCTCAGGGCTGGGGTCAAGACATCACCCTGCAGCTGTGTGGGACCCTCGCCACTTCCAGACTCGGTCGTGTTGGGTCAGGGCTTCGGCAGGAGGCTTCGGGGAACAGTGCAGCCAAGCCCTGGGAGTTTTCAGCCTTTTCAGAGTGGGCATTTCCCCGCGCATGAAACATCTGCTTAGAAGCAAACCACTTTCACTCGTCCTGCAGACTGACCAAGCTCAGAAGCCGCGTGTCTCATCGTGGGGAGCCGCTGCTGTACGGAGTGGGACCCACCGCACCTGTCTGCACACCACTGCCCCTGGCTGCGGCTCCTCCTGCCTGCCAGCCCCTCCAGCTGCTCCTCCCGGGCTGAGCTTGTTTGACCACACTGGCAGGTAGAGGGAGGCCAAGCCAAGTGGGGAGGTGGCCCATTGTGTAACTAGCGATGCCTTTCGCATCTGTGCTGGTGGCTGTGCCTTCTTGCGCGTGTGTGCGGGGGGTTGGGAAAGCTGTGTGTGGCCTGTGGGAGAAGAGACAGTCAGGAAGCGGCAGGTTCACAACTGACAGTTTATTACTCAGCGTATCTAGTTCTCTAAGGTCTTGGCTTAGAGCAGACCTCCACGGAGCGGAGTGTCACGGCACTCAGCGGCGATCTAGAAGGGCAGCCTCACGTGACAGCTGTGCTGTGGGGTCAGGCTTTCTCCACATCCCCACGCCGAGCCCCACCTCGTGACCAGCCCTTTGGCCGAGTCCCGGTCCCTTCATTGTCTGCCTGAACCAGAGCGCATATCTTGAGACCTTGGTGACAAGGACTGCAGCTGCCTGCTCCTGTGGCAGCGGTGATGAGCCCAGGAGTCCCGTGAGGAACCAGGTGCCTTCGTGTTCCCTGGTGACCACGCTTCCTGGCACCCACCGCCCGGCTGCCGCGCTGCCCCTCTCACAGCACGTCCGTGTGGTGACAGTGACGTTCAGGGCCTGGCCGCACTCCTCCCCGGCCACCTGCGTGACTGGCAGGGTTGTCAGCGTGTCGCCCAGGTTAGTGCCATTGATGGTCCAGCTGCTGAGGACACCCCCTGTCCCCGGCACCAGGACCTGCTCGGCAAAGTCCCGCTCGGGGATGCACACGGGGAGCCCCCAGCCAGGGCAGTGCACGGGCCGCTCCAGCTCCAGCAGGGAGATGTCATTCTGGCCCAACTCCGCGTCGTAGCGCAAGTGCACATGTGCGCGCCTGACCCTGGCCATCCTTGGGGCCTCGCCCGGCCCGGCAGGACCTGGAATTGGGTGAGAAACTGCTCAGAGGCTGACCACCCAGGGAGCCCACATGTGTGACACAGGTCGCAGGACGGTCCCGCTGCTCCACGGCCTGCACGGTCCACGCCCTCCCAGCGGGCAGCGCGTTCTCGTTCTGAGAACCAGAAAGGACCATCGAGGGGGAGCTTCTCCAGACTGATCAAACTCAGCTGCTCCAGAGGGTTTTCAGGCTGTTTGGTTAAATCAAAAATCTGTTAGGATAAAGTGTAAAAATACGTTTCCTTTGAAGTCCTGCACATTTGTTACTGAGTGCATTGGTAGTTTATCACAGGGACTTCACAGACTCCCGAGGGAGAGAAGCTGCTGCCCAGCTGGATGACAAACAGCACAGATCCATGCAGGGACAGGCGGTGCCACTGCCCAAGTAGCACACTCGAGGGGTTGGGCCGAGTCTGGCTGCAGCCACTCTGGCTGTCACAGTGCTGCTCTGGTTTTATAGGTTTCCTAGTCCTGAGTACCAGCCACACTCACCTGCTGCCGCCCGACGTTCTGCTTGACGTTTTGTGTGTGCTTTCTGATCCTTTAACTATCTCAGTAACACTGAAGCTCAGTTCAATCCTGTCTTGCATTAGAAACGAGTTGTACTTCCAGCGTGATCTTATACAAATTTACGAAAAACACTTACTTAATTTGACACTGATGTTTCTATGCAGCAGTGAGCACCGTGCTGTTGTCAGGACAAAACCCTCCTGTATTAGGGCACCGCCACAGAAGTCTTTCCCTTGGGAATCTGTCAGTTTGACCTGTAAAAAACAAGACAGCTCTGGACAGCTGGGGGCACTTGCAGGGTTGGGCCAGTGGAGCCAGTGGTTAAGGACGTGGGCTCCATGAACGGCGGCTACCATGTGTGTTGCACCCACCCCAGAAAGCTGCTAGACCTTGAGCAGATCCTGGCAACCTGAGCTTCCATCTGAAAGGTGCACATGGGCCCCTCCTACCCAGGCAGAGAAACACTCATCAGATCCACCTGCCCACCCTGGACCAACAGGCGACAGTGGCTGTGGAGCAGAGGTTTCCCAGAGCCAGCGTCTCAGGGACCACTGCCTGGCGCCTGCCCTGGGTGTCCACAGTGCGGGGTGGAATGGCCATCTCTGGCAGAGTCGGGGGACTCCCTGCACTGCCTGCACTGGGGTGGAGCTGAGAGCCTAGGGAGCCCTGGGATGGAGTGGCCTCTGCAGAGCTGCAGATGCACAACTTTCAGCAGCCGTGACGTGCACACATGTGTGGAGAGAAGACCCCTGGGTTGTGGAAGAATTGGCACTCGTGCAGGCTGGCGCTGGTGCCCATCCTGCCAGCCACAACAGCAAGGCTGCTCAGAGGACACCACAGGGTCTCACTGCTGGTGGGAAAGCCGGCCCTGCACTGAGCGCTCCTCCAGTCCTGCCCACGTCTTAAAGGCAGTAGCCTTGGGCGACATGTCCCCAGTGTCTGACCCGCAGCCCAGAGTGACACACAAGTACGTGTACAGAGCGCGGCACGATCTGGCTCCTGCCAGGGTAAAACACCATGCCTGCCACTCACGGAAGGTCACTAGGCAACAAAGAAACAGGGCTGGGGCCCAGGCCGGGAAGACTTGGAACTGCTGACAGGCATCAGCAAGCAGAGCAAGATGGTAGGGACTGTGTTCCAGATACGCAAAGACAAGGAGAGGGAAAAAGCTTAACCTTCAGAGGGCAGCTGTAGTCTGTGATGGGATTGTCGGCTCTATAAGAGAAGGCTGGAGACCGTGAGGATGCAGCAAGAGAAATGACCTACAGAGGCGCCAAGGGACAGATGTGTTAAAGCGACCAACTGTCTCTGGCTGTGGGATACCGACAGCCTAAGCCAGTCCGAAAATCTGCAATCTGCAGTGTTCCAAAATCCAGCTTTCTGAACCATGCCACGGCACTAAAAAGTTTTGGATTTCAAAGGATTTCATATATTTGGACTAGGGATGCGTGGCCTGTAGTCTCCATAGATATCCCAAAATGCAAGGGACTTAGAAAATCGAAACACTTCTGTGTGTCCCAGCACTCTGGTAAGAGATCCCCACCTTGTGACCCCAGATCCAGAGCCTTAAGACAGAGGGACAGCACAGGTACGTCAGCTTGGCCGCAGGGGACCAGGGGTGGCAGAGACCTACCCAGGCAGTGCTCTAAAAGGTCACCGTTCTGTCCTAGACAGCTCATCGTAGGCAGGGGTTTACTGGGTTGGACAGATTAGAAGCACTGCCTAAAAATGGCGCACTTTAAACAAATTTGTAGAAGTGAAGATTTGGAAAAACTTCAGGGCCACACTGATAGCAGAAAGTCCAGTCTGTACCCACATCGGGCAGAGGGGACTGCAGAGCTGGGGACGTCCCCTGGGCCATGAGATGAAGAAGGAGGGTGGCTGCGGTTGAGGGCAGATGTGTGGACACAGCCCTGATCCCGCTCTGTGGAGGCTGCGTGTGCGTGTGCGTGTGCTGTCAGAGCTCCTCAGGGGCCTTTCACGGCCTTCCTGCCGGGTCCTGTACTGCACAGTGATCGCCTGGTTCGCTCTGGAGCCTGAGCCCCTCCTCGCCGTCCTGAAGGGCCAACTGATCTGAGCTTGGGAGGCAGCTTCACGCCACACTCCCTGGTGGATCTCAGCAGCACTCAGGACGCAAGGCCAGTTCTGGATAATTTTCACCTCTGTCCTACTGGCCAGGCTGGCTCTTCGGTTTGTTTTGGGAAATTGCATATATTCAGTCAGTTGCCTCTGAACTATTTCTAGGACTGTAGTAGAGACAGATAACACTGAGCCTGTGTGCCAACCCTGCAGCACCCGAGGCCGAGGGTGCTCACCACCTAGGCTGCCACTCCCTGAGCACCAGGGACATGGACAGCGATGCTATGGCCAGCACGGGGCACTGTCACCACCCGGGAGGGCTGGCGGTCCTGAGCCGCCCGACACCCTGCCCTCCATATCCAGATGGGGGAGAAGCGATGGGAGGGTGGAGGGCACCAGGAGCACCACCTGTCCAGCTTCGCCCTCCCTGTCGCTCTGTGGCTCTCAAGTCCAGCCTGCGCTCTGCTCTGACCTCTCCTGGTCCCCACTCACTGCCAGAGAGGCCATGCAGGATGGGGCTGCTCTGAGCCCCCGGCCCTCAGGAGGAGCCACACTGCCCTGCCCACATGCATCAAAGCACCAAGCTGTGGGTCCTGGGGGCACGCTCAGTGCTGATGCAAAGCACACTCCAGAGCTGCACACTTGAGACGAAGGGAAACTAAGTGTGGCAGTACATGTGGAAATAGTATTCACATCGATTGGGTTAAAAGACATTATCAAAGTTAATTTCACCAGTTTGTAGTGTGGCTACTAGAAGGTTTTAGATGGTTACACTGTTCCTACCGGGTGCAACACCTGAGGGCACAAGGAACAGGTCTGCCCAGGGGAGTCAGGGCCAGCAGAGAAATCAGAACCATGATTGGCATGATATGGCATGAAGCCATAGTAATGCAAAGACAAGACCTGTTCTGTGGAGTTATTTTTAAGAAGCAAGAAAAGAAATACCGGCTAAAATAGGCGGTAACTGAGGTGCTTGGAATTGTCCAGGAGAAGCACCAGGTGCAGGGTCCTGAGTAGGGTCTGATGCCTGCAGCTCAGGACCAAGCATCCAGTAAATGGAAATAGGACATTTAGCTTCCAGACCAGTCAAGGGAGAAGAGGGGGTGGAACAGGAATGAAGGCCGGAGAGAGACAGCCAGACGGAGCCTGGCTCTGCAGCCTGGCGCCCTGCGAAGCAGGTCTGGCCTGTGCAGCTAACGCTGCTGCCAAGTAAATAGAAGAATAAAGTGAAGGAAAGATGGTAGGAAACAGGAGATGGGGCAGCGGGATGGGGGAAAGTATCAAGGATGGTCAGATACAGTGCAACACTGACGGACTTCCCAGAATGAATGGAATTAGTATGCATCGCAAATGCATACCAACTAATAAAAGATTGACAACATCAGCCCTAGATCACAATGGGTGATTTTCTTTGTGCCAAAGGCCCTGGGTTCGACCCCCAATACCAGAAAAAGAAAGAAAAGAAAAGAAAGAAAGAAGCAACTTGTCGTCTCCGTCTTCCAACTAGGCGATGATTAGTGAATCAGGCTGGGCTAGGACTTGCTGTCCTCCTGCCTCAGCCTCCTAGCATGCCGCGATTACAGCCCTGGCCACCATGCCCAGCCACAAGACAAAATTTGCAACAATGAAGTAAAAGCCGCTGGTGGAACACTTGTTACCTGCCACGGGAAACTGGGCGGCCTCAGCCTGCTGCTGTCTGGCGTCTTGACATGCTGGGAAGTCAGGACTCCGCACGCGCACTGCTCTTCATGGTGGCGGCAACAGAAGAAGGAGATCAGCGTCTTCCACACACAGCCGGCCTGACCCAGGGCAGCCGTCAGACCCCATCCCACCGCAGCGATTTGAGCTGATTTGTGCATCGGGAGAGCTAGTGAGGTGAAACCTGCAACTCCGAGCTTACCACGCATCGCGGGTACCGAGACAGGCGAGACTCAGGACGAGTCTGCTCTCACCACAGAGGACACACCCTCCCATGCTGGGACGGAACCAGGCCCTCATGTGTGCGAGGCACGCGCCCTACCACTGAGCTGCCCAGGCCAGCCCTGAACTCGCGACCCTCCTGCCTCCCGAACAGGTAGGGCTGCAGTGTGCACCGCTGAGCCCTCGACTGCCCCCACAGGAGGAGCAGGGCTCGGACGGGGCCGGCCTCACCGTGGGGAGCACACGACCTTCGGTCCTTGGCCAGCTTATGGCCCTGGGCGCAGCTGCACACGTAGGACGCCTGCCCCGGGTGGCAGAAGTGCTGGCACCCATCCGGCCTCTCTGGGTGACATTTGTTTGTAGCTGAAAAGGCATGGAGGGGAGCCAGAAATGCCAGCACAGGAAAGGAGTCGTTGGTCACCACCGTCAGTCCGAGCATCCTGTGCAAATCTCCCCACACTCTCTCGGGAAGTGCAGGAGTAGACAGGACCCACACTGAGTTTGTCCTGAGGAGTGGCGCCCCCCACCCGTGTGTGTGTGTGTGTGTGTGTGTGTGTGTGTGTGTGTGTGTGTGTGTGAGAGAGAGAGAGAGAGAGGGAGAGGGAGAGAGAGAGAGAACACATGCGCCTTGTTCTTGGCCTACAATGTCCCTGCAGAATCGAGAATCGCCATGGAGAATCGCCTCTCAGAGACAGCGTGGGACAGGCGGGCTTAGCAAGGCCACATGGGCAGCTGGAGCACCTGGGGATGAGGTCAGCACCTTCCTCTGGGGGTGCCAGAGCGGCAGACAGTGGAGACAGGGTTCAAGGAAGGGTAACCCCGGGAGTGCAGAGCAGGCTCCGTCTACGAGAGCATCTTTCCCTCCCATGTGACTTCTGCTCACTGTGACTGCATTGTCTCTGAGGTGCCGTGCTGTGAGCAGCAGGAGAGGACCTGTCCCGAGAACCCCCCTCGGGCCTGGGGTGTGGGCGCAGCTCACCCAAGGCACAGGTCCTGCCCTCAAAGCCCGGGGAACAGGTGCAGGTGAAGCTGCGGATGGCATCGTGGCACGAGCCGTTGTTGAGGCAGGGCTGGGAGACACATGGAGAGCCACCTGGGCAGTGGGGTGGCCTCTGCTGCATGCCTGCTTCCCCCCGGGCCCTGTCAGCCCCCTCTGCCCGCCCACGTCTGTCATCCCTCGGGGTGTCTGCAGCCCTTGCTCTGGCCTCGCTCCCACCCCAGCCCCACTTCCTGCCACACCTCCCCCTCCCAGGGCCGCCCTCCCGTCGTCGTCTGGGGCACGGGGGACAGTGCTCTTCTGGCCTGACTCGGCAGCCCTGCCCTCGGACCCCAGCCAGGACAGGGAGCCACTCACCCCTGTACTCTCTCCAGAATGCACGCTGGGAAAGAAAAACGCAGGCATGTCACAAAAGCAAGTTTGTTCTGTTCCTGGAGGGCCATGCTGGCTGCATTCACCCAGCAGCAGGATATTAGCAGGGACGTCTGCCCAACAGCCCACTGATTTCTGCTAAACTCGTATTTACTTAAGGTGTGTGCAACCCGTCATCATGGCCCAGTTAAGGATGGTGACAGCATGAGACAGACCCCTCCCATCACCTCCCTCCCAGGGCCGTCTTAGGCCCCACGTTGCCATTTTGTGTTTTTGTGGGGTAGGATTGGGGGGCGTCTAGTGATCAGGAGAGCCTGGAAGGGACAGGTGTGTGACACACACACATCCCCACACCACAAGTGCTGGACTAGGGCAGCTTCCCTTTACCAGGAGTTTGGAAACTGAAATTCAGAACAATGCTCTGAAAATACTCTTCACTTTGCTCTTCGCTGTGATAAAGATGGGCTGTGTCCGAAGAGTCCACTTAGGGTGTGCATTTAGGACACTCTAACTTAAGTCTTGCTACCTTCATGTGTAACATGGGATTTCTTTCTTCTGTTCTGGGCATCAAACCTAGGACAAGCGCTCTACTCTGGGAGACAGTTACTGAGCTCCTGCTGTTGTGTTCTGAAACTTCTGTACAAATATTCAGCCTGGGATTCAGCCCTGTATCTGCTGCTAAGCCTGTGCGTAATTAAATGGCGAATCTGACCAGTGTTATTTAGAGTAGACCTGCAGTCACATGCATGAGAAAATCATTTACTTCATTCAAAGTACAGATGATGAGACATTTTCTTACTATGTAGAGGGGAAGACTATTGTGTTTTCAAGTTTTTTCAGTGCTGAGGTGGAAGCCAGGACCTCACTCAGGCTCACAGCTGAGCTGCATCCCGGCCCTCCCTTCGAAGCCCTTTTGACAAGGAAGCTGCAGGGTGGCAGTGACTTCTGTCTGTGACAGGCCAGGAAGCTGCAGGCTGGATCCCCTCGCCTTTCTGGGTCCCTTTTCCTCCACTAACTGATCATGTGTGCCTCTGGGGAAGAACTGTCTGAAGCTGCTGCCCTTTTTTCTTATAACAAATATAAAAAATAAAGCGAGTTTCATTTCCTGTGAACATTAATGATGTCTATTTTCTGTGGAGCCCAAGACACTTCTTGTTCACTCAGGTTGGACCTGCAGCCAGAGCCGCCCCGCAAGAAGCGGAGCTTTTGGCCGGCTTACCCACCGTGGCTTCGTCATCTTCAAACACCTCTCTGGCCTCTTCGTGGACACAGATCTCTTCATAACATTCTTTTTCCAAATTGCCCTCAAAGAGCTCCTCCAGGATGTAGGAGCCAGCACGCTTCCACCTGAGCAGAACTTGGTTTGCGCTTGTGGCCGGAACAAACACTTCGCGGCAAGGGAAGAGCACAGGGCATGTTAGCAGGAGCCTAGAGCATGGGGATGCCATGTCCTTCAGGCTCCTGTCAGTCAAGAGGGCAGCGCCTGGCCTGGGGCACTGTCTCGAGGCCACCTGGTCACTTCCCTGTTTGTCGAGTGTGTGGACAGCCTTGTGAATTGGGACACTGGTGTTTTACGGATGGAGATTTCAGGGCCCAGAGAAGGCGGACTCAGTCAGCCTGGAGCTGGCCAGTACCACCAGCCTGCTTAAACCTCACTGGTCCCAGTGCTTTCTGTTCTCGGTGTGGCCAAAACTCCAGTCCGGGCTGCACCCTTGCTGTAGACACATGGCCACCATGTGCTGTGTCACACGGATGGACAGCTGTGGCTGAGTGACAGCCGAGAGTGTGGGCAGCCCTGACTCCATGGGGGGCATCAGCGTGAGGCAGGAGACACAAGCTCTGAGGGGCTCTGGCCGGGTGGCTGAGGTGCAGGAAGGAGACCCGAGCAGGTGATGACACTGCCTGGGATGGGCCAATGCGGGCTGAGCTGCTCCCACCATGATGCCCCTGGGAGGCCCTGGAGCTCGGCCGGGGTGGGGGGGCAGGAGGCCCTGCACTGGCCGCCAAAGGGCTTGGAGCGCTGCGATGTGACACGGCTGTGGGGAGGGCCTGGCTGGTGGGTGGGGATGGTGCTGAGACCACCATGTTCCCAGCGAGGCATTGCCCCTCCCGGGCCCTGGCTTCTCCGCCTTTCCCCTGTGCCTGGTGTCCCTCCCGGCCAAGCCAGGACCTCTGCCGCCCCTTCTCCATCCTTTCCTCCTTGCCTGGGTGTGTCCCCAGCCCTGTGTCCCGTGTCCCATCTCAGCATGGCTAGGGAGGCCCAAGGCCACAGTGCCGTTCCCAGCACATCGTCACCAAGGACAGCGAGACCCAGCAGCCCTTGGGAGGGAGAGCCAGCAAGGCCATCCTCCAGGGCTGCCAGGTTTCTGGAGAAAGTGCCCTCCGCAACCCACTGGCCAGTGCCTACCTGACAGTTCCGCCTGGTGGAAAAGGAGGAGGAGGGCAAGGCCCTGGAGCAGCAGGACACAGCCAGCCATGCTGATCGGAGCCCGGCCCGGCAGGACCAGGTGATCAGAAGTCCAAAGTCCAGCCCTGGGAAGTGCAGGAGGCGAGGGAGGTCAGCAGGGGCCCTGTCCACAGACCAGCGAACCTCACTGGACAGGCAGAGTGGGACAGGCCGCTCAAGGCCTCAGTCCTTCCTGTGCCTTCTGTGTCCACCTGAGGGAGGACAGGCAGAGGCAGAGCATCGTGGGGAGACCAGGGGTGGATCCCAGGGAAGGGGTGGGGACCCCCACAGGGAACCGATGGCAAGAGCAGGTGATAGGAGGCTGGGCAGGAGCTCCAAGCTGTGTGTCCCGGGACCCTCTGCAGGGCGTCTTCCTGCGGGGCGACGTCCTGGCCCAGGGCGCAGTGACGCGGAGCCTGAAGACAGGACAGGGGCCAGGATGAAATGGTGGTCCACGGTGCTGTTGACAGGGGTCTTGCGGGGACCCAAGAGGCCACTCGGGGAGCTGTCTGGGACAGAAGCCTGGATGTAGGTGCAGCCTCCGCGGGCTGTGAAGGGTGAGGCTGAGACCGGCCCCGGGACAGACCTGGGGGCGCGTGTCCCGCCCGAGGACCAGCCCTGCGGTCTGAGGGGGAAGCAGAGCTCAGACGGGGTCCTTGTGGCCAGTGAGCGCTCTCCACAGAGAGTGAGGGGTTGGACTTTGTGGGCTGAACGGTCTGTCACGAGCACTCAGCTCTGCCGGCACCACCGTCACGCTTCAGCTGGGAGGAAATCCTGCCAGGGACACTTGCCGGCCACCGCTGTACCACTCTGCCAGCTCCCTGTCCCTGGTCTCTGGGCTGCTGGCGCCTGAGCTCCTAAGGCTGACAGCCCCTGGTGCTTATGGCTCTTTCTGTAAAGCCACTGCTCTGTCCTCACCACCTGCAGACTTGCAGGAACTTCAGAGCCCACGCTACCCGAGAAATGAGTCACAACAGATGACGGGGGCTCACCAGTGGGGCTCTGGACGGGACCTGTGCTACACCTGGAGACAGTGCCCTCCTAGACCAAGCCAGTCAGTGCACGGGA
This sequence comes from Heterocephalus glaber, assembly GCF_000247695.1. The sequence continues at coordinate 755,619 of NW_004624793.1, forward strand.
GTGGTGCTGAGAGAGGCAGCTGCAGGCCTATGACTGGCCCAAATTCAGGCCTTCTGATTGGTCCAAATTCAAGCCCCCCGATAGGTCCAAATTTGAGCCTGTCGATTGGTGTATGTTTGAGCCTACTGATTGGTCCTAACTCATTTCTGTGGTTCAGTTCAAATTCTAGCGGGGCGGACACCTGGAGCAGCTGTGACTGTCCGGGATGGTGGCAGGGGTCACAGTGGTGGCGATGAACAGGACACTGGGAGGTGCAGCAGTTTGATGGACATCTGTTGTGTCCCAGCAAACAATGGCGGGGCAAAACAAGGTACATTGGAGAGGGCTGTGCTCACCACAGCTGACTGGAGATTGGAGACAGTAACAACTGCCCGGGCCCCTTCCACCTCCGCTGCACTTCCGGTCCTGTCTCCACCACTTCCTTAGCATCTGAGGGGGAAGGGGGGCACCTCCTCAGAGTTGACCGAGGTAACCAGAGGGGTGGTGGGAGGCCCCCAAGGCAGGCTGCCCATCCCTCCCGGGGAACTGTCGGGGAGTAACAATGAGGGATAGGCACTGCAGCTGTCGGCACAGGGAAAAGAGGGGAGTGTCCTGCAGACACCAGAGATGGAGCAGTGGGGACACATACCAATAAAACTTTATTTGTAAGAGCACGCAGTGGGCTGCATCCCAAATGTGCTGCTCTAGTTTGCTGCCCCAGAGAGAGGCCCCCTAAGGCCCAGGTAAGAACGTGATGTTTTATTTGCAGGCATCGGGAAGACACTAGAGGGGGCAGGAGAGAGATACGGGAAGCTTTGCATCCTGAAAGGATCCCGTAGCTGCACTGTGGGGCACGACCTTCCAGAGCAGGCTGGAAGGAGGGAGAGAAGTCCCTGGGAGACGGCTGCCCTAGTCAGGGTGGAGTGAAGTGACATGTGACATGCAGCTGCCCTCCTGCTACCTCGTGAGGGGGACTGTGGTCCCCGATGGAGGGTCCCTGGTGAAGGGCTCGTGGCAGCCCATGACTTGTGCAGCTGTGGGAAGCCGGGTGGGGGACACAGTGAGCCCGAGCTGCCCATGAAGGGTCCCAGTGGGGCTGTGGGGTCAGGTAGGGACAGATTCCCAGGGAGACGGGTGAGAGAGAGAGGATGGTGGTGTCAGCCCAGGAACTGCGGACCGAGGGGACTGTGCAGAGATTAGAGTGGGAACCGAGAAAGACAAACTGAGGCTTAGGGGTGTGAAGTTTGTTTTAAAAGGTGGGAAAAAACCCAAAGTCTTTCAGCAGTGGGTGAGTCAAAATAACTTCAAAGCTGGGCTGGGAATTAATTAATGCATGGGCTTGGTCAGGTGGGTGGTACCCAGCCTGGCCATCACCATGTGTCCCTCCCATGAAAGGACGTGGCAAAGTCCACACTAAAAATGCTCCTATGGGGTAATTTCAGGACCAGGAATAACTGCTTTGAAATGAGGAACCAGACAAGGGCCCCAGGGTCTGAGCAGTGGTGGCCCAGTTTGCCCCGGCTGTGGGCAGCTCCTGGGTGACTGGGCCTGTCCACTCGGCTGCCAGGCCAAGGCACGTGGACTGGACGACCTCATCCACATCCTGCGCCCTCAAAGTTCTGGAGCTGGAAGTCTGAGCACAAGGAGCCGGGATGCACAGACAGCTGTATCACTGCACCCTCACTTGGCGCCCTGGCCCTGTCAGAATGGCGCCAACCCTCGGTGCCGATTCCCAACACCACTGGGGTGGGGATCAGGTTTCAAAATGTGAATTCTGGGGGACACAAACATTTGGACCAGCACAGCATCTGAAATGCTGTGTGCAGTGCTTCAGGTTCTCAACTGGCATCTCCAAAACCAGTTTTGGACCAAGCGCCCTGCGGCGAGCTGTGGAAACATTAAGTTTGAGCTGCTGTGGCCATCCCGACTCCTCACTGAGGGACAGTCCTCCTCACTCGGTCCTGCTGTTCCAGAAAGAGATCCATAAATTCAGGGACAACTCCTGCCACCCGCGGTGCACCCTTGGGCTGGATACCGGACACCTGCAGAGATCTTCCTCCCCCTGAGGGCGTGGAGGCCCCTCTCTGTCCCTCTCCATGCAGGTCCCAGAGAGCTGTCGACAGAAATGTGCAGCACCGGACAGGAGCAGCTGTTATGGCTGTGTCCCTGTTACAAGCCTCACGGGGTCATAGGTGCGGCTTTTTCAGAGGTGCCTGGACATAGAGTGTGTGGTGCTGGAATTGATTCATGGTGCAATTCTGGGATCAAGGGCACTAGGATTAAGGGTGTAAGCCCACTGCCCTAAGTAGTCTGGATAAATAAGAGGGGCAGAAAGATGCCACTGAGGTCCCTTGCTTTGCTACCTTCTGCCTGCCGTGAAAGGGTCTCTGTGATGCCGCCCTGCCTTGGAGCCAGTCGATTATGGACTGCAACCTCTACGAACTGGGAGCTAAATAACCCTTTCCTTTTTAACTTGGGGTGCCGAGGACTTTGTCTCAGCGACGAGAGAAACAACAAAGACAGCGGCCTCCCATGTGTGCCCTCACTGTGTCCCGACGGAGCCAGTGTGTCTGTCGTCTCCCTGGCCTTCCTGCATCCCAGCATCTCTGCACTCAAGCTGTGTCTCACAGTCAGCTGTGTCCGATGCCGGCCTGAGGCGCTGAGTTCTCCCTGAAGGGCTTTGTGTTTTGTGCTGCCCTCCCCACCACTGCCCCTGGATTCACGTGCAGTGAAGCGGATTCCCAGAGGACAGCCCCTCCTCACTTTGGCCAGCCCGAGCCTGCTCCTCCATTGTTGGTTTGTCTGTCTCTTAGTCACTTTCTTGAGGGTGGGACCCAGTACTGACGCACGCCGCTTGCAGGAGCAGAGGCTTATTTGGAACCACATTTTTAGTCCACAGTCAGCCGGCCCCAAGGGAGAAGGCCTGGGAGGGCCTGGCGGAGGAGAGCTGCTCAGGGGACGGAGGACAGGAAGCGGGGAGAGCGGTGGAGCTGGAGAGGGAGATGCCAGTGAGCACTTCTTCCCAGCAGACCCCTCCTCCAGCACATGGGCTGTGACCCCCGGCCACTGCTGAGTGCAGCACCACGTGAGCTAGCCACCTCCCCAAAGCCCCGCCTCTGAGCTCAGGAAGGTTTGGGGTCTTTCTAATCTACTCCATAACCATCTGCCAGCGTGAGCATTGGATTCGCTGAGCCAGGGCCTCACGACACCACAGGAGGACTGTGGATGGCTCTTCTGCCCCGCACAGCACCCCAGACCCAGCAGGACACACGAGGAGAAGCTGTATGGGAGCAAAGCTGTGGTCTTGCGTTCCATTGTCTCAGCCAAAGTGACAGAAGCAAGCAGCGGCCTTGTGGGCTGCCAGAGGCTCTGCAGTCACGCTGGCGGGGAGCCACGAGCACCTTTCTCGACCGTGTTTAGGGACCAGGGGACTGGGACCGGGGGACTGGGTCCAGGCTGCCATCCAGGGGCTTCCAGCTGCACTTGCTCAGCCTGGACTGCTGTCCCTGTCCGGAGCTGTGGCCTGTGCTGTGGCGAGGCCTCGAGGCTGGGTCACCCTCTCCAGCCTTGATGTTCAGGGTCTGGGGTCTGGGCTGTCTTTTTTGTTTCTGTTTTTGTTTTGCGATCATTGGTGTTTTGAATACAGAGTTTTCACTGTGGTAAAATACAGGCAACCAAAGGGACCGAGCCGACTCTGGATCTTTCCAAAGTCTGCCCTTGGGTCCTCTGGCCACTTCTCACACACACAGGCTTGATTTCTGTTTGTTTTCTTCTGGGAACTGGGGCTTGGGTTGGCAACTGTCCTGGGCTGGCAGCATCTCAGGAACTCTTGCTCTAGGGACAACCACAAAGTCCAGTGTGGTGGCCTGGGGCCACGACTGGCTTTTCCTGACCCTCTGCCAAGGTCGGGGATTCACTCAGCCCAGGTAGAGAGGTCGCTTGGCCCCTGCCCATCTTCCTCCTTGGACTCCATGCACCACTTTACACCCTTGGCCTGTCCCGAGCCTGTGTGGACGATGGGGCCCTATGGGGCCTGTGGCCAGGGCCGTGCTGGCCGTGGGACCCTGCCGTGGGGCTTGGTCCTGTGAGGACGGAAAGACGCCCTTGCCCAGGGAATCCTGCCTGCCTCCCATACCTGGCTGCAGTGGCCTGCTGCCCACACGGGGCTTTGCCACACAGCCCCTCCGTGGGGACAGCCCCCACCCACCCCTTGCTGGTCTTCTGGGTCCCCTCTGCACCCACCCCGAGCAGCAGGACCTCCCCCTCCTCCCACCAGGCCTGCACACCAGCAAGGGGTGCCACTCGCACGGTGACCAGGACATTCTGTGCAGACAGCGTGACCTTGGGCCCTGGGCCGGTGCTCAGCATGGGTGACGTCCTCTGAACACTGCCCGTCTGGGCATCCTGCCAAGTAGTCAGCACTGGCATGGCTCGCAGTGTGGCGCAGTCTTAGCTTGCTCCTGTGCCCACTCCCACGCAGCACCCCTTGTCACCTGTGCCTGTCTAGCAGGACCCCAGCAGTCCTTCTTTCTCTCCGCGGCCGCTGGCTTCCCTCTGTCTTGTCTGATACTGCATTTCTGGCTGTCTCTGGTCTGCCTGACATGGGCACTTTTGGGGAGCCCAGGCTGCCCTCGTTCTGCATTACCTGATGTCCCCCGTGATGAGGTCAGGCCAAACACCATGTCCCGCAAGACCCCAGTGTCAGCCTCCTGACATGAGGTGTCCCGACGTGTGATGTCAAGGGCAGAGCACTTGGTCCACTTGGAAGTGGCTGTCCCCCAGGTTCTGTCTCCCAGGGTTTGTCCCATCAAGCTGACTTTGGCTGTTGTCTTAATAGCTCGTTTTGTGGCACAGCTCTGAGGCCCTCAGATGAGTCTCTTCTCACTGACTCCCATCACAGTGGGGGCTCACGGTGGCGCTCGCCTGCCTGGGGGCTGCTGACAGCCACGGTGGCCGGCTCCTTCCAAGACGAGACTGGAGTCCTGCCCCGGGAGATGGTTGCAGAAATCCTTCCTGGTGAAACCCCACTGCTGATTTCTCCTCTGCAGCCTGGACCCCCCACCCAGGCCCAGCCTCATGCTGCTTGCCCTGAGGCAGGTGGCACCTGGGCCCCAGGGCTGTGTTCCCTTGTCCTCTGCCTGCAGGCCTGGCTCCTCCCTCTGTCCCGGCTGTTCTGAGGAGCTGGGGCAGGGCAGGGGAGATGGATCTCTGCTGTGGTGTCGCTGTCTGACCCGGAGGTGGGTTCCGGCCACCCTCCAACCACAGGCTGTCACCCTGCATCACTGTCTGGGTGACACCCCCACCGGGCCACTCTGGAGGGAGGGGATCACAAGCCCCAGGCACAGGCGATGAAGTTGGGACCAAGTTGCTGTTTTCCTGATGAGAAAAGGGGCACCCAGGGCAGGAGGAGTCGCCACGGGCCACACAGGAATTGGCAGCACACAGGTTGCCACCCTCCAAGCCCTTGCCCCTTGCAGAGCTGGTGACAGCCCTGTGTCCCTCCGGAGCCGGACTCTTCCGGATGGGCCACCAGCAGCTACTGTCTGTGCCCTTCCGGCCATGAAGTTCCCCTGCCCTGCTCCCACTGGTCCTCAGCTTCCTTTCTGTGGCTAAGGTGCACACGGACATGAGTCCATCCGTGCCAGGGGCCAGCCGGGAAGGGCACAGACAGTGACAGACTTGCAGCTCTCCCCAGAGTCCTCTCTGGACCCACACCACCTCTGCTCCCTAGGAAGAGGAACCTGGATGGGCTCCCAAGTCCCTGCGCCTGCGTGACGTCCCCCGAAGGAGGGCTGTGTGCCTGGTGGAGGCGAGCAGGTGGCCCGATGCGGACGCCTGTGCCCTCTGGGGGTGTGGAGGCCACAACCCCTCAGACCGGTTCTGGGAAGTGAGAACAGGTCGACTTCTCCTAACCTTGCAAAATCTCTGTTGACAAAACGCTCTGGGTATCACCAGGCTGTTTAGGAGCTTTGCACTAGAACTTTTGAACTTTGCTTAGCGAAGTTAGGCAAGATGCAAACTGTGCTGGGGCTTTGGGCACCACCGGGCAGGCCCTTCTGGATGGCTGGGTCCAGAGACGACTTGGGGCTGGGACGGTGCTGAGGCAGCAGAGTGTGGGTAGGAGTGCCGGAGGAGCCCCACGCCCCAGCACCCCTCCAGGGGCTGGTGGGGCGGGTTCCAGGAACTTCCGGCAGGGATCTAGGCCCACACTGAAATTCAGTGCCTGGACGGAGGCTGGACCAGGATGTTCAGAGACCGCACTGGGGCTCAACTGAAGCCAGGGTGAGAACCCAGTGTTGCTGGCCAAGACCATCACCGAGGGAGCAGGTCGCTTGCTAAGGGGGCAAGGACCCTGCAAGCTCACACACAGCCCAGCCCCATGGTGCCTGGCCAGGACTCCTGCCCTGCCCTGTCCTGGGTGAGGGCCTTGGGACTGGACTCCTTACTGCGAATTGGCCTGGCTGGCTGTGAAAGGCTGTTCAGGTCCCTGAAGAACAGAATCACCTGGGGTGGGGACGGCTCCATCCCAGGGAGAGCAGGGACCGCCTCCAGTACAGAGCCTGCATCCCTGGGAGGGTCCCTGGCCTGGCATGAGGCAGGTGACAGGCATGAAGGGTGGGCGGGGAGGAAGGGGTCTAAGCACTGCAGTGGGGGCTGCTCTGGGAGTGGCCCTGCCCAGGGATGGAGTCACAGAGAACCAGACGTGGCCCCGGGTGCCCAGAGCAGATCCCTTTAATGGGCAGGCGGCACGGGCACTGGTGTCTCTGGCCCGGGGGGCACCCTCGCCCGCATGGACTTCTCAATCCACTTGATGAAGTTGGTGACCTTGGTGTAGATCCCGAACTTCCCTTTCCTGGCGCAGCCTTCTCCCCAGCTGACGATGCCGGTCACGTAGTAGGTGTCCCTGAACAAGGTGACGTGGGGGCCGCCGCTGTCCCCCTGGCAGGTGTCCTCCAGCTTGGCATCGTAGCCGGCACAGAACATGTTCTGCGTGATGCTGAAGCCAGTGGACAGCTTGCAGGTGTTGCGGTCCACGTAGGGCACCTCCAGCAACTTGAGGGTGTTGGACTGGCGGCCCATCTCGTGCGTGCGGCCGAACCCACTCACGATGCCTGTCTTCTGTGTCATCAGTGTGGCCTCAGCCCAGTCCTTCTGTGGCAGGCAGGCGGGGGCCACGTTCCTGCGGAAGGTGATGGGCGTCTTCAGCTTGAGGACGGCGATGTCGCAGTCGTAGGTGTGTGTGTTGAACTTGTTGTGCTTTATGACCACCTCCACCTCGTGTGTCATCTCGTTGCCCTCCTCCTGCTCCGTGTCCCGCTCACCTGCAAACAGAGAGCGCACGCGGCTGGTGCCCTGCGGCCCAGCATCTGCATGGTGCATCCTTTTAAGCAAGTTATTATTTTTTATTAAAAAATAGTACATGGTCATGTTTGAAGCCTTAAAAACACAGGAAAATGGAAAGAAGCAAAAACTGCAGCCTCCAGCCTCCCTCAGCAAGCCCTGGTCACACTGCACATGCACGTGCGGGACGCTCCCCGTGCTTCGGGCAGACGCTTCCTGAGCAGGCACTGAGCGGGCTGTGCAGGCCTCCATCGGCTACACCGCCAGCTCCCGGGCACCTGTGCCAGAGCCCAGCCCATCTGGCCAGCAGACTCACCGTGGAAAGGAGAACGCTGAGTACCTTACTCATGGTTGAAATTCATGCTATTTAATTATCCACTGAGATGTTAATATTTTGGATTACAAGGATATTAAAACTAAGTGCACCTCTTTGGCTATGCTTGTTAAATGTGTACTAGAGAACTTGAGATGACCAGGAAGTTGCAAATCACATGTGTGGCTGGCACTGGGCTTGCACTAGATGCCTCTAGGGTCTACTATAGAGATGCAGTGTGGGGAGAGAAGGCGTCAGGAGGCCCCTGGACAAAGGACATGAGGACAAGGAGTGTCCAGCAAGGCGCAGAGCCACAGGCCTCCAGGCCACAGGCAGGCGGGCGGGGTGGGGTGGGCCCTGTGGAGTCCGCGGCTGCCCACTCTCTCCCCTGGGAACAGGGCTCCCATCCCTCAGTGTCCCCAACAGACCGATCCGTCCCTGTGGTCCTGGCCGGGAGACACCCATGGTGGTGTCCCCAGGGCTCCAGGGCAGGTGTCACTTACCTACCCTCACCGTGAACCGCCTGGCTTGGTGGAGACAGTGAGCGGCAGTGAGGATGTGGTACTCACTGAGGATGGTGCCCCCGCAGAACCCGATGCTGTCTTCATTTACAAGCAGAGCCTGCAGGAAGTCGTCTGCATCAGCAACCAAGGATGGCCTGTACCCGGGTGGCCAGATAGGCTTCCCCAGGCCACCGGCCTGTCCTCTTCCTGCCCTGCTCTGAACCAGAGTCTCAAGCCCCCGGCCTCTTCCTCCAGAGCCTGTCCAGGCTTGGGGGCCACATGCTAGCCCTCCCAGGGCCCTCCTGGCCATCTGGAGGCTCAGCGATGCTCACTGGCACTGGTCACGGCCAGGGACCCAGATGGCAAAGGCTCAAGGTCTGTGGGTTCACATCCTGCACACCCAGTACCCGGCGACAGCAAATTCCCCTTCACACGGTCCAGGGAGCACCTGCAGTGCCAGCTGCCTTGCCCCACAGCTCCTTGGATGAGGATCCTATCCGTCCTGGGGTGGGGACAGCTCGGGTGGCTGGTGACCGGTGTGTCAGGCTCAAGTGAAGGTTTCCAAAGAAAAACTGGGCACCCAGTTAAACCGAACCAGGTAGACAGCAAGCCTCTCTCAGCACAAGTACGTCCCAATGGCATCCGAGACAGGCTCATTTAGAAATCACTCAGTATTTATGTGAAATTCAAACGTAACTAGAAGTCTCATGTGTTTGTTTTCTAAATGTAGCAGCCCTTGCCCACATCAGGAATCAATGAGTGAGTTTTAAACATTTTTTAAAACATAAATAGATATGCTTTTCTCTAAGGTACTTCTTGCCTCTAGGATTTAGTTGTTTGGGTTAAAAAACAAAATGACCAAATCAGAAATGCATCAAGGATGGTGAAACTTCCTTCCTCACCCCCTGCCAACAGGTGCCTGCCTAGGGCTGGGTCTGGCTGCTGGGGCCCCGCCTGTTTCTGTGGAGGTGGGCTGTGCCTCTGTCCTGTCCATCTGCAGGCAGGAGGCCGGCAGTGAGACGTCCCGGGTGGCCCAGGGTGCAGAGCGCAGGACCGCAGGCAGGGTTGTGGGTGCTCGGTCCCGGCACAGACTGGTGCCTGCCTGGGACGCTGACCTCGGGCTGGGTCACCTCCCCTCATCCCCAGCCCAGGCCCCCATGCAGCCCGTGCAGCACAGAGCAGCTCAGCCCAGTCACCTGCCAGGGGCACTCCCCTTCTTTGCAGTTCCGGCCGCCCACGATGCGGCCAAGGTCGTTGTCTTTTATCTCCACATTTGTGTCGTTGGAGTTGAGGAGGCTGAAAGGGTCCTCGGTGGGGTTCAGATCGTCCAGGTCCCCCTGCTCCAGTGTGGTGATGTCAGGGACTGTCTCGCTGCTGTTGGTGACCTGTGCCACTGACCGCTTCCTGCGTCCCCGTCCCCCGGTGGTCTTCCCGCAGGGGAAGACTTCTGCAAAAGCAAGGTGGGCCCGGTGAGGCCAGTGCTCACGCCCCGCTTCCAGAGGGCAGGACCAGGCCTGGTACAGGCCCCAGGGATGCCGTGTCCTCCTGGGCTTGGGGTGCAGCTTCTCCGCAGTCCCCCACTGTGCTCAGGGTTGAACAGTGAAGGGGATGTGGCGTGTGTCGCTTGGTGTGTAGGTAGAATCGCCCCCAGGGTCCTTGGCTGCTCTCCGCCCAGGCCACCCCTCCCCACCTGCCTCATCTGGCTGTGACAGCAGCAGCTCCCAGGCCTCACCCCCGCCCCCGACTGCCAGGGTCATTCAGGCAGGTGGTCAGGGCTACCTGTGGCCAGGCCCGGGCAGGGCCACATCCACCCCGGGGCTGGATGACACTGCTGGCCCATCTCTCAGATGAGAAGACTGAGCTCTGTCAGTGGATTTGGGCCCCCAGGTACCAGGTCTGTTTCCAAACCCGAGGTCCTCACATTTGAACAGTGCCACTGGCACGGCCTCCTACCTGTGGAGATGCAGGACTTGCTGTCGTCACCCAGCGTGTAGCCTTTGGCGCAGGAGCATGCCACCGAGTTCTGCACCTCCTGGCAGTACTGGTCACAGTCGCCGTTGTCCAGGCTGCAGAGTTTCCGGGTGGCTGTGAGGAGAAGGCCACACTGCAGCAGGCACACAGGGCAGCGGGTGGGCACAGCCAGGGCCCAGAGAGGCTCAGCTCTAGGACGAACAAGCGCCCAGCTCGGGGCCTCCCCAACGCAGGCCATGTGAGGGGCACGGCGCCCAGCAAGGCCCCTGAGCACCCCTGGGTGACACCCCCCGGGCAGACGGTGTGGGGAAGCAGTGGGCGCTTGGGGAGCAGGCGGTGGCACAGGGCGCGGTGGCCTTGGAGCCCCTCCTTCCGAGGCCAGCAGGTTCTCCACGACTGCCAAGAAGAGAGGGGCTGGTAGCCTGGTCTCCACAGATGCCAGCCCCTGGTGCTGCATGTGACGCCCCACAGACACAGTCCCTTCCACGACCCCACCGCCCCTTGGCAGGTGGCCCAGATCAGCCTGAGGGTGGCCCTGTGCCCCTGTTGTCCTATAGCTGCCTAGAGCTCCATGCCCTACCTTCACTCGCTTGCCAACCAGCAAGGGATTCCTTCCGCAGCACCCATTTTATGGTTCAGATCCAAAATGGCCCCAAAGCCTCAGGTGTTTGGATGTGGGGGGATTACTGCTGACTGCTGTTAAGGGGTGGGCCTGCTCGGAGCTAAGGCCCTGGGACCTTGGCCTGGCAGGGTGGCTGTCCCTCTTCCCTCCCGCTTTCCCTCGCGGCTTCCTGTCTGCCACGAGGTAAGCAGCTCTCCTCCACCAGGCCCCGTGCCATGCAGCTTCTGCCTGGAGCCAGCCCACCATGCAAGGACTAAAACTTCTACAACATGAGCCAAAACAAACCTCTCCTCCTTTAAGTTGCAGGTGTTGGGTGTTGTCTCAGCAACAAGGACGGCGATTAACACAGCCTGCCTCAGCCCAGATGGTGCACCAGGTGCCACTGAGGCAGCCAGGGCCCTGCTGCAGACATGCCAGCTGGTGGCCCTGGGATCCCGTGGGATCCGGCAAGAGCCTAGCCTGTGAAGTCTGTCCTTGGGAGGCTAAGACAGGCTCCAGTGCAGGCCCACAGAGGGGCAGCTGCACCTTGGCAAGAGCACTGGGCCTGAGCCCACTGGGCTGGGCTGTGTGGTGTGCCGTACCGTGTACGCAAAGTGGTGGAAGTGAGGACAGTGCACAGGCCTCGTGCAGCTCTTGACACAGTGCTCCGGGCCACCGTACCCCAAGGCTGGAGTCACCTGCCCACTTCCAACTCCAAGCCCCCATGGGCCGGGCAGCCTGTGGCCACATGCTTGACATGCTGTTTGAGGTTGGATGAGAAAATAACCAGGGCAGAGGTCCACAGGAAGGGGATTGTGGAAAAGGTTCACTGTAGCCCTGGAGTCTGCCCTGTTAGGGCTAAGCTGGCCAAGCTGCGGGCAGGAGAAGTAACTGGGCTTCCGTGCAGTGTTGCACTTCCGAATCCCTGCAGAGGAAGGCGCTAACCTGACCCAGTCTAGGAGTACAATCTGCAGAGGCTGAGGGAAGTAACAAACGTGAGAAGCAAATCTTTCTCCTTAGGGAAAACCAGTCTGACAGTGACCTAATTTTCAATTTAGAAAGTCAGCATATTAGAGACAACTCTGAATGTCCTATGTAGAATTAAGGCCAACCCTGAATACTCCCCCCCGGCATTTGTGTCTAAGGTGGCATCAGGGAGACGGCTGGGGTGCACTGCGCTGGGTCGCCAGGAGCTCACTGGAGCCCAGGCACAGAGGCGGTCTGGTTCCCGCAGCGACAGCTCATGGCCTTGAGAGCTCTGCGCCCCAGCGAGCGAGCGGCCCACAGGGCACAGCGGGCTGTTATCTGCTGGGGCCTCTCCAGGGGGCTCTCGCGGTCAGAGGGCAGACTCGGAGTTAGAGGCGGTTGGAGAGTGTCGTCTCCTCCCTGCCTGCTCTCCATGCGCCTCCACTCGTGAGGAACTTACACAGTTCGCAGTTTTTCCCTTCGAAGCCTTCCTGGCAGCTGCACTCGTACTCCGAGAGGCCATCGCGGCAGGTGCCCTGGTTCTGGCAGGGGTTGTTCTCACACTGGTCCCCATCTGCAGAGGATCAGGGGCCCAGGCTGCAGGTGCCTCCCTCCTTGTGGAGTCACTGTGCTGGGTGACCGCGGCGTTGCGTGTTCGGGTGGAAGCCCTTGCCACCTGCTCCTCCTATAGGGGGCAGTTCCTCCTGTCTAGATGTCATTTTGTCCCCACCTCTGCGGGCCTTGCGTGTGCGTGATGCCCTGGTCTAACTGGAGGCCCAGTGGGCCTTCTCATGTCTTGCACTGTGTTTATGGCCAGGAGCGAGGAGCTCTGGGCTGCGGGCCACACAGCGACCGGGAAGGAGGGCCCTGAGAGTCAATACTGTTTCTGAGCTGGGCGTGGTCCGGAGAGGTTAAGGCTCCTCCTTCCCAGGGACATGGGGCTCTGTCCAGCACAGATGTGGGCATCTTGTTCCTTGGTGGATATACCTCACTCCAACTCTCATTCTGAGAAACTTAAGTACTGTTATAAGTGGTCACATTAATACCATCTCACACCATCTCAGACACCATCAGCGTTAAATCAGGGTAGCTACCTTGTTAGGTAATCCAATCTTTCAGTCTCCATTCTTTTGCTTCTACTTGATACAGTTACTTTTTTTTTTTGGTACTGGGGATCGAACTCAGGTCCTTGCGCTTGCGCAGCAGGCGGCGAAACCACTGAGCTAAATCCCTGGCCCTACAGTTACATTTTAAAAAGATTATCACAGAATCTGGTATCCTCAGATGAGAGTGAACTGAGTTAAGCCTATATTTGGGCTGGACGTGCTGGCACAGGAAGCTGAGGCAGGAGGACTGCGTGGGCCCCAGCAGTTTGAGGCCAGCCTGAGTGACACAGTAAGACCCAACCTCAATAAAGGAAAATATATACCTGATTAAGGACCAAACTAGAATTGGTATAACACTACTACAAAAACTATTTTAAATAACTGATATGGAAATATGCAGAGGGGAGAAAGCCTTAAGGGCACTTAGATTTAAATAGGAGTGGGAAGGAAATTCAGGAAGTATTTTAAAAATGTAGTCGTTCCCAGTTTAAATATCCTGATGAACCCCTCACACTTAAAACAGAAAACATCTCACCTTTGTATTTGTTCCAGAATTCTTTCTAAAAGAAAAAAATATTTGAAGTACATTAGAGAAAGCACACACCAGCAGCATTTATTACCCAGCAACTCGACCAGAGGAAAGAACTTTTCCAAGACTGCTCTGCTGGAAAGGGAGAGCTGTCTGGATCTTGTGTGTGACAGGGTGGGGCTTCATCTTCTCAAATGCTGCATCCTGAAAATGGATTTCAAGTCAATCCTGAAGGGACAGACTGCACCAAAACCAGCTACCGCTTGCTGTCCCTTTCTGTGAGTGGTTTGCATTAACACGCCCAGGTGAAGGGCTCAGAGAAGGTCACGTGCTCGTCAGTAATCCTTACGTTAGCTGGGAAAATGTCAATCACTATTTTGCTTGAAATAGCTTACTATGAATGGATGTGACACTAACAGAATGCCCGGAGTCTTCGCTTCATTTTGTAGCTGTCTGTAGCTGCTTCCCCAGTGCCCCACCTCCCCTGGTTCAGGGCAAATAATCCCAGAACGTGGCCTTAATGAGGAGCAGGGTCTCGCAGATGTGACTGAGGTAAGGGTCCCCTTGAGCTCACACTGGATCACTCTGAGCCCTGAGGATGCACGCTTCCTGAGAGGCGGCGGCTGCACAGAGAGCTGAGTGGGTGTCCGGAGCATGGAAGGGACGCTTTGGGCTCTCAGAGGGAGCCGAGCCTGCCTATGCTTGAGCTGTCTCCAAGCCCGTGACAGAACAAATCCCCGTTACCCTAAATGACATGGTTTGTGGTGCTTTGCTATGGCAGCCCTGGAAATAAACGCAGTGTCTTTTTAAAATTTAGTTTGAGAATCATCACATGGTGAAATCAAATTTTGGTGTTTGATGCTGACTCCCCCACATGCGACACCTGTGTGACCTGGGCCACAAACAGGATGCAGAGCAGCCCTGCGCGCCTCAAGCCCCACTCTTGGTTGCCTGTAAACCCTCCTACCTGCCCCGTCGCTAATCACTTGTGCTCGATGACTTGTTTGGAGTGTCCTATGGCAATTGATGAAAGTTCTGGTTGCTCCACGTCCTAAGCAGCACTGGTTTGTACTTTCTTTCACTCTACAGGTATCTAGTGGCTCTCGCTGTGGGTTGGTTTTGTTTGTTTTTGAGACAGGGTCTCACTGTGTAATTCATGGTGACCTCACTTTGGAGCCTAGGCTGACCTTGAAATCATAGCGATCCTCCTGCCTCAGCCTCCCAAGTCCCGGGATGATGGACATGCACCACCACGGCCAAATTCCCTGTGGTTTTAATTCACATTTCTGTAATGGCTAATGGTGCTCATAGCCTTACTTGCCATCTGCATTTCCTCTTGGGCAAGTTGGCTGTTCAAGTCTTTTGTTGATTGAATTTAATTAAGGGTCTATCTTCTTTTGAGTTATAAGAATTCTTTAGATATTCTGAATACAAATCCCTTGTTGGATATGAGAACTACATAGTCTGTAGCTTGTATTTCCATTTGCTTAACTATTTTTTCACAGAATTTTAGTTTTGACAAAGTCCGGCTTATCATTTTTAAAATTTTATGAATCATTCTTTTGATGTCGTAGTTAAGAATTTTTGGGCCGAGGATTTAGCTCAGTGGTTCTGGCACCCGCTATGCAAGCCCAAGGTCCCAAGTTCGATCCCCGGTGCCAAAAAAAAAAATTTTTTTTTTGCCTGACTCCATGCCATGCATCTTCTGCTGTCTTCTCCTACAAGTCACTAGTTTTATATTTCACCTTTATCTATGATTCATTTTGTGTTAGTTGTTGTATAGCTGTGATTTTTTAGGTCAAGCTCACTTTTTAGGATCTAACTGTATCACTGCTTCAACTCAGCCATGGTCTTAGTGTGTTGCCCCCACTGAAATGTAACCACCGGTGCGGTAGTAACAGAGATGGGCCCTTCAGGGGTGATTAGGTAGTGGGGGCTTTGCCCTCGTGAATGGACTAATGCCTTTATTATAGGGCTGCACACAGCATCGGCTCTTTTACCCTTCCTCCCTCTGCCATGTGGGAATACAGCAGCAAAGTTGTCTTGGAAGCAGGAATGGACCCTCACCAGCCAGAGACCCTGCTCACGGCTCAGTCTTGGACTTCTCACCCTCCATAACTG
This sequence comes from Heterocephalus glaber, assembly GCF_000247695.1. The sequence continues at coordinate 771,049 of NW_004624793.1, forward strand.
CAAGCCATGTGCCGCTTGCTGAGTGTAATCTGAGTGCAAGATATTTTGTTTTTAATTTTTTTTTTTTGGTACCGGGGATCAAACCTGGGTCCTTGTGCTTGCGCAACAGGCAGCAAAACCACTGAGCTAAATCCCCGGCCCAGTAAGGTATTTTGTTACAGCAGCATGAATGTACTCAGTCAAATGCCAAGTGTTGAAAAAGACAATTCTTTTTTTTAATCCTTTTTTTTTTGGTACTGGGAATCAAATTCAGGACCTTGTGCTTCCGCAGCAGGCACTGGAACCACTGAGCTAAGTCCCCGGCTCCTGACAAAGACAATTCTTTTTCCATTGAGTAGTTTTTGTAGCTTTGCCAAAAATCAGCTGACCATATTTGTGTGGGGCTCTTTTCTGGACTTCTATTCTGCTTCAATCCCTTTGCCAGTGCTACCTATTAATATCTCTGTAATTAGCTTTGTAAATCTCAAGCAGGTAATATGGTTCCTCCAACTTTGTTTCTTCTCAGGAGTGTTTCAGCCATTCTAATTCCTTTGTTTTTCTATGTGAGTTTTAGAGTCAGTGTATTTCTATCTGCTGAAATTTTGATTCACATTGTATCAAATGCACAATCAAATTGGGGAAGACTGGTACCTTTGTCTGTTGGGTCTTCCAATCCACAAACACTGAATCTCCATTTGTTTAGGACTTGTTTAAATTCTTTCACTAGAACTTTGTCGATTTTAGATATATAGGTTCTGCGTGCATTTTGTTAATTAGTATTTAATTTTCTTTGAAGCAATTTTGGTTGGCTGTGATGCCCAAACTTTATCCAAATTTATGTGGGTAGGGTTCTTCATAGTATTTTCTTAGTAATACTTTAACATCTGCCAGTTCTGTAGTAGCATCTCATTTCACTCCCCATATAGGTAAATTTCATGTTCAGTTTTGTTAGTTATCCATTTTATGGATCTCATGTATTATTTTTGTGTTAAATTTCTTTGATTCCTGCTTTTAAAATTCCTTCTTTTTCTTGTTCTGAGTTTATTTTGCTCTTCTTTTTCAGTTTTTTAATGTAGGAGCTTAGGCGATCAATTTGAGACTTTTCTTGTTTTTGAGTGTTAGTATTTCATACTATAAATTTACCCCCAAGTACTGCTTTTTAAAACTGTACTCACAGATCTCGTAAGTTGTATATTCTTTTTAGTTTGTCTGTTCTTTTTTTGGTACCGGGGATCGAACTCGGGTCCTTGCGCCTGCACAGCAGGCGGCAAAACCACCGAGCTAAATCCCCGGCCCCAAGTTTGTCTGTTTTGAGACTGGGTGTTGTTTTGTAGGGGACACGAACTCATTATGTTCTCCGGGCTGTGTCAAATTTGAAATCTTCCGCCTCACTGCTGGAGTTATAGGTGTGTGCCACCGTGCCTGGCTGTTGTACATTCATTTTTGCTCAGCTAATATAGTTTCTTATTTCATTTGGAAATTCCTATTTGACCTATGAATTATTTATAAATGTGTTAATTATCAAGTACTTGGAGATTTTCAGCTTAATTCCATTATGGTCAAAGAACACATTTTATATGCCTCCACTCTTTTAAATTTGTTAAGGTGCACATTATGACACCAGATGCACTCTAACTTGATTCCTTTCCTCTCTTCTGGTGGCTGGAATGAACTGTGATACACAACTGGATAGCAATACCCACACAAATTCCTTTGTAGACCGTAATCTTTTGCAGAAATGCAAAGATGTCTGAGTCATACGACAGATTCACGGAAGACAATTTTTCCACATCTGGGGTTGAGGAGGCTTCAGGATGATTCAAGGGCATTACATTTATTGCCACTTTCTTTCTTTCTTTTCTTTTTTTTTTTGGTACCGGGGATCGAACTCTGGTCCTTGCGCTTGCGCAGCAGGTGGTAAAACCACTGAGTTAAATCCCCGGCCTGCCACTTTCTTTTATTATTACACTGTACACTGTGTTTCTGTTATTATTACATTAGGTTCTCATAAGGAGCATGCAGTCCAGATTCCTCACATGCACAGTTCACAGAATGGTTTTCGATTTTATGAGAGTCTAACACACTGGATCTAATCTGACAGGAGATGGAGCTTAGGCTGTAATGTAGCAATTGGGAGCAGCTCTTAAATACAAATAAAGCTTCATTTGCTCCCCACCACTCAGCTCATGTCACACAACCTGGTTCCACAGACCAGCACTGGTATTACTCAGTCTGTGGGCCTGGGGGACCCCTGAGCTACCGGATGGAAGCATGGAAGTTTTCATCTACGAGTATAACCTCATTTTGGCTTGTTTTTCAAAAAGCTCCTGCTTCTCAGTTTAGACACTGTATACTTCATGATATCAGATTAAAGCAGAACTTAAAGGAAAGCAGTTCTTCTAGCTGAAAGCGGTCTAGCAGCTCCCCACTCAGGTCTTGCCCCCCTTTCCCATAACTGACCTCGCCCTGGTACTGATAAGGTAGACAGTCATCTTCCTGGAAATGAAGCTTTGTAACTCCTGAAGAACTATATGCTGTGTAAACAACTATGTTCTGTACACAAAGTTTATGACACTCTGTTCCCATATGATTCATAAGACATTGTCTTTTTTTTTTCTTTTTGTTTCTTTTTTTTGGTACTGGGGTCGAACTTGAGACCTTGCGCTTGCAAGGCAGGCAGCCGAACCACTGAGCTAAATCCCCAGCCCTCAAGACATTGTCTTCTTACAAGGCTAAATGACTAAACTGTCTGCCCTGCTCTGGTAAACTCACTTACTGCATCACTAGAAAGACCATGCCCCTTTGACTAAATTATAGAAACTGGAACTTTCCTTTGTTCAATCGCTTGGTCTTTTGGACAGGAATCCAACATCCAACTGGGTCAAGGTGCACCAATAAATCCTCCTGATTCCCATTTGGTCTCTCTTGTCCTTTTGGAATTCTGTAACGAGGTATCACCAAGAATTTTTGTTTCTTCAGTTTCTGAGAGGCTGGTTTGGGGAAGCTTTCCTTTGGGGCTTTCTTGAGCTCTTCCATCATGCTGATTCTGCACAAATGTGAGATGAAGCTGATCCCAAAGGTTTGCCTGCAGAGGGCATGCGACCATCTGTGAACTGTTTCATCATCCTTGATTTAGTATTTTCTGTGATTTCAGTGAGATCGTAATAGTCTGCATGGTCAAGTAGAACTCACAGGTGGTGAATTCGGTGGAGTCAAATCAATTCTCTTATCCCAGAATTGGCGTCCAGTTTTATAAATCCAGTTAATCCCATGAACCACCAGGATCTTACGGTAGAGCTCTGGGGGACTTCTCACATTTAAACTCATGTCCAGCTCATCATGGTAGGTGGTGAAAGGCTTGGCCTCAGCTAACCCTGGGGACGATGTTCCATAGTTTGGTGTCTAGAAATCTTTACTCATTCAAGAACTTCTCACACATGTGATAATCTCAGTATGGATAATTTTTTCCCTCAGAACATCATTCAGGATCAAGTCCATGCACCTTCCATGCCATGGTGTTTTAGCGTCTGTGAGACTAAAGTTCAGGGTTCTTGTGAACTCCAGTTATGCCTTCCTGATCCAGTTATTTGACAAGGGTAAGTCCTTGTGACAGTTCCTTTAACTGGCAGTAGCTTGCAGTGTGACACAGGCAAGGACCTTCCAGGTAATCTTGGTCAGGTGGCTCCTGCCTGCAGGTGACTGCATTCATGGATGAAGCGAGTGAGCTTCGGGTCTGTCCACAGAAGCTGCGTGGTGAGGAGCTCACACAGCGGTCGCAGACCTCAGTTTCCACTGTGGTCCAATGTCAGCGGTGTGGCTGGAGGCAGCAGCATCCACTGCCTGACTTAGCTGTGTCTCAGCAACCCTAGCCTGGAGCCTATCTTTAGCTCAGTCTTGTTAGTTTGGGCTCCACCCCACCGTCCTCTTTCCCCTCATCCAGGTGCCTGTGGCTTCCATCTACTTTGAGAGAGGAACCAGGTTCCCTGCACTTCCGGGTCGGCTGGCAAAGCCCCGCCCCTTCTGCGAGGGCGCGCGCAGCACTGACGGGTCTTAGGTGCGCCTGTGCACTGCGCTCCGGCCCCGCCGTCCGGGCCCCTGGTGCGGGTGCAGTCTCCCGGGCGGCGCCTATGGCCCCGGGGAGCGCGGACCCAGGCGTGGGATGTTCGAAGTACTCGTTCGGGCTTCGGGTGGTCTGGCCGCATCGCGCACGTGGTGGGGCACCCCTTCCCGCCCGCCGCCGCTCACCGTCTTTTGGTCGTCCTCGAAGACCTCCCGGGCCTCTTCGTAGGAGCAGGTCTCCTCCAGACACTCCCTCTCCAGGTTGCCTTTCTTCAGCTCCTCGAAGATCGCATTGGCCCTGCGGGTCCTCAGGACGCTGTGCGCGCGCTCGCGGCCGGTGAACACTGGGGACAGGAAGGCAGGGAGCGCGTCTGGGGCGCCCACCTCTCCGAGGGGGCCCTGCGCCCCGCCCCCTGCCCCCCGGCCTCTGCTCCAGCCCCTGCTGAGCCAAATCTGCAATTTATATCGAGTCCCAGAACACACAGAATTAATAGGTTCCAAGAAATTGCGCTTGTTTTCTACAAAACTGCAAACTTTTCTATTTTGATTTTATCCTCTTTTACTTAAAAGACCCACAGTAATTTCATGACTCCTGCGAGGTGTGCTGCACTGATTGCGGCAGGGCTCACACTCAGCACACTCACTCGAATCTGGCCCCTGGGCCTGCTCGGTCCTCACAGCCTCCTGGATGTGTTTGGTTTCCTCTCTGCTGCCCTGGAGCCGCAGTGAGGCTCACAGCTTGGCTCGGTTCTCTCTTCCTCTGATCCCCAGCGAGTCTCCAGGCCATCCCCCTGCTCCTTCCTGACCTCCCCCGAATTCATGCCTCTTCCTGCCCGCACCACAAAGCCTACTTCAGCTATTCCTGCCTGGTGGAGGTACAGCATGCCTGCAAACCCACCCCTGCTGGACTCAGTGGGGACACACACGGGTGACAGGCACTGTGTGGAAGAGGATAAGGCTCAAGGACATCGAGAGCCACTCACCAGCTGCAGCTTCCCCTCAGCTCTGGACAAGAACCTGTGGTCTCTGTCCGCAAGGCCAGGTCTCTTGGGTCTCTCCCCTCGACTGTCCCTGTGCTCATCTCTCTGCCAGCCTGGCCTACCTGCTGGTGGGGCTGTGCCCAGTGCTTTTGGGCCCCAGGGCCTTCGCAGCTGGCACTGTCCCTACCTGGGACATGCTTCCCCTAGATACCCACGTGACTTGGTCCTGCTGCATGACTCTCGGAGAGGTTCTTTCCCGGCCACCCCCCTAAGGTGTCCCGAACTCTGACGGCTTGTCCTGTGCTGTTTCTCATCATAGCACATAATGCCCTCTGATGTGACCTGTTGACAGGTGTATCATCCCCTCAACCGGAATGCAGTCTCTGCAAGGTGTGGCCCAGTGATGGTGCCCCTCCTAGAGCTTGCAGTGGCACAGACAGCCCACTGTGGCCCCGATTCAGCCCACACCACCAGCTGCACCCCAGCCCCTGGACGGAGTGGGTGCTTTGTCGAGTGAGTGAAGGAGGCGAGCCCTGGACAGCCACCCTGGCCTGGGGCCTAGCCCCGGACCCCACTTCGGGCACAGTTAATGGCCTCGTAGTCACATTTAGCCCTTGGTAGGTCACGAGGCCAGCTGTGGACGGGAAGCTACACTTTGCTTGAGTGGAGGAAGCAAGCTTGGCCACCAGGCATGAAAACAGGCCCTGGGGGGACAGGGCCTGCGATGCTGGCAGCTGACTCAGCCCTGACTGTCCCTGGGTGTCCTGTGTGGGTGAGGACACTGCGGTCCTCAGATGTGCAGCTGTCTGCGTGGCACTGGTGGGCGGTGAAGCCGTCAGACAGGCAGCACCTGCTGAGGCAGAGTTTGGCCGCTGTGCCCTGCCCATGGGTAGAGACTCAGCGGGTCGAAGCCCATTTCTGGACTGCACAGCGAGCGCTGCCTGCGCTGTGCCTGCTCCGCGTTCCTAAACTCCTCTGGGCAGCCCCGGCCTGGGCAGCTGAGCCCCTCCCCTGCCCTGCTGAGCTCCATCCCGGCCGCCCCAGCCCCTCTATCCCTGCCTCTGTCCTCACCTCTGCCCTCCCCGCTCTGCCCGTCTCGTGCTCCTGTTTTCATCTCCCGGTGACTTGGATCCAGCCCTCCTGCTTTCCCTGTGGGAGCCGCTGACCCTCACTGTCCCCTCGGTGGGGGGGCCCAGCCAGGCCACCCGACAGCAGCCTGCGACCTGGGCCAGGGCCTCGGCCACTCACTGCCTGCCCACCCTCGTTCCTCCTCCTGGCCCGTGCACTCACCACTCCTCCCGGGCAGCAGGAGGCCGGCCAGGGCAGTGAGGAGCAGGGCAAGGCGCAGCGGAGCCTCCATGGTGGCGAGGGCAGCACTCTGTCCCGAGGGCCGGTGCGCGGGCAAGGTCCACTCGCCAGGGCCCCGGTGGCCATTGTCCTGCTTATCTTGGCCTCCTGATTGGAGCCTGGCCTGCTGTGAGGTCAGCGCAGGGGTCTGGGGACCGTGGCAGAGCAGGTGGCTGAGGCAGTCGCTGACCTCATCCTCGTTAGCACTGCCCTGCAGGGCCTGGGGGCGCGGTCTGAGAGAGAAACAGTGTCATGGTGGCCTCGCCGGCGGCTTGCAGACGCTCGTGTCTGGCTCTCGTCAGTCTGACGGCTGTGGGGAAAGCACCACTTCCCCTGTTTCCGTGAACAGAAGCCAGCTCAGAGGGACCTGGGCTGGCACGGGTCTCAGACCGCGGCCCTGGCTGACAGACACACGTGGAACAGTGGGCCAGGTGCTGACTTGGGCTGCCTGTCACTCACTTGTGTCAGCAGGCTGAGTTGTCCGGGAGGAGCGAGTGACATAGTGACGCCCCGCCCCACTTATGTGTCTTGGGACAGGTCAGTGGGGAAGAGAAGACTGGGCATACATGACACTCAGGGCAGCCAGGAAGTATGGGGAGCCCTGGGCCTGTATTCAGATCTGACTACCTCCACAGAACACGCAGGTCTCACTCCATCTGATGCTGGTCTGTGAAAGCCTCAGACCTGGGTTCTGCCAAGGGGTGGCCCTGGGAGCTGGGGAAGCCGTGTGGCATGGCTTCTGTCAGCGCAGCTGGGCATGTTGCCCGCAGTCCGGGTAGAGGTCCCAGAGTATCCCGCAGTGCTGCCTGAGTCTCCAGAAGGTGCGGCCCGGACCACTCCATGGTGTTCTGGGTGGGGATTGTGGTCATCGCCCCACTTCCCCCCGCAGCACTGCGGTGGTGGGGGCTCATAGCTGACCGGGGCCTCATCAGAAGCTGCATCCACAGATGCTCTGGACGTGCATCCATTCCTGGAGAGGCCCCTGACCCCACCACCCGCAGCACTGGCTGCTGCCCCACATGCACCCTGTGTCCAGTTGGACCAGTTACTCTTCCTGTGGCCATGCCCAGGGTGGTCCCCAGCCTGACCCCAGGACCCAAGGGGTGCCTGGCACATGCTTGCTCCATCAACACCATGGGCCTGCTGTCAGGGCTGTGTCTCACGTGGGCGGTGCCACCCTGGGCAGAGCCAGTGCCCCAAGTGGTGCCTGGCATCTGGTCAGTGTGCAGAGACAGAGTCTGTGTGGGTGTGGGGGAGCTGCTTGTGGAGACACAGTCTGGGCCAAGATAGGGCAGTGGCGCCGGCTCTGGGGCCTCCGCCCCTCCCTGGGCTCCCGGCCCCATACCCTGGTGACACTGATCCACGATGAGCGCCCGTGAGGCGGTGCCTTCATTGCCCATTGTGACGGGGGAAACCAGCTGGCCAGTGCTGCTCACAGGAGCTGACCGTCTCTCCCGCACAGGTCCAGTGGGCTCCTGCTAGGGCCTGCAGCTGCTCCTCCCCTTCCTCCTCCCAGGAAGGGAGGCTTCCAGAGGCGAGGGCTGCAGAGGCCCAGGGTCTCCGGACTATCCATGTTTGCAAATCGGCTTTACTGCAGATGCCAGGTGGCTCTGCAGCCCTCGCTCTACCCCACCACAGGGGGGGAGGCGAGGAAACCAAGGTACAGTGACCTGGCCTGGAGCAGAGGGGGCTCAGAAATCCAGGAGGGCGGGCTCAGGTGCACACGGCCCGGGAGGCTGTTGGGAGTGATGCCAGCCAGGGACCTTCCCTGCGGGACCCAGAGCACGCCAGCTTTGGCAGCCTCCATCCACGGCCTCGTCCAGGACTCTGGAATGGGTGGCTAGGGGAGGGCCTGGCTGCAGCTCGAAGGCCTCTGGCCTACACTGCACCAAGAGTTGGCAGACATCACCACCGCAGGCTGGCACCCCACTTAGCATCAGCGCCCCGGCTCCAAGACACCCCATGGAGATGGCGCTGAGGGCGGGGTGCTCCGTCTGCTGCCCACCGCCCAAGCCCAGCTTGCCTCTCTGTCCTCCCTGTACACGCTGTCTGGTGGCTGCAGGCTCAGTGAACCAGGGGCCTGGCAAGACTCACTAGGAGTCTTCCCCACTGCTAGGTCCTTCCCCACCGGATCCAGTTGATTGGGCAGGACTGGGACCGGGCGCGTGTGTGTGTGTGTGTGTGGGGTATTGGGATTGAACTCAGGGCCTCTATACTGAGCTGCATCCTCAGCCCTTTTTATTTTTTATTTTTGGTACCGGGAATCGAACTAGGGTCCTTGCGCTTGCGTGGCAGGCGGCAGAGCCACCGAGCTAAAGCCCTGGCCCCGAGCCTTTTTTATCTTTTGAGTCAGGGTCTTGCTGAGCTGTCCTGGCTGAGTTTAGACTTGGGATCCTCCTGCCTCAGCCTCCCAGGGTGCGGGGATTATAATCATGAATCAGCACAACTGGCTCAGACCCCGTAGTGCTTCCCTGGTGATTCAGAAGCAGACGCTCTCTGAGCCTCACAGAAGTACCACAGAACCGGCCCAGCAGGGAGGCTACCTCACACCATCGCGAGCTGCTGTTCCCGGAAGTGCCTGCCCTGGCGGGAGGGTCACGGGCAGCCCTGGGCCCGCAGAGACTCCGCACAGAGACTGCCTGATGCTCAGGAAGGCGGAGCAGGACGTTCCCAAAGCATGACGACCTTTCCGTTTAATGGAACCGAGGGGAACTGAGCAGGGCGCAGGGGAGTGAAGCGACAGCCCGGAAGGCGTGTGCGGCGACTGCGAGCATGTGCGCATGCGTGCCTAGAGGGAGCCCGCCCCGGGCGCCCCTCTTCCCTCTGCCCTCTTCCCTCTTCCGTCTCCGAGTTGGCCTCTCCTTCTGGCTCTGGCTCTCGCTCTCGACCACCGTCAGTGCCCGCGTCTCCGCCCCCCGCCACGGGCCCGGGCCAGGGCTAGAAGACCGGGACCCGCAGGGTGCCCCGCCCCGGCGGGGAGCCCATGAGCCTGCGCAGCCACTCGGTGTACGGGGACACCCTGGTGTAGATGCCCAGCTGGCCCACAGCCGCGCAGCCTTCGCCCCAGCTCACCACGCCCGTCAGGTACCACGTGCCGCGGAACTGCGTGGCGTGCGGGCCCCCGCTGTCCCCTTTGCAGGCGTCCTTGCTGCCGTCCAAGTAGCCGGCGCAAAACATGTTTGTGGTGATCACGGGCGAGTGGGGCGTCCGGCGCGACTGCTCCAGGCAGTCCTGGGTCATCAGCCGCGGCACCTCGATGGCCATGAGCTCCAGGGCCGTGGCACCGCGGTCCAGCAGCTGGCCCCAGCCACTGACGCGGGAGAAGCGAATGCTGGTCAGCGTGCCTTGCAGGAAGGCCCTCTCGGGCAGGCAGAGGGGCACCACGTGGTCCGTGAAGTTCACCGGCGGGTGGAGCCGCAAGAGCACTATGTCGTGGTCAGTCTGGCCCCGGGCGTACTTGTCGGGGAAGATGACCTGGACCACTTTTCGCACCTGCTCGTTCCCGTCGACCTCACTGAGGTCGTGCTCGCCTAGGAGGGAGCCGGGGCTGGTCACACCGTGGCCCTCCCGGAGCTCTGGCTCCCACGTCCTAGCCTGGGCCCGGCAGGAGTGGAGGCTTGGGGAGGCTGTGGCCGGGAGGGTGCTTCTGGAACTGGGTGTGGAGGGCGGTAACCCTCCCAGGTGGGAGCCCTGGGCAGCGGGTGCAGCAGGAGAGGCCGTCCGGATTCCCTAGGTGCATCCCAGGAGGGCGCAGCTGTCTCCTGCGTGGTCCCTGGGGCCCTGGGTCCCCTGCCCTCACAGTCCATCTGGAGCAGGAAGGAGCCCAGCGCGGTGGGCACAGGGTGGGCCCAGTGCCGCCTCCGCTGCTCAGGGATCTTGGGGCTGGCCAACACGGTCACCCGAGTCTGCCCCGTGCAGGACACAGGCAGCACTTACCCAGCACAACTGACAGGTTCCTAAAGCTCCGGAGCTTGTCGAAGCAGTGGGCTGCCGACACCACCCAGCTGGCCTGCAGCAGGGAGCCCCCGCACAGCAGCACCCCATTAAGCACAAGCGTGGCCTGCGTGGGGACACAGACACCAGTCACTCGGTGTCCCTGCCTGGCTGACACCACAGCTGGCTGATGCGGCTCCCGTCTGGAACCTGGGTCCTCTGGACCCTTCCCCAGTGGGCTGCACAGACATGGCCCTGGAGGCTGTGCCCTGGAGAGAGCATCCAGCCCTGCAGCCCCTTGGTGGCTGAGCTGAGGCGGCAGCAGAGTGGGATTACAGTGCACACCCTCCCCAAGCAAGGAGGTGGCCGTGTCTGCAGGGTCCTGAGCTCCCTGCCAAGCCTGGAGCGGGAATCCTGGTGCAGGGGGACCTGGCTGGAGGCCCCAGTGTGTTTGGGGCAGCCTAGCCAGTGAGGCCTTACCTGCCATGGACATTCCCCTTTGGGGCACACCCGGCCCCCCACTATTCGGCCTTGGATGTTGCTGTTCTTTCTTTTTTCCAGAACCGGTATTTTCCCACATGGATATTCAACTGCACAACAGAAACCGGTGAGGGGATGTTTACGAGGGATGCCGCCTGGAACCCTGAGGCCACCCTGCCTGGGCACAGGGCTGCTCCTTCCCTCTGGGGCCCTGGCGCTGGGGCAGGGCCGGCCTGGAGGCCCTAGTGGAAGCTGCTGGCCCAGGAGACCAGAGGGGTTGGTTAAAGAGGATAGAGTCCTGCCCTGGAGCGGGGCCCGCTAGCTTTTCACAGGAGGAAGATGTATCAATGCAGAATTACGGACAGGTGAGCAATGTTCTATTGACGAGCAATGACTGAGCAACAGCTGTACTGTCTGAGTCTCTCTTCTGTGCCTGCCCATGCAATGGAGGTGGACAGCCAAGCTTCTGGCTTTCAGACCAGGCTGGACACAATCTTCTTGAGGACACTCATGCCTTGCAGGTCCCTGCCTTGGGCATCGCAGTGCCATTCATCTGAGCTTGGCATGCAGGAAATCTCCATTTTCCAGAAGTACTGCAGGCACTGTGGTGTCCACGAGCCTCGCCCTGCTCCCTGGCTGCCTGTGAGGTGGGGCCCCTGCCGGAGTGCCTGTGCTGGGCACCCACACACTGGCCTGTGAGTGGCAGGCGGCCCCTCTGCCATGGGTCCTCCTGCCTAGGTCACAGGCGCTCCGTCAGTGGCCACCCCTGCCCTCTGGTTTCACCGACACACTAAGGTGCAGCAGCCAGGGAGTGTGGTGGCCATTGGCCCAGAAGACAGCAGCCCCCAGAGCCTGGTACCTGTGGGTATACAGGACACCTTGTCCGGCTGCAGCGTGTACCCCTCGTGGCACCGGCAGATGCGCGTGTCCCCCACGCGGTCGCTGCAGTACTGCTCACAGCCGCCGTTCTCATTGTCACAGATCAGCTGGGCACTCTTGTCTGGGGACAGGAAGGGGGAACTCAGAGGGGCCCTGGAAGTGGCCACCCCATCTCTGTCTGCAGCTACGGGGAGGAGGTGGCTCACTTATCTGACAGTTCCGGCCCTCGAAGTCTGGGAGACAGAAGCAGACGTAGCCCTGGAAATCTTCCTGGCAGGAGCCGCCATTCTGGCAAGGATTTGAGGCACATTGGTCCCCATCTGCAGGTGAGCTGGTGTCAGTGTGCCCAGGAAGAGGGCAGGGGGACGACCTCCAAACAGCCCACGCCTGCTCACCAGTGTAAGTAACCCAGAACTGGTTCTGAGGAGGAAGAAGAGGCCACATGAGACACATTCGCCAGAAGTCACAGTGACAGTGTCCCCAGAAGGAGCTCATGGCTGGGGAAGGCAGGCCCTGGCCTGCACCGCTCGGCCGGGGCTCTGGAGCCAGATTTGCCCGGTAGAGGGGGTGGGCTCACGTGGAGAGTGACATTTTTCTAGTCCCTCCCCAGGACATCTGAGGCTACCAGAGGCCATGAGATTCCCTCAGGTCACCTCCCAACTCTGCCTCCTCCATCTGTGACTTGGGACAAGACCCACATGCTGGGGCCTCCATCTCTCAGTGGATGATTATGACAGGAGATGGGGTGGAACAGCCATGAAAGTGGAAACTGCAGACTCCACTGATGAAATTGATTCCTAAGGAAAATTGCGTCCAACCGAAGGTTCACTCACAGGCTGATGTGAGAATAAAACAGGCAGGGATGTTGGAAATCCTCTCAACACTAAGTGGTATAAAAAGGACTTTATGGCATCCTCAGTTTGCCTGGAGAGCATCATGCTCACCTCTGAGTCAAACAGCCCTCCTCCCAGTGAGTGTGAGGTGTCTTGTGAGTATGAGACATCAAGAGTGGGGCTGCCTGTGAGTGTGAGGCCTCCTGAAGGTGTGAAAGCCTCCTATGAGTGTAAGGCCTTCCACAAGTGTGAGGCTTCTATGAGCCAGGTATGACATGAATCGGAGTCAGAGCTGGTGAGAATAAGCTTGTGAAGAACGAACAAGAAGCTACGGTCATAGGAATCCTTCCTGCTCACTCAGAAACTGCAGTTGGCTCTTTCCAGAGGTTGGCATAACAAGATTCCGGATCATCCTGCTCCCAAAGCTCTATCTCTACATCATACGCCAAACTGTACTTCCTGTGGAAATGGTGAAACAGAAGTGGATATGCTCAAGGATGCCTGACTATGCATCTTCTCAAAAGTGAAACTGGAAATGAAGACAACCCTCTCTGTGGGCCTAGTGTGGTGGAGGAAGCCATGGATTCCTGATTCCTCACAGGGCATTTCCTCAGCACGTCTTTTCTCTCAGCAGCATCTTGGTAGTTGGGCTGCCCTGGATTCTTAGGAACTGAAGGACTTTCCTCATTAAGTGGGATTTTCGAGTTATGTTTTCTGATGTGAAAATGAGTGTAAGTGGTATGGCAGAGAGTAGAGACAGTGCACCTGAAGGGCATCTCCAGAAACGGGGAGCGTGGAGAGCCTTGCAGAGGAAAGCAGAGCTGTTCAGAGGGGAAAGAGTGGTGCTGACAGGGAGGCTGCCGTGTGTTCCCCTGTGCTCATGTGACAGGAATTAGACAGTAGTTAGGGTTCTTTTAGGCAGTGAGGACAGCAGCCCCAGAATGGAGCCCAGAAGCCCAAAGTGGAGTCTGCTGAATCATGATCCTCCAGGAACCTTACAGAAGTATCTGCTGAGTGTCCTTGGGTGGGGTGGGATGTCCTCAGAGCCTGGTCCAGCAGGCCACTGGCTCAAGGGCGCATGCCCTGCACAGACACTGTGTGAACACTGCATATCTGGACTTGAAGAGTATGTACTCTCCTATAGGGTAGAGATCACTTTGCTTACACCATAGCCAGACTCCCTTCTAAACCCCTTAGAAACCTTAGGCAGAGAGCCCGTGGCGATCCTATTCAGAACACCTTCTTGGCTCGTGGGAGCTTTATGTCCTTCCCTTCATATCTTTTAAATCAATTCACTCGCATCCTGGCTCCTTTGTCCATGGTTTATTCTTCATTACCATCGAACATGACTCGGTGCTCTGGTAGCATGGAGTGCTCACAGCACAGAAATGAGGCAGGCCAGAGAGGCAGGTACCCCGCACCCTAGCTCACCCTTTCCTACAGTCACCCCACCATCCATTCGGCACTTACCGTCCTCTCAGTGCTCCGGAAGATCTCCCGGGCCTCCTCGAAAGAGCACTGCTCCTCCATGCACTCCCTCTCCAGGGAGCCCTGCCACAGCTCCTCCAGGAGTGAGTTGGCACGCCGCTGTCTGTGCAGAACCCCATGCGCTTCCTCCTGGGTTATAAAGACTGACAACGAAGATCCTGAGAAACACGTGCAGCCTGCCACACCGAATGGCATGGAACCACCCACCGTGGTCCCATCTCATACAGCAAAGGAAGCCACCCCACCGGGTCATGTCAGGGAAGCCACCTCTACTGGATCATTTCAGGGAAGCCACCTCTACTGGATCATCTCAGGGAAGCCACCTCTACTGGATCATCTCAGGGAAGCCACCTCTACTGGATCATCTCAGGGAAGCCACCTCTACTGGATCATCTCAGGGAAGCCACCCCACCGGGTCATGTCAGGGAAGCCACCTCTACTGGGATTCCTCAGGGGAGCCACTCACACCAGATTCTCGTGGACTCCACCCCACTGAGTCATTTCATGGGAGCTGCTCCACAGGCCATCCCATGGTAATCTCCCACACCAGATTATCGTGGAAGCCCCCTAGTAGATCATCCCAGTCCATGATAGAAATGATCCACTCACACAGTCTTCTCCTGCTCAGGGGTGGGAACCAGGGTTCCTGCATATGCTGTGCATGGGAGGGACAGGTTCTTCACCAGTGCCTTGCCCTGTGGGCTGAGGACTAGCAAAGGCTGAATCTGAAATGGGGTGGGCTTCTCATGGACCCTGGTGACAGGTGACAGGCCACAGCCTTAGGTCCAAGTACACAGCCGCGATTTCATACAATGAAATGAAAATTGAGCACATCCATTGCTTTTTGACCTGCTTACCCTCACTTCTAGGGATATAGCATAAGAAAATTCTCCGTCATGTACAAAAACTTGTGGAGCTACTGGTAATAATAGTCAAAGACAACCAAATGATGGCATCCCGGCTGCCACTAACTGTAATGCTCAAGAAGATACGTGGTTCCAGTGCCTGCCTCACAAGCGCAAGGTCCCGAGTTTGATCCCTGGTACCCAAAAAAAAAAAAAAAGATGTGAGCCAGGCACAGTGGCACATACCTGTAACCCCAGCCCTTGGGAGGTTGAGTCGGGAGGATCGCTGTGAGATCAAGGCCAGCCCGAGCTACATAGCGAGACCCTGTCTGACCCCCTCCCCCAGAAGAAAATGTGATACTGAGTGAAAAAAATGATGATGAAAGAGGAGCCACTGTACAGTCCCTTTCTTGGGCACACAAAGGGTACATGTGAGCGTATATAGATAGGCACTACACAGCTCGTATGGAACCCAAATTCCTCCTCTCCACCCCTCCCGCGTCCCCTGTCCTGGGAAACCACGCAGTCCCTCCTGCCTCCAAGTGGTGCGGGTGTACTGGTCAGCCCGGGTGCCCGCCCCACCCTGCCCCAGCCCCTCCACACGCCCTCCTGACTCTCACATGATGCTGACATCAGGAGCAGGTGACCGTGGTCCCTTCCCGCTTAGGAGGGAAGTGAGGCTGGTGCGGTGACTTCACTCCTGGCTGCCTAGGGTGGCGTGACACCAGCAACCCAAACACGTGACCCTGAGGACCCTTCAGACCGCCCCGGCAGACACACACAGTCCCCCGGGGGAGCATGGAGATGGAGCCAGGTAGAGACCTCCAGTCAGAAGGGTCCACGAGAGCCCTCCGTGGTGGCCATGCTGTGGGAGCCGCCCATGGGGCTGGACATGTGGTGGCTGCCGTGGGAAGGGGACCTGGGAGCAAAGGGAGGCGGGAGTGGCCGGGAGAGACCCGGACCTGGTGAGGCCAGAGGAGGGTGTGCAGGGAGGAAATGCTAGCGAGGGCCCTGCAGGGGAGAGGCGGCCTCAGATAGGGCCGGATGGTGGCTTCCCTCACCAGGAACTGTTGGTGAGTGCAGGGGGTGTGGCCGGGAACACAGGATGGAGGCGACTGCCAGGCACAAGGGGAGGGAAGGGATGCAGCTGCGGGACCTCGTGGGTGAAGGAAGGCCACATGCTTTTTCCTAATTAGAATCTTCACCTGTGTACCTTCCTAGGAAATCCACCTGGCCCAGAAGGAGAGTTTGGGGATAAGAATTGAGGTTCTGGGCTTTGGGAGTGGGAAGGGCAGAGGACAGCAGCGACCCCTGTGTCACATGCCACACTGCAGGAGCAGATCATGGGGCTCTTGGGCCGGACAAACCTGGCAACAAAGCACCTCAAAGATGGAGGAGTTGGGAAGAGACTCAGGCAGGGGCAGCCACCCACCCGGGCTGCTCAGTTCCAGGGAGGTCGGCAAGGCTCCCGGGCTTTCAGCACGAGCTCCTAAGTCTTCTCTCTGAGGCCACCGAGCCTCAGCTGTGTCCCAAGGCTGAGCCAATGTGTCGGACGCAGGCTCCGGGAGCTCTGCTCTGAGCTCCTCCAGATTCTCCATCACAGGTACCGTAGGCAGCCCAGATAGCACCTCTGTTCTGCAAAGCCCAACATGTGTACTTTTCCTGTGTCTGCATGTGTCTGTGTGCATTTGTGCTCATGTCTGCATGTGGGCATCTGTGTACATATTGCACGTGCACATGTGTTTGTGCACATGTGTCTGGCAGTGTCTGCACTTGTTCTGTTCCATGTGTGCATATTGGTATGTTTCTGTGTGCATGTGTCTCTGTGTGTGCACATGTAGCTGTACACGTTTCTGGGTCCATGTGAGCCTATGTGTCCATGCATGTGTGGGTGTGTATGTCTATGCGTGGGCACTGCAAACTCCTGAACACTGTTTGTTTTGGAAAGAACAAACATCAAAGCAAGCGGTCAGCAAATGCTCTCAGCGACGAAAATGTTGGAACAAGAGCATGGCTGGGGCCCAGGCCCAGGTCTGGAGCTTGCTGCGGACAGTGGCATAGGGAAGGCCCCCGAAAGAACTTACCTGCAGCCAGGGTCCCCTGAAGCAGGAGCAGAAAGCACAGCAGGGCGAGCGTGCAGGGTGGGGAAGCCATGGGGAGTCCGCTGTCCTGGCCGAAGACGACCAGACGGGAGCCGGCAGGCAAAGGGCAGGAGGGGCGGGGCGGGGCGGGCAGAGGCACTGGACACTGGCTGGAAGTTGCGCCTGACCACTCGGTGGCCAACCCCTGGTGTCCAGCACTATGCATGACAAGGAGGAAGGAGGAAAGATATGCAGGCAGAGTGATGGTCCCTTAGCAGAAAAGGGTCTGGAGACACGCTTAGTATGGGCCTGGCACACACAGGTTGGAATCTGAGGGGACAGAGATGAGGGTGGGAAGGCAGATGGCAAAGGGACCCTGCAGCCGCCAGAGAGGAGTGTTGGGCATGGGCAGGGTCAGGTGGAGGCTCAGGGAGACCCTGGCTGCTGAGCCCTGTGGTGCTGGGAGGCCTGGCTTCCTGGGAGCCAGGAGCCGATCTGTCCCAGCTGAGACACCAGGCACCAGCCCGTGTCCTTGTGTCAGGCCCGGACACCCACCAGGGTCTCCGCCCACACAGCTGGTCAGACAGCCCTCCCCTCCCTGGAATCACCACCGTGTACTTGACCTGTGTGGCCCATTTCCCAACTCCATAAAAATTGCTGGGATTTAAACTGAATCCCATCTAATTTACAGGTGAATTTTGGGGAGAAATGAGCTTTTGCTGATGTCGAATTGTTCCAGCCATGTATCTTTCTCCATCTACTTAGGCCTTCTTTTATGATCTATAATATTTCATAATTTTGTCCACAAAACATTGTTATATTTATTTCGGTATTTATCACTTTACGGCTGTTAATATATCAATGTTTCAAACTATAGCTAGGAGTGTTAATGACTTGTTTGGGTTGATCTTGAGCATCCGTCAGTTCCAGTGCCCTACAAACCTTTCTGGATTGTCTATCTGAGAAGATACTTCTCAGCCCACATGTTTCCTTTCTCTCCTTGGGGCAGTCTCTAGTAATCCCAGTAAGTACTTCTGAGTGGTAGAGGACATCTCTGTATTGTGCATCCTTGAGGAGAATCCTGAAGCGCCTCAATGTTTACTGTTTTTGGTGTGAGGATTTTGTTAGGCACATTTTATTAGGTTAGGAAAGCATGCTACTCCTGGCTAAACATCGTCAATGAAGGATCAATGAAAATTGAGTTATATTTTTCTGTATCTGTGAGACTGGTGATTTGCTCCTGTTGGCTTGTTAATAAATTATAGCAGCATGTTTCTGATACTGCACTGCTTGCCCAATACTGGAACGAAATGGATTAAAATATGTTACCTTTTCTTGGTGGTGCTGGGGATTGAACCCAGGGCCTCACACATACTGGACAAGGGCTCTACCAATGAGCTGCATCTCTAGCCCATATTACTTTTACTTAAAACATTCAGTTGGGTTTTTGGAATTTTTTGCATTTTTCTTCATAAATTTATTATTTTTTTCTTGCATGATTTTTGTCAGCTTTGGGTACCAAGGTTAAAGTTGATGTTATGGTTTAAAGCTAGATATCCCCCAGAGCCTCATGAGCTCCTAGGTGGGCTTTTGGAAGGTGGCTGAATCACAGTGGCTTGTAGCTGACTGCCATCTGGAGGTGGGGCCTGGCTGGAAGTGGTAGGTCAGTGGAGGCATGTTTAGAGGGTGTATCTTCCGCCCCAGCTCCTCCCTGCTTCTCTGTCTGCATCCTGGCTGCCATGATGTAAGTAGCTTTGCGATGCTATGCCCCTCTGCCATGCTGTTTCTGCCTGGGAGTCACCCAACCATGGACGGAAACTGTGGGCCAAAATAAGCCTCTTTTCCTTTGAGCTATGGGTGTTGGTATTGTCTTAGCAATGAGCGAGTGACTAAGACAGATTTTGGTGCCAGAGAAGTGAGGTTGTTGCCGTGATGCTACCTGACCATGTGGTTCAGAAATCTTTGGAGCTGGTTTGTTGCAGGAGTTTGGAATGCTGGGGATTTAGCTCAGTGGTAGCGTGCCTGCCTGGCAAGCACAAGGTCCTGAGTTTGATTCCCGGTACAATAAAAAATGTTCTACTGGAAAGATTTGGAGATGTGAACTAGAGAAGCCCTAGAATACTGTAAGCTGAGGCTGACAGATTCTTTTTGGAGCTTGGAAGACCAGAATGTGGATAGAAATGCAGATGGTAAAGACCAAGATCAGGAAGTCTCAGTTGGGAACAGGTGTACATTGCCAGTTATTCTCCAGGCCATGTGTATTTTGCTCTGGCAGAAAATTTGTCTATATTTTGCTGATGTCCTGAGACTTTGCAAGAGATCGGGAATAAGGATGGTAGACTAATTAATGTGGTTGAACAAATTTCAAGATAGTTCAGTGTTGGGTCTGTGGCATAGGTACTGCTGTAGCTTTTAGCTATATCTACCGTGAAAAGCAGGACCAAATAGCGGAGCAAAGTAATTTGAAAAATTTTGCTGGTGGCCAGAAAAGAAGTACCTGTAATATTGGGGCTTATGAAGTCTTGGCCCAGGATAGCTTGGCTGCTGAAACAATTAGCATTAAAAGGAAGCCAAGTACTTTGGATCAAGACAATAGGAAAGATCCTTTGAGCACTTATGAGGAACCAGAAAAACCTCAACCTTACCAGGCCCCAAGGGTACAAAAGTGAAAGACTGCTTTGAGAAGGCATGCCCAGAGCACTCTACTCAAAATGGACTATCTAGAGAATTAGTTATCCCAGATTTGATTCATAGTACTCAGCCATCCAAGCACTCAGAGGGTGCTGCAGTGGTGACACAAGGGGGCTCACTACTGTTTGAGCTGTTCACAGACCTTAGTGTCATTCATGTGGTGCTGGTTTCATAGGCATGCAGAATGCAAGAATTGTGAGAGGCTTCCACCTAGATTTCAGGAGCAGGCCTGGAGGCCAGGCAGTGCCTGAGAGAGCAGTGCATGAAGCTTTGAGTGTGAAGCTGGAAGTGCAGTGGAGACCCCAGGAAGTTGGAGAGGCCAGGAATCTGGGATGTTGGCTGAGGAAGGCCATAGACAGTGAGCAAAACCACCTGATGAGAGAAGCCATGAGTGCTACAACCTGCAGTGTAATTGGAATGAGGCCATTCAAGGCCTTTGGAGCTCATGTTTGCCCAAGGTGCTGGACATGTAGCTACATGATCTAATGTTTGCTCTGCTGGGTTTTGGTTTTGCTTTTGTCCCATTGGTTTCCATCCCCCTCTTCCTCCTCTCTGGAATGAGAATATTTACCTTGTTCCATTGTATGTCAGCAATATTTAGCACCCTTCTTTATTTTTACATGGACTCACAGCTAGGAGTTTGCCTTGAGTCTCATAGGAGACTTTGGACTTGGGTTTTTCAGCACTCCTAAAACTGCTAAGATTTTGATGACTCTTAGAGATGGACTAATTGTATTTTGCATAAAGAGATGTGCATAAGTCTTTTGAGGGCCATGGATCAAATGTTGATTTGGATCTAGATGTCCCCCAAAGGCCTCATGTACTCATGGTGGGGGTTTTGGAAGGTGACTGAATCAGGTGGAGGTGGGGTCTATTGGAAGAGGTGGTCACTGGGGGTGTGACCCAGAAAGGTGTCTCTACCTCCCTGGCTCCTCCCTCCTCTAACCATCTTGATGGAAGCAGCTTTCCTATGCTAGGCCCCTCTGCCATGCTGTTTCTGCTTGGGAGCCAGCTGATCATTGACTGAATCTGTGAGCCCAAATGAACATCTCCTTTAGGTCGTGGGTGTCGGTGCTGTGTCTCAGTGACAAGAAAGTGACTGAAACACTCTTTTCATTAGTTTGTTGAGTTGCTTTCCCCTTGTATATACTTTGACTTAATTGGTGTTAATATCTTTACATTTCTAAAAAGTCACCTGGCATGTTTGGGATAATTTTTGTTACTGTGATTTAATTTGTTATTCATTTATTGACCCAAGTATTTTCTTTCTTCAAGATCAATTTTGGCAATTTGGCTGTTTAAATAGTTATTTCTGTCAGGTGTAGTGGTGCACACCTGTGATCCCAGCACTCAGAAGGCTGAGGCAGGAGGATCACTGTGAGTTTGAGGCCAGCCTGAACTACATAGTGAGACTCTGTCCCCCCCAAAATTTATTTCCTATTTTATTTATTTCCCAAGGATTTCTCATTTAAAACCTTTATATGTTGTGAAGTTTCTCAGTTTTCTATAAGTTGGCCAATTTTACCAGATTTTTCAAGGAATGTTTTGTTTTTGATTGATTTGGTTTTTACTTTGAATTGTAGCTATTCCTTCTTTATACTTTCTTTGAGTTTCCTTGATCTTTCTTTTTAGCTTCCTTAAAGGAATAACTCATTAATGTGATCATGTAAAAATCAGATGAAGTCAGCTGCAAACGTGGGTCTCAGCCATGTGGTAGCTGCAGACCTCATGTGCTCACAGTATTAACCCTGCCACTCTAACCCAGGGCTCAGAAACATGCTTTTAGATTCCTGAACACATTTTCCATCATTTTGTAAACATTTTGTGTATGTTCCAAGTGTGCTGGAAAATGGTACATTGTTTTTTATTTGTAAGAACAAACAGGTACTGGTTTCCAAGGGAGATGAAAACATCTTACCCTAACTTCTGAAGCTTGCTTTCTATATTCGGAGCCTTATTATTGGTTGTGTACAAGTTTGTCATTGCCATGCAGTTCTTACCCTCTCACTGCCCTGAGTTCCATTTTATGTGTTAGCAGTATTGCTGGGGCAGCTTTCTTTGGTTGGTGTTTGTCTCATCTTTTTGCTTCCCTTTTTTTTCATACTTTGCTTAGTTTTGTTTCAGGGTCTCCTTTGGCAGGTGTTTGTGGTCTCTTCTGGCCTAGGAGGTCAACTTACCAAACCACTTCATTAAATTTGTGGTTTTCTCTTCCCTCCATCCTTTCTATTTTCTCCCAGATCAAAAACCTTCCTTCAAGCTGGGGCTGGTGACACATGTCTGTAATCCCAATACTCAGGAGCCCGAGGCAGGAGAATCACTGTGAGTTTGAGGCCAGCCTCGTCTACATAGTGAGCTCAAGGTCAGTCTGAACTACATAGCAAGACTCAGTCTCAAAAAATCAAAATCAAAAACAAAAAGCAAGCCGTCCTTCATTCTCCACCTTTCTGGTCAGAAGTTGTCAAGTGCCTTATTATTCTGCAATGGCTCTCCTACACTTTTCTGGCTGTCTTTGTATTTCTGACATGTGTAACCTGGTTACTATTTTATCATCATCACGATCTGATAAAATCAAAGCATGTAAGATGCTTGGTGGCTGGGACTCCCCCAGGCCCCTCACCCCGTCTCTGTCCTATTTTAGCTTGTACATATATTCCTCATTTAATGACCTGTTTAATGGCTGAACTTACGACCAAGGTGCATTCTTCAGACTTACAACTGCTGCTTGGACTTATGATTGTCTTTTTTTGTACAGTTCTGTACATCTTGTTTACAGAGCCTCAATGACTTTTTCGTACACCTTGTTTATATACTATTGTCATTTCTGCTGACTGTTCTGTACTGTACAGTACTGTAGCTTTATGTTCTGTTTTACATTACAGCACTGCATGTTAGAGTTCTGCAAACAGAACCAAAGTCAGCACATGGGAGTTTCCTTTGAGCATTTCTTTGTTCTGAACATTGCAATGTACATACGCTATACAACTCCTCATTTAGTGACCAATTCATTTAGCGACGTAGTTGCAGGAGGGGAACTGGGTTGTTAATGGGAGCCCGGCTCCCGTCAGAGAGGCAGATGGCAGGAGGTGCTGACATTTATTCAAACTTCATCCATACAGTAAAGACCTTGATTTTTAAATTTCATTTACATCAGCAGTAAAAAAAAAAAGGTAACAGTGAATGAAAGGTGACATTTTAAAGTGCCATTATGAGGAGGAGACCATAGGAGGGGCAGGCGCGTGTTGAGACGGGAGGAGCTCTGCGGGGCCACGGATGGGCCCAGCTGCATCCCACGGTGCTCTGCAGGCCTGTGTGACTGGAAGGAAAGCCCCGAGTGCCCATGTCTTCTGTTTGGTTACCGTTCTCTGGAGGTCTGGCCAGCGATGGCCCTGCACCCAAGGGAGGGGAAGGTGCGTGGCCTCGACCACGGTGTGGCAGCGCCAGCAGGGAGAGGGGACAGGGAGGGGACTGTAAAGTGACACTGTTCAGCAGCTTGAGACATAAATACATCCTTTAAATCAAATCATATGTACACACGTGAACATATATACACACATACAAAAATATCTGCCCTGCTGGCCACGGGAAGTGATTCAAAAGAAGAGAATTGGTTTCTGAGACACAAAGAAAAGGAGAACAGAAGAGCTTTCATCCTAGTTCTGCCATGACGGATAAAGCGGACCCTCCACACGTCTAGATCTGCCCTGGACTCTGACCCAGCACCTGGGAGTGACTTCCTGCAAGGAGGCAGCAGGTGGCGCTGGGGCGGGGTGCAGGGTCCTGCCTGCGGGGGGGGGGGGGGGGGAGGGACAGCTAGGGATGCAGTGAGTGCTGGAGTCCCAAGTGCAGCTGACTGTCCGGGCACAGAGACCCTGCAAAAATCACGTCTTTACATTTTTCTTTAAAAACAATAAAAATATCCAGATTCAGTGAAGCTCTTTAAAAAAATTGATAATTCCCCCTTTTTTATAGAAAAGAAGGTCAATATTTTGAATTACAGCTGAAATTTTCCTGTGAAAATGAAACATATGCAGGTGGAAGGACCTCCTTCGTCTCTCGCTGCCTTTGGGTACAGAGCTGCCACCGACTCTACCAGGCGCGTGTCCCGTCACCTGCAGCAGGAGCACCTCAGGGAGTGCAGAGAGAGTCCTCCAAACCATTTAGTGGTATAAACAACGTGCTTCGATGTAAGCCCCAGTAACAAAAAATAGCTTTATATCAAATACAGTATCAAATTGTCATTTCATGTAAACACAGTGATTCTTGGTAAAGATCTGAGGCCAAAGTACCACCAAAAATGGCCATGGGATTAATCCCTGCTTAAAAGAAATCAAAAATTTATAAAAGATGAGAGTCCCAGGCCACCTCCACAGGCTGTTGGTAGTGACGGCTCCTGTGGGACGAAGCTCACAGGAAGCTCAGCCCGGACAGGCTGGGTGCAGGGTGGATGCTCGGCGAGGCC
Organism: Heterocephalus glaber; assembly: GCF_000247695.1. Next base: position 795,103 of record NW_004624793.1, read on the forward strand.
CAACTGTGCACGAGGATTCTCTGCAGACACCCTGGCTGGCTGGATCCGGTGCTGAGGGCCGTGCATCCTGCTGTGGCCACCGGCAGATGGGGCCTCCTTTGCTGGATCCTGTAGCACCGCCTCTCCCCAAACTAAGCAAGCCCAAGCAAAAGAAAACCTAGAAATCGCATGCTGGCCCGCGGGCCCTGGTGTCCTGCCAGGCCCGGCCACTACGCCTGGAGGTCGAAGGGCGTGGGGCAGCCCTCACTGCAGCTCGAGGAGTTGCTCAGCACAGCTGATCCTGGGCTCGACTCTGCGGAAGCAGGCAGAGACACAGCTGCGGCCTGGCTCTTCGCTCCCACCACTTGTCTTCAGTGGGCCGAGGGCACAGGCAGGATCAGCACGCACTGAAGGTCTTACCTGAGCTGCTCAGACCCTGGGCCGAGCTGGACTTGCCCAGGAGCACGCACAGGCTGCTGGCTGGCACCCAGCCCTCCTTGCTGCTGCTCAGGTCCCGCACATACCTGCGAGGACGAGTCAGTGGCTGAACTGAGCAGAATGCACAGGTGCATCAGGTATGAGTGCACGGGAGAGACTGGTTGTGCCTGAGGCTTGCAGGGTAAGTGTGACACGTGCTTAAGGTGTGAACTTGTGGGTGAGTCTGAGATGTATGTGGGCATTTCTGATGTGTGTGTCTCAGGTGTCTGTGAGGGGCGTCCGAGGCGTCTGTGAGGGGCGTCCCAGGCGTCTGTGAGGGGAGTCCCAGGTGTCTGTGAGGGGCGTCCGTGAGGGGCGTCCGAGGCGTCTGTGAGGTGTGTCTGACCTGTATGTGAGGTGTGTCTGAGGTATACCTTACATGTGTCTGAGATATACGTTGGTGTGTCTGAGGCATGTGTATGTGGGCATGTCCGAGGCATGAGCACATGCGTGTGTTGGGGCCTGTGTGGTGTCTTACCAGAGCCCCTCAGCGCCCTCCTCTACCACCTCCACCACGTCCCCGCTCCTCACAGTGAGGGTGTTGGGCTCCCCCATCTCATTGTCCACCACGACCGTGTATTTACCAGGGACCTAGGTAGGGAGATGGGCAGAAGACAAAGGCAGGGCCCAGGTGTCAACACGGCTGCCCCTCAGCACCCAGGCAATCCCTCCATGCCAGTTCCACCCACACACAGCACTGGCCAGTAGGCTGTGTGAATGTCTATACACGTTAGGATTCAGACTGTCCAGTGAGGGCCGTAACAGCACCTGGGCCTGGCCATGTGTGGAGCGGTGGCGAGACTGCTGGCTTACACTGGAAAGGCCTCCATCTCAGGATGCCATGACTGTTCTCAAAATAAGCCAGATGGCAACAAACTTCAGCACCACCACGTCCTTACTGTCCAGCAGCACCAAGCTCTCTCTGGTCTCCAAACTCACCCATGGCTCAGGACCTTTGCACATGTCCCTCCTCCCAAGAACTGCAGGTCTGGTTTAGTGGCTGTGCTTTCTGAGGCCCTCCCTGGCCACACATCTGAGATGGTGCTGTGGCCCTTCCATGGCTCTCTCTCCCTGGCTATGTCTGGTGGCTGGTGGCTGGCCACACTGACCTAGCATACTATATGATGCACCACTTCTTTGTGCCTCCCTGTGACAGGCGGCTCTGTCTGTTCTGTCCTACTTTATTGCCAGTGCAATACAGGAGCAGGGTCTGGCCTGGGGGCAGAGTGCTGCTGCTGTGGATGTGGAATCTGGGAGTGGACACTGATCACATGGACATCCCAGCCTCCTGTGAGCAGACAGCTCCAGGTCGACGATCCGCACTGGCTCCCTACCAGGCCCTGCCTGCTCCTGCTATCCCAGTGCAGCAGGATCCTCCTCCGTCCTGCTTCCCCTGTCCACTGGCCTGCATTTCCCTCTTGCCAAGCTGTCCCAGGCTGTGTCTGGGCCACCTTGCCTGCCCTCTTGAGCTCTGGTCATGTTCTGCTGGCCATGGGAGCCCAGTGCTCACAGACGGCCCCACAGTGCGCAGGAACTAGTGTAACCCTAACTCTATGGGTCCCATATGCAAAAGGCTTTCAACTGCTCCACTGGTAAAAGGAGACCTTTTCTATCATGCAAAGTGCACCGTGGGTTACACAGAGCCATAATTAAGGCCTTTCAGTCCCTAAGAAGCAGTGGAGATGTGCAGTCGATGTTAGCAAAACTGGGTGAGCACTTCCTGTGGGTGGAGGGTGGTGGGGGTGTGGGCTGGCCCTGGCGGCCCCTGCCTGGGCTCCAACACGGACACCCACCCAAGGAGCACTGCTCATCTGTGCCAGGGGCTGCAGCTGCAGCTGCACCAAGACCCAGGCCATGGGGACCTTCCAGAGCAGCCCCGCTCCTGGGTCAGCAGCGCTCCTAGCCGCCCACGGCAAGCAGTTACCAGCTTCTTGGGGCCCACTCCACCGTCTTCCTCGGCGTCGGATGAGTTGATGGGCTCCTCTGTGCTGGACCAGCCGCCATCGTCCTCAGGGGCCTCCAGGGAGTGGGATGCTTTGCTCCAGCCTGGCAGAAGGACGGCGCCAGTGAGGGCCACACAGTGACAGGGAGGAGTGGGGAGGCCTGCGAGTCCCCCAGGCCCTAGACTGAGCCTAAGCTGCAGACGACAGCCCTGGTCCTCAGGCCACCCATGCAGGCTCCCCCGTCCCAGTGTCCTCTGCGCTCTTCTAAGATGCTCGGTGCATAGTTCTGCTCCGACTAGCCCATTCGCAGGGAGACAGGGGCTCAGAGCCTCTGCTTCCACCTCGGCCAAACCGTGGGCGACAGCAGGGCCCCACACCTGCCCGGAGAGCCGGGCCCTCGTCAGGTCAGGCTGCTGCCCTGTGATGCTCCCATTTGGTCTGTGCCCGGCAGCACACACAGCAAAGGGAAGGAGCTATACAACAGCGCTGTGACATCGGCACCTACCTAGCAAAACCGGCCACGTGAGTCCTGGCCTACAAGCCCGGTGGACCTACAACCACGGGGGAAGCCAAGGCGCCAACTACTGGGTTGGCCCAGGGGACCTATATCTGTGCCTGTCACATGTCCCCAAGGGCAGCAGCAAAGGGCAGGAAACCGCCAGGGCCCCTGTCCTGGGGAGATGATGGAGATGCTGTGGCCATGAGGGCTGCCCTTCTGGGGTCTCAAGGACGGTCAGCCCCTAGCTCTGAACGACATGCCAACAAGACCTCGCAGGGAGCAGGGGCCCGGGCACCCCAGCTCCACAGTCCAGCCTTGTGGCAGTGAGGAGAGAGAGGCACTGCGCCCAGAAGAGGCGGCTGCAGAGGGTGCCACCCTTCGGCTGAGAGACCTCTGTGAAGGAGCATGGAGTGTCCCTTGGCCCCTAGGCCAGGGTGCTGCCCCGCACCGGGCCTGGCACGGCTGAGGCCCTTTGGGCTCTGCCTCTCCGGTGCCCTGTGGAGCTGGGGAGAGCTGCATGCTGGGCCCTGCCTGCCCAATCACCCTGGGTTGCAGCTGCAAGGACTGTCTGTGCTCCTAGCTCCTGACAGAGTGGGGGCCAGGACAGAGCCCGCTCAGGCCCCACCAGCCTCCCTGCTGCTACACAGCCGCAGGGGCCACACAGAACAGTGGGTTTCAGGAGCACAGGACAAGGGGAGGAAGACAGGTGTGGGCCTGCCCCAGCCTCAGCGTGTGCCTGTGAAGGGGCTCGGCCAGGCGGCTCTGGAGCCCGCACAGCGCCTGCTCTGGACCTGAGCAGCAGACAGTGGGGCCGTACGCTGAGGCCGAGCACACTCAGGCCGCTTGGCAGGGCAGGGATCTGCACTCTGCTTGGGATGCCTGAGAGTCCACTGGCTCAAGGCCACCTGCGAATCTGGCCACCCCCGTTTCCTGTGAAATGGTCCCTGACATGGTGCCTGCAGCAGAACAACCAGGGGCTGGTGGGCTCTCAGGAGGCAGCTGGGACATGGGCTCCTACCCACCCACAAACTGCCACAGGATGGGGAGGAGACACGTCACCTGCCACTGTCCCTGTGGCCCTTTGAGGTGTCCTCTCCACTCACAGGGGGCGGCAGGGGCCTGCCAAGAGGAAACTGCCCACTGGGACAAGGCGGGGGCAGTGTGTGGCCCCCAGCCGGTCTCCAGGCCACCCCTGGCGGGCCAGGCTGCGTCCCACGGTCCCACACGGCCCGGCATGGGGACGGCTCGGGGCTCGGGCCTACGGAGAAAGAGCCTAGGGACAGGCAGATCCTGGTGGACAGCTGTGGGTGGGAAACAGCCCTACCCAGCACCTGGTCGGGGTGGTGTAAACTGGTAACACAGGGGTGACCCTGGCCTCAGTTCCTGCGCCTGGGGGTGGCAGGAGAGCAGTGGCGGGAGATTGGACCCAAGGCACAGAGTCGGGGAGCCGGCAGGAGGGTGGCCTCCGGGGCCGGGCTGGGGTGCAGGCAGCTTGTGCCCAGGACCCACATAAGCTCTACGGCGCACACGGGTCTGCACCATGCAGCCCACCCTGGTCCCGGCTCCCCATCCCATGAGGCCTCAGAACATGGGGGCCCGGTGGACCAGCAGGGCTCCCTATGCAGAGAGGACGGCCCGGTCCCGTGGCTTGTGCTCCCCAAGAAGGGTGGGCCGGGTGCTGACACAGAAGGGTGCTGGTGCTGAGTGGGGTCTGGGAACAGCACTGCAGCCACAGGGCCACTGGGGACAGCAATAGCACCTGTCCCCCGCCTCTGTCCCCAGCATCAGGATGAGAGCCCCAGCCCTGCTCCTGGCTCCCGGACCTATGCGTGTCCCAACTGGGTGACCCTCCTGGCTGGCACCGGAGGCTGAGTCACGCTACCTCGCAGACCAAAAGGAGTCGGGTCGCTCTTTACTTCGTGCCGCTTAGCTTTTTTGTCGGGACTGGTAGGAGAAGCTGCAGGAGGAGGAAAGGCAGAAACGTCACAGAAGAGAGGAGAGGATGGAGGAGCGGTGGGGGGAGGCAGTGAGATGCGGTGGGTGCAGATGAGATGGCCTTGGCTCACAGGGGATCAGAGAGGCCAAGAGCGGGGAGCAGCGGGTGGACAGCGGGGCTGGTCGTGAGGGGCCGCCTCTGAATGCTCCTGGCTCTGCATTAGCGAGGCCACAGAGACGGCACCCAGAGCTTGTTTCTTTTATTTGAGGCCAAATTAAAAGTATTTTAAAAACTGGGAGAAGAAAATCCCCTGGTTCTCCGGGCCAGGGTCCATCATGGACAAGGCCCAGGTCACCCTGGCCGTGAGTGTGGGGAGGAGCCCAGAGGACCCGCACTCCAGGGCTGGCTCTGGGCCTCGGCTGCCAGGAGTAGCCCAGGTGACGCGCTGGTCCCATGTCAGCCGCAAGGCTTCCTCGGGCAGCCGCTCACCAGCAAACGCCAAGCAGTGTGAGTGCTCACAGAAAGAAGGGAAACAGGCAGGAAGGCGGAGGTGGGAGCAGGCGACAGAAAAGTGACCGCTGTGTTGTTTCTGAGCAGGCCCTATGCTCACGGTGGCCACCGCGCTTCCAAACCAGCCCTAAGAATGATCGAGTGTCGTGTGCCAGTGGTCAGCAGGGGCCTTGGGGCTGGAGTGGGGAGGGACCGTGACTGGCGAGGCCGCCCTTCTGGGGGGTGGCGACACGGTCTCATGCCGTGCATTACCTTTCTGCCCTTTGAGGCTGGCAAAGCCCTGCAGGGTGAAGCGCTTTCTGGACAGCGCAGAGCTCTCAGAGGCAGAGCTAGAGACTGCGTCATCTGGGGGGAGAGAGACAGAGCCTGTCGGGCCCTGGCCCGGGCGTAGGGACAGTGGTGCAGGCAGCGAGTGAGGGGCTCAGCGTCTGGGACGGGACTGGACTCGCAGCTCTCGGCACCCTGTGGTCACAGCCGCGGACACCCACCTTTGCCCTTCTCGGGGGGCTTGGACAAGGAGGCGCTCACATAGCCTTCCAGGTTCAGGGAGTCCGTCTTCCTCTCCTCCAGCTTTTTCATGTTCCTTGTGTTCCCTCTCGAGGGACTGGAGACATCAGGTGCAACAGGAAGCAAACAGCACATGGCCGGTTGGCTTTTCACTGGGACATGTGGGGCTCCAGGCCCATCCCAGAAGCAGCCCTGTGCTCCCCACCTCAGAGGAGCCTGCACCACGGCAGAGGAGCCCAGTGAGGAGGGTGCGGCTCTGGGGTGGGTTTCACCCCGAGCAACTGCTGAGCCGCTTAGCGTTCAGGCCCACCCCACTCCAGGCGTGATGAATGCATAAAGAAATGCGGTATTAACACTTCAGGCAACATAAAGGACAGCTGTGAATTACATATGGGAACATGCATGCGCCTTGAGGCCATCATGGTAAGTGAAATAAATCCGACACACAGCTTAAAGGTCACGTGGCTTCTCTTATATGAGAAGCCCAAACTATAAAGAACAGAATAAAAGATACCAGGAAACAAGAAGACAGATCTTTTACAAACAGGAAGGGAGCCATGGGATGGGGGGCGGGGACAGGAATGAAAAGAATGGAGTTCTGTGAGGCCCCCTCCTCAGCTCCCCGCGAAGAGTGCAAACACTGTGTACTGCAGACATGTGCTGATGAGCATGAAAATCTAAATTAAAAATAGAGAGGACTTATCTGAGAAATAGGAAATCAAAGCAAAAGAAAAAAAGCGAAGGAATAAAATAACCGAGGGAAGAAGACAGGAGGCCCTGGCGCACGGTGTTCGGACCGTGCCCGCAGGCGCTGGCCGCTGACCATGGCTCTCACAGCCCACAGAGCCCAGCACCAGCCCAGTGCCGGCTGGTGCCCGCCTGTCCCGGAGCACAACAGCGTCTGCGAGCCACCGGTGTCCTCTGCCGGACCCACCTGTGGTCCTTCCCACACCGGTGTTGGCAGGAGTGGGTCCAGCACGACACCCTGGGAGGGGCACCTGGGACTTGTGGTTCCCGCAGTGACATGCAAGGGGCATGGGTGCAGGGAGAACTCAGCCACCTCCTGCAGCCCCGTGGCAGCAGAGCCACGCGCGTGCGGAAGCCCGGCATGGGCAGAGTGCAGGCTCACCTGGTGCTGGCCGGTGTGGGCAGAGGCAGGCTGTGGGAGTACTCCAGGGCCCGGTGCTGGCTGGCCTCTGCACGGAAGCAAAGGGGCCACTGAGCTCAGGACCCGCGCTCCCTCACCCCGCAGGCTCCACCCGCCGTCTCTGGAGAGGGCTCCCTCGCTCACCACGGCAGGCCTGCAGCTGGCTGGTGAGCACCTTCCGAATCTCACTCACCCATGCAGCTTTGATTTCGGGAGTTGGCGCCTGTGCTCGAAAGAAATGCCCGGTGTCAGCGTGCAGGTCCCCAGCAGTCGCAGCCCCACTCCCAACAGTCTGCTCCCAAGAGAGCAGGGAGAGGAGTCCCTTGGCAGGGCTGGTGATACTGGCTACCCAGCAAACCCCACACTTAACGTGCGCTTGAGAGCAGGGGTCTCTGGGAGCAGCCTTGCTTTGACACTGTCTTGGCTGACAAGGACAAGGCGAGCCTGAAGCCCACAGGTGAACTGGACCCTAAATGGCCAGGCGGAGGCACCGGGCCAGGGGCTGCAGTCCAGACTTGGGACAGCGGGAGGCCTGCGGCCCAGGCGAGGTTCCTGCCAGGCGGCCACTGGGCTCTGAAGGTGCAGAGTCTCTGGGGCCAGAGCAGGGCCCTGTTCTCGCGTCTGCTCCTTGGGGCTGGCAGCCCAAGTGACGGCAGGGGGGGACCTGGCCGGGACCAAGTCTTCCTGTGCGACAGGACAGCCACCCCGAGTACAGCTCCGTCCTCACTTGGCTGGAGCTCACGGAAAGGACACCGCCCCGGGGCCCAAGCCAGAACTCTGTCCTCTCCCTGGCCACGAGGTCGGGGTGAGCCCCTCCCATATGAGCACAGGGACCACGGTCTGCACAGCTCCTACAGAGCCTCAGGTCAATGCCCAGGGCGAGGTGCAGACCCCAGGTCCTGTGACAGACCCTCCCTGGCCACCCTGCAGGGCCCAAGGGCTCCCGACACCTGGTGGGTGATGGCCCTACCTGGATGATGTACACCTCCTCCCTCGAGTTGTACCAGATCTCAAACTTCTTGGCATCGCCCTTCACATTCTCCGTGATGCCTACGGCAGTCATCTGGCAAGCGCAGGAGCGGGAGACAGGTGTTACCATGCACACACACGCAGAGGAACCTCCTCCCGTCCATGGAAGACATGGGACAAGGGAGGACCGCGCGGGTGCTGCCAGGGTGGAGGAAGCCCCGCCTCTCGGCCAAGGGCAGCAGGGTGGCCCAGTCCCAGCCCTCGTCGGCAGGAGCAGCCCTGGGTCGCCTGCCCGGCGTCCTCCCCACCCCGCCAGCCCCCCGCTCACGTTCAGGGACTGCTTGTAGCTGTAGGACGGCGCCTTCTCATAGCCCTCCCCGTTCTCCTCCCTCTTCTTGCAGAAGAGCACGGCCTTCTCGTGCAGGAAGAGGTGCCGTTGCATGGGCTTGAAGCGTGCCAGCTCCTTCACTTTGGTGTGGCCCTTCTTGTGGTCCGTCCACACGCTGAACGAACCCTGCATCAGCAGCTTACCCAGGTCTCCCAGGTTGCCCTGAAACGTGGGCACATGCGTTGGCAGAGGGGCGGGACAGGTGGGCCACACAACCTGATGCGGGGCCTGGTCCTCCTGGGTTCCTACGCGTGATGCGTGGGAAGCAGGGAAGTGGACGGAGGTGCCCAGGACTGCTCACAGACCCCGTCGGGACGAGACAGGACAGGTGTCCCCCCCCCGCCGGCCCTTACGTCATAGCCCGTGATGGCGATGAGGTGCATGGAGTCGTTCACGGCCTTGAGGATGCCCAGGATGGAGCTGAGCGCCTCCTGCAGGTCCTCAGCCCCCTCGCAGTTCCGGCTGTACTTCAGCATTTCCTGCGGGTGAGCAGGGGACCCGAGCACGTGTCACACATCGACACGGCCCCACTTCTTGGAAGCACCAACGCTCTCAGAGAGGCAGGCCGGGGCTCTGCACACGGACCCCAGGACACGCTGTGGCTCCCCTGCCTGCTCCCTCTTGCACTGGCTGATGGACGGCCAGCGGGATGGACGGTGGGCACTGTGGGTCAAGGGCAGTTCAGCAGGCAAGGGCAGGCCCCGCTCCTCCTGCCTCCTCCCCTGGGGCTGGGAGCTGCAAGCTGCTTCCTGTGTCTCTGGGCAAAGAAGAAGATGGGGTCCCCAGCTCACATCTTCCCACCCCTCCTGAGGGGCTGGGGGCCTCGGGACACAGGGCACAGCCTGCCTAGCGGGGACACACTGCTGCAGATGAGCAGGAGCCCAAGGGAGTCTGATCAACCATGCCCTGCACCCTCACCAGGCCAACGCACAGCAGGCCCACAGTGCGAGGGGCACCCACCTTGAGCAGCAGCTGGTACTTGGTGATCCTCTGCACGGGCTTCAGCAGGTAGGAGTCCAGGCTCAGCTTGTGGTCCAGCTTCCGCTGGCACTCCTGGGAGCACAGGGCCTCGGCTTAGCCAGGACAGGTCTGTGTCACGGGACCCTGAGTGGGGAGGTGGCGAGGGAGGGCCCAGTGTACCTGGAAGAAGGGGCAGTCCGAGCACTGTCTCCACAGGCTCTCGGAGCGCGGCTTGTTCTGACAGTACTTCTCGTAGATCTGAAAGTCCTCCATCTGCAGGGTGGGCGGGGACAGAGGTGTCATACACGCTGACCTCGGGGCTGCAGGCCCCGCTGTCTGGTAAGGAAGGGAACCTGGGCCCTGACGACCACCTCAGGGCCTGCCAGGAAGCTGCCCTGTCCCAAAAGTGTTTACAGCGTTATCTGATCGTTTATTTAAATATAACCTAGGGTCTGTCAGGTGGTTTCGCAAATTATACAAGTAATTTTGTAAAATCAAACAGGAACTGGTGTGAGACGTGATTGCCCTTGCACACCTCTAGGGACTTGGATAACTTTAGGGTCCACATGGCTTCAGGGCACAAAGGTTTTAGGGTGCAGACGGCTCTTGAGTACATAGGACTCGGGTACAGATAGCTCTGCACCCCACCCACCACATTGGCCTCTTTCCTACCCCAGGCTTCCTCTACTCCTCAGACGCCACACCCTTCATCCATCACAGCTCAGACCCACTTCACATTAGGTTCAAACGCTCACTTCCCAGGGCCGCTTCAGCCCCAGGACCACTCTCACTGTTAAGAACCGGGGCAGCAGACTCCTACTCCACAGAGCCTCCAGGCTGACACAGTGACCCCCCCCTCCCCGCCCCGGGGTAGCCACAGCCTAGCGGCTCGTGACAGCACGGGGCCAGCCCCTTGTCCTCCAGCCCAACCCAGGAGACACTGCCGCTGGCCAGGACCCTGAGCACCTCAGACAGCACTGGAATACGCAGGGCGGCTGCGAGAGCCAGGCCAACGCGCCCCTTACTTCTCCTCCACTTCCTTCTCCTCCGCTACACGGGAGGGAGACACAGGCATGTGGGTGGCGGGTCAGCCAGGTGGAGCGGCAAAGGCAGGAGTCTGAAGTCTTGGACACTCAGGGACCCTGAGGGAAGCTGGGGCGGCGTGGGTGGCGAGGGGACGTACCCGCTCCAGGAAGCAGCGCCCCACCAGCTCCGGGCAGTCTATGCAGTTCTCCAGCTCCCGCAGGAAGACCCTAAAGGAGAGATCTGGACTGAGCCATGGGGAACACTGCAGACATCTGAGGGCACCCTTTTCCAGGGGACCTGTGGGCTCCACTCTGGCCAGTCCCAGAGGCCGTGGCAACAGTGCCGGCCTGACAACTGGGGACCCCGCACCCCACACCTGTCCTGGACCCCTCACACTCAGTGTGAGCAGCCCTAGCTGTTTCCCTGTTTTGCACTCATGTAGGAGTTGGAGCTGCCTTGGTGCTGGCACAGAGGTGGGAGAAGGGCAAAGACAGATGGGACAGGGCTCCTCCCGTGTCTGAGCACATGTCCAGGGGCCTCCTGTTGGTAGCGTGACCCCAGGGCCCGGGGCTGGGAATGCCCTCCACATTCTGACTTGGATTTGTCCTGGGAAGGGCCGTTCTGCACTTGGAGCTGTAGGGGGCTGTGCCAGGCCCTGGCCGAGGGGATGCTAAGGAGAGTCCTGTGCATGCCCTGGGAACAGGGACAGCTCCCAGGAGGGTGGGCAGCGGGCGCAGGCTGCACATATGTGAGTCGCAGGCTCGGGCTGTCCACCTGTCTCTCCCACCACCTGGGGCAGGCCAACCCTGTCCTTGCTCCCTGAGCTACCATAAATCACACGGTGGCAACAAAGCAGCACAGAGGAGCTGAGAAGATTCTCAGCTGGATAAGCCAGCCACACTGGGTCTGGGGACACAGCCCTCATGCTCGGCAGGGACATAGGGAAGGAGCGTCCGGCCTGCTGGCCCTTCCGAGAGTGGGCTGGTTGGGGAACAGAGCCGGCCAGGCAGTGTGGACATCAGAGCCCCAAAATGACAAAGGCACACTCTTAGAGGTCAGAGGGACAGAGGGGGCTGTGTGCTCCTGCTTCCCGGCTCCTGAGTCTACGACTTGGCCAGGAGTCACACAGGCATGTGTCTGTGGCTCTGAGTTCGCTTCCTGGACGGGTCTGACCCCACTGGGCAGGGCCGGGGCAGCAGTGCTGGCTCATCGCAGTGAGAGATCGGGTTGTGCGGGCGACCGAGGGCCCCCACCTGTTGTGGAAGTGGTAGATCTCCTCCATGTTCCCAAACAGCACGCCCTTCTTGCTGTGCAGGCCCGTGGAGATGAGGTGGGCCATCAGGGGGTTGTCCATCTCCGCGGCGTAGCCCTGCAAGATGGAGCAGAAGTCAGCCTCGAGCTCCCACCCAGGGCTGAGGGGTGAGGACCAGGGCACAGGGAGGCTGCCGAGAAGCCGCCAGGTGGTCTTGGGATGCTGGAGGCGAGGCACTGTCTGTCTTGGTGCTTAAGAGCAAGTCCACTCCTGTTTACTGGGGACACCAGGACAGAAAATGCATGCCCCTCTGGGGGAGGGTGGAGACCACACCCATTTCCCCTTTGACCTTTTATCCAGCTGCAGGGCACGAGTCTCACCTGGACACCTGCAGGAGTGAGCCCAGGCTGCAGCCATTGGCCGCTGGTGGCCCAGAAGGCTTGGCACGTGGCAGGGCCTTCTGCAGGGCACCCAGCCTGGCCACAGGACCTTCCACCTGTGCAGCTGCACTGGCTCCTCCACCCAGTCTCCCTGCCATGGTGTCTGGGACAGGCACGGGTCTGCTGTGTGTGTGGGCAGTGCGCTGGCTGCAGAAGGCCCGCCTCCTGAAGGCCTCCCTTAGTGGGTGTCACATGCTGGCCCGAGAGGGACAGCTGAGCTCCCTCACTTTGCCAAGTCCACGTGCCTTCTTAGGGACACAGACACTCATTCTGAGTAGAGTTTATGCTGCACCCTAGGGCGAGGGGCACCTTCGCAGACTTGGTTCCTGGGTGACCTCACCTCCAGGACGCAGAGCAGCTCCTCCACGTAGGCCCGTTCTGTGTCCAGAAGCTCGTTCATCACGTGCCTGGGCGGGTGGAGACGTGAGAGCCAGGTGGGCGGCAGGTCCACGGGATGGGTCCAGAAGCAGAGGACCCGCCCGGCGCGCTGTCCTGGGTGTCTGCAGCCCTGGCCAGGCCACCTCCCTGTCCTTGCGCACACTGGCGAATGACCCTGCCTGATACCATCCGTGGCCCCACCCGGAAGAGCCTGGTGGAGCCAGGCACAGTCTGGAGCCCAGAGCCTCCCCAGCCAGGCACAGTCTGCCCCTCCACGCTCAGCCTCCCCACCAGCTCCCTCCTGCACGAGGCAGGTGTGTGGCAACCTCCTGCAGACCCACTGTGCGCCTGCCAGTTGTGCGGCTCCAGGGAAGAGGGGCTTCACATTGCTGCTTGGATGCCTTCCCAGACCAGGGCCACACATCTATAGTCTTCAGTCACTGGAGCCCAGGGGGCTCCTGGCTTGAGACTTTGGCACCATTTGTCTGATGCACATGGCTTGAGGGTCCGGCCCTGCACGTGGTGGCCCAGGGCTCCTTCTGTGCCGGTGCCTGGTCAGGCCGAGGCTGTGCCCTGTGAACCTCAGCCTGTGCTCTGCCTGGAGCCTTCTCCGGCGCCCACCTCTTCTTCCTCTTGCCAGCTTAGCACCCAACAGGAACCGGCCATCTCTGTGCAGGTCATCTAAGCACACGTCCGCTCATCTTGGGTCCTCCAGAGGCAGTGCCATGCTGCTGTCCACTCCTGCTGGCCACCCCTGGCAAGGGCTGCTGTGAACACCGAGGCCAGGAGCCTTCCAGGGCATTGTCTTCCCCTGAACCTCGGAGTGATGATGGCCAAAGGTCCCGGGTCCAGGTGTCTGCTGGAGCCGCGTGCAGGGCAGACACGGAGGGCATGGAGCCCGGGGAGCCATGGGACTGTGCTGCCCCACGCATGCATCCATCCCAGTTCCCTTCTGCAGGGTGACGAAGAGACCCTGGCCTGACCGCTGTCCCCACACCCGTGTGTGCTGAGGCTTCTCCCTGTGCACCTCCTGTGCCTGCTGCACAGGATGCGGTCTGCCCTGGGCCAGGTGGGACTGAGCCAGGAGCTGCTCTTCACATACAGCACCCAGTGCAACAGCCCCGGGCTCCTGGGGCTGGGAGGGCTGGATGAGGTGCGAGAGGACGCACACTGGCCACGTGTGGACCAGAAGTGACACTCAGCTGTGGACCCCTGCCCTCGACTGACGATGGCTCCTGAGGGTGATGGCACCAGGCAGCACCCAGGGGAGGAGGGAGGTGGTGCCTCCTGGGGCTCCATCCAGCCCCACCCATCCTCGCCCCAAAGCTGGGTCCAGGGCTGCTCTCTGAGCACGTGTGTGCTTGGCCTGGGTGACAGAGAGGCGCGTGGGGCCATCTGGGGTGGGAGGAGCGGGCTGCCCGGGTCCTGGTGTCCACGTTGGACTGGTCACGCTCCCAGGACCACCCCACAGCTTTGCTCACCAGCTGCCCATGGCTTTCAAGAGGTGGCAAAGTAGACGCTGCATCTGAGAGCAGCGGGGTGAAGTGCGTGCGGAGGGGCCGACGAGGGCCAAGGGAGACCTTGGGGCGGGGCAGCTCGGCCCCATACAGGCGACAGGCAGGGTCTCAGCGGCCAGCAGGAGTGCAGGGAAGATGACCAAGTCCTGAGCCCGCTCTGAACATGGCCTGCACTTGCCTTTGTCAGGAGAGCAGCCTCCCTCCGTGGGAGAGGTGACCAGGGGCCCCTGAGGACTCAGTGGCGTGGCCCAGGGGACATGTGCTCGTATCGTGCGTGCCACCACCCGTGTGTCCTGGCTCTGCACACCCAGGACACAGTCCTCCGCTCTGCACACAGGCACAGGCAGGTGCTCACCTGCGCAGGATGGCCAGGCTCTCCTCCTCGTCCCCTGTGGAGCTGCTCCTGCCTGGCCGGCTGTCACTTGCTTCACTCTGTGGGAGAAGAGCACATGGTGCGTCAACTCTCAATGCCCGGAGCTGCAGCAGGAGAGGCAGGAGATCAGGCATCATCCTGTTGGGGGGACAATCCTGAGGAGGGGAGGTGCCCTGGGGGCCTGACAGCCCCGAGCCACCAAGTCCTGTCTGGGGAAGATCCTAGTGTGGATGCACCCTTGGGGCCTGCACACCCTGGGGTGGGCTTGTGGAGCCCCAGAGCAGGCACAAGAGGGGCGCTGGCTTCACAGGGAGCTGTGGCAGTGAAGCCCGTGGTGCAGGGTGTGGCGGGCGGCGCACAGCTGGGTCACAGCAGTAGATGGCCTCACCTTGGCCCTGCGGTAGGGGCCCCGCCGCAGTGCACTGCCCTCAGAGCCGGAGTTCTCTGGTCCACGCCAGGTGCCTGGTTTGGAGGGAGGTGGGGAAGGGTGTTTGTTAGTTCTGCCTGAGCAGCAGACACTGAGCCTTCCTTAGCGCTCGGGTGAAGACGTAGAAGGCCCAGTGGAGAGAGGAGAGGGGGCTGCCGTGGAGAGGGCAGGGAAGGTGGGAGAGAAGCAAGGGAGGGGAGCAGGGAGGGTCGGGTCGCTGAGCAGCAGCTGGCGGGAGCCCCACCTTCGGGACAGCTGGGACACAGGAGGGGAGGACCGGGCAGGGGCGCGGCAGCCCGAGAAGAGGCCTCCACACAGGCGGGAGAGCGGCCTCTCCTGGCCCAGCACACGGAAGGCCCTCAGGACTCTCGGGTGACCTATGCCACAGGCCCAGGCCACGGCTGCTGTTCCCAAGCCCACTGAACTCCTGAGTTTCTGTGAGGAAACCCGTCGAGGAAGAGACAGGAAGAGCTCTGAGGAAAGGGGACAGGAAATGCACAGTGCGGCCCTGGCCTGGAAGGAGGGCAGGGAGCAGGGCCGGGAAAGCCCTGGGGGAGGCCGAGGGGCCCCCGGGGGCCGGTGGTGTCAGGACACGGCTGGGTCACGGTGGGCGGCCAGGAAGGGCCTGGGCCTGCCGGTGCCACCTGAGGAAGGATGTTCTGGCGGGGGTGGAGAATGGTGGCGGGGGAGGGTCAGGGAGCAGCTAGGAGCTCAGCGCAGACTCAGCTGACAGCCCCGACCCTGCCTTTGCCCAGGGCAAGGGCAGCCATAGAGGGGCCTGGGAGATGCTCATGGCAGAGTCCTGCTGGAGCCCGGGTGGTGGGCTGCACTGGCTCTGGGCATGGGTTGCTGACCACTGCACCCAGGCCTGGGCAAGCAGGAGGTGCGTGGAGGGACTCTTTCTGTGGTGCCCGCAGCAGGGCCCCTGGCTCTCTAGGTGAGGGGCCACCGCGCACCTGGGGACAGGCAGGGTGACTTCGTGAGTGCTTCCGGCCTCGGGGCCACGGGCTGCACCGGCCGCGTCTGCTTGGCTGCCAGTTTCTTGAGGCTCGCCTGCCGGCGGTGGAACATCTGCTGCATGCTCTCCTGCTTCTGGAAGACCCTCTGCACGTGTTCCTGGAATGACGGCGCGGTGAGAGCCCTCGCCACGTCAGCGCCAGTCACCAAGGGGACCCTGTTCTCCCAGGGTGTGCCGCAGCACGTAGCTTCTGCTGCCTAGGTTCCTACAATGGTGTCCACTGCAGCTCTGACCACAGTGGAGGAACGGGAGGGAGGGACAGGTGGACGGTGGTCTCAGTCTGCCTGGGGTCCCCAGTTGGAGCGGTTTCAAGAGGCACTGGGACGTGTTGGGTCCCCAGGGAGCCCCCTCCTATGAGCGACTCCCCGCTGTCCAGAGGGACCAGGCTGCTGGGGAGCCCCGGTTGGCGTTACCATGAGGTCTGGGTTGAGGATGGATTCATAGTCCTTGTAGATTTTACTGAGTTCCCGGATCTTGTGCTCCACACCAGTCTCCAGGAACCTCTCGATCTCCTGCAGAGCCGCCTCCGCGCCGTCCTGGGACTGGCACTTGTCCACAGGCTGTGAGGCCAGCAGGTAGATCCCCTCGTCGCACCACTTCATGGACTGGAAGCAGAGCATTGAGGTCAGAGCCTACGCCTGGTCTGCCCTTCCCAAAGCGCCGCCTCCGCGTCCCGTCCACGCCTCACACACCGTCTGCCACCGACACGTTTGCAGGGGAAATTTAAAGCACCGGGTCATCACACTCTATCACCAAGTCCGGGGGACTCCCTGGGGTGCCGCAGGCTCCCGGCACTGTACTCTTCCATGGGGAGAGGGGGCAAAGGAAGGACCAAGATGCTAGGTCTCTGGTCCCCTGGCAGAAATCACTACTGTGGCAGTGAATTCTGGGGCAGACGCACCTGTCGGGACCACACCCTCCAGGTGGACAGAAGGCGGAACGGAAAGGGAGGAGGCCACCTCCGGTCAGTGGCGGCTGCGGCCCAGCGATGGGGCTGCCCCTGGCTTCACCCATGGGTGCCATGGGCGGAGGGGCCACCTACCGTCTCCAGCAGGCTGTGCAGCTCCAGGGCTTTGCTGAGCAGCCCTCGCCTCCTGCCGACCTCCTTGGAAAACTGGTCGCAGAGGTGCCGCAGCTCCTCACACTTGGGGCGGATGGAGTCCACGGCATAGTGCTTGTTGTCAATGAGCCCCTCGCCCTCCAGCGCCAGGGTGCGGGCCCTCTCCACAGCCATCTGTGGACAAGGAAAGTCGGCTCAGCTGTTCTTGGTAGAGGCAACTGGGGTTTTGGATGCAGGGTGAGGGAAGGACATCGATTTCATTTATGGCTATGGTGGACTGAGTGTCCCTCATCCCAAAGCCACACTGGGGCCAGGGCTCCTGGGGGCCCGGAGGCAGTGGGAGCCAGCTGGCCGGAGGAAGCATCGCTGGACAGGGAGGGAATCAGATGACCGGCACTTTGTGACAGAAGCACGGCCAAGGCAGGCTGTGCGCCGGAGGCTCAGGTGGGTGCCCGGGTGGGGTCGCCCTGCCGTGCCCCTCCTCACGCTGGACTTCTCCTCAAAGCTGGCCAGGTCCTTCAGCAGGTGCTCCACATGTGCCAGGCTGTTCCCCACGTCCGTGAAGGTCGCTATCTTCTGGGACACCGTGTCCAGTGCGGCTTTGACCTGGCACGGAGAAGGCCAATTTGAGAGCCAGGACTGGCTGAGGGTGGAGCCAGGGACACAGGCAGACCTGGAGCTGCGCCCGCCCACTGGGGGTCACGGGCCCTCTGCAGCTCGGCCTGCCACCCGTATACAGGGACACCTGGGAGCTGAAGGGACAGCAGTGGGCTACACACTGGTGCTGTCCACGGCCCCACAGGGGCTGGGATGGGCGGGGAGTTCTGAGGTTCCTTCTTTTCCAGCTCCAGACTAACCCAAATTTCCTGTTTTTCTGGCATTTGCAAAAAGACAGAGGGTTTCATAGAATAGGGTTTTTATTTTTTATTTTGAGACAGGGTCTTGCTAAGTTGCTACATTGCTCAGGCTGGCCTTGAACTTTCAATCCTCCTGCCTGGGCTGGGATTACAGGTGTGCACCACCACACTTAGCTTCCAAAATTTAGAAACTAAGCCAGCTCATTGCTTTAGATAGGAAAGCTTTTGCTCTTCTTATTAGAAGTCGCCCTGAGACTGAGCGTGTACACAGACACTGGTTGCTGCAGGGCTGTGGTTCCAATGGTCTGTGATCGAGGGCTAGGATGGGACTTGCCCGTCCTGGACCCTGCACTGGGTGACAGGCTCACTGCTCTTGGGTTTCCAGGCTGTTTGAGGGCAGAAGCGCAACACCGATGTGCTTCCCAATGCAGGCAGGGAGAATATTTAAGGTAACTTTGCATACAAAGCGAGTAGGAAAGCTGTCTCCCTCTAGATGCCCACATGTGTGTATTACACACAGTATGCATACGACGACACAACAACATATAAAATAAGTTACAGTGCAACACTCAGAGCAACCTCTGAAACCTGCATCATAAGATAAATCCCCAAATACTACAATTTAGAGAAAACCAAATTCTGAAAAATGTTCCACTAACCACAGAAAGGCAGGAAAAAGAAGACAGATCAAGGGAAAAAACAGAAAGAACAAAAAGAATGCACCAAATAAAATGGCAGACTAAAATCCTAAAGTCCTAATAATGGTATTAAATATGAACAGCCCAAAACACCGATTCCAAGACAGTGTTGCTGATGGGTTGAACAATGTGCCCCAGGGACTGTTGACCAGCAGCTCACTGCAGACACCACAGGACGGGCAAGGGGAAGCCAGAGGACGCTGGGGCACAGGGAGTGGAACAGGCACTGGGAGGCCGGCCCGGGAGCTGCAGTTCAGTGTGCGCACGTCCCTGTCCCAAGGCCTTGTGCTCAGGGTGTGGTGCCTGAGGCAGCAGTGCTCAGGCAGGGCCTTGGGCGGTGAGAAGCAGGACACACCCGCCAGATGGGAGCGTGACATAAACACAGTGACCACACCAAAGCTGGACAGCCTGTGCAGACCGGTCTCTCAGGCACGGCAAGTGAGAGTGCCCGATGTCACAGATGCCAGCACACCGATGCTCACGGCACGACCGGGGCACATCCCGGTCCTCAAGGGTGGGGGTTCAGTGTATCCCCGGGAGCTCGGCTTGGCCACAGGAAGAGTGGGCACCATGGCTAGCCCTACGGAGGGACCCTGCCCAGGCTGTGCAGCCTGAGGGCATGCCCATGTGTCCTGCTGCCTCTGTCACCACGGGGGTACTGAGGAGGGCACAGGGATCCCTGCAGTTACTCTTGACAGCTGCTCCTGGACCCATGATGATCTCCAAATAAAATGCTTCTTAAAAATGTCACCTGCTCTGAAGAGGCTCTAGTTCAGACAGAAACAAGCTGCAGACATCACTTTCTGCAGGTGTCAGCTGCAGAGGGGGGTCCTGTGCCAGCCCCACCTCGCACCCACAATCCCCACCCAGGACCAAGGCCCCATCCATGGCCAACAAGCCCCAGCCTCTCGCACGCACCCCACTTTGCCATCCTCCGGTTCCCTGAAGCCCCGCCCCTGCTCTCTGAGGCCCCGCCCTTCCACAACCCATAGGCAGTCGGGGCCCTGTAAGGTCCCGCCCTTTCTTGAGACCACGCCCCTCACCTCACCTCACGGAAGCCCTGCTCAAAGTGGCGCAGACACAGGCACTGCTGCAGCTTCTGCTGGTGCTTTGCCCAGAACTCGTCGAAGGCAGCCTCGGTCTCCTGCAGCTGCGCCAGGAGCCTGTTAAGGGAGTGGGCACAGGTGAGGGCTCAGGCTCATGTCACCCACAGCTCAGGGGCAGGGGCTGTGGGGGCCTCCCCAGCTCTGACTCAGGGTGGGGGCCAGCGGCCTCCACCACCTGCTCCAGCCCAACACCTGGCAGGCTGCTCTGATGGTTGCGTTTGACAGATGGGGAAACTGTGTCTCAGGTGGTTGGTGCAGTGCCCCAAGGGTCTTGGCACCCCACCCAGGTGGGAGCCCTTCCATGCATGCCTCCTGGGTCCTGACCCAGCGCTCCCGCTGTGCGTTGAGGACCCAGCTGCCGTGGGCTCACCTCTGCACGGTGGCCTGGCTGTCCAGCTGGTCCTGGTTCACGCCCTGCGCCGTGCCCTCTGACGGTGGCTCCTGGAGGCTCTCGAGGATGCCCTGCCCCTCCTGGAGTACCAGCCGCAGGTCCTCCTGTGGAGAAATAGCAGCCTCGCACCCCTGCCCAGGTGGGCACATGCTCAGACCTCGGGCCCTCGTGCAAGGGGGCACAAAGCCATCTCCTCCGTGTGACGGTGCCCACACTCCCCCACACTGGAGAGGCGGGTGTTGGGCGGCTCACTCCTGCTAGCACCAGGGCAGAGCTAGGGTTGCAGGTCACCTGGGCACCAGGTGAGGTAAGCACGTCACCAGAAACCCGGCTTTCTAATGCCTGTCTCTCTTCCCAGCTGGCCTTTCTCCAGGGCAAAAGGCTTACTGTGGGAGTGTGTCTGGCTGGCAGCGTCCTTGGGATGCCGGCAGGCCGTGGCAGCATATTTACCCCAGAAAGCAAGTAGTGAGCACAGTGCGTATTTTAGGCTGCAATACATCACTGCTTCCCTGGCTGCAGGTGAGGGCTGGGTGGGGATCCTGCCTCCTTCCCTCTCCACCCACTGAGCACTGCTCACGGGGGGGGCGGCCTCTGACCAGCTGGCTCAGACTCTGGAGTTACGGCTGTGCTGGAGCAAGGGCCGGCTGTAGCTGCAACACTGCAGGCTTTATAGGGTCCCCCAGGCACCTGGGAAGCTGCTACATGGGATGGAAGAGCCGCACTCCCACTGCAGCCCCAGGGAGCCGCACATACCTTGGCTTTGTCCTTCTTCTCTGTGTGCACGCTCAGCACTGAGCTGGTGGATGGGACATCATTGGGCAGCTCTGTCTCTGCCAGCTCGGTCCCAAAGGACTGCAGCATCTGGGCCGTCTGCTTCACCATGAGGGCGAAGCTTTCGATTGCCTGAAGGGGAGCATGCTGGTCACTGGCCGCACAGTGCACGCGACTGCCTTGGGAGAGGGAGCAGCTGGGAGCCGCTGTGCCGGTGCAAGTGACCCCGCTGGGTTCTGACTCTGGAGCCCTCCGGGACCTACCAGGCAGGCCCTGCAGATGGCCCTGTCACCGAGAGTCATGCTGGGCTCCCGTGTCTCTGTCGCCCTCAACAGAGAAGTGTGTGTGTGTGGAAACCACAAGAGCACACAGTTGTGCGTTTTCTTGTCTCCAGGCCCAGAGCAAACCACTCCCGAACTTATTACTCATGTTAGTCTTTAGATGACTAAGGCCTGCTGAGACCATCTCCTCATTCCTGGGCAGGGAGACTTGCGCTGCTGTGATCATGCTTTTGGAGAAGCTGGGTCGTGATGCAGAAGCAGCCCTGCTGGGTGAAACCCGAAGAGGATGCAGTCCAGGGCGCCAGGACAGACTCACCGTGCGGTGACACAGCCAGCGAGAGTGGCAGTAGTCCAGCGTACCCCCGAGGTCCTCAGTCAGCTGTGATTTGTCGATGTAGCCATGCAGTTCTGGCACTGAGCTCAGCATTATGACCTGAGGGAGAACAGAGCCTCGTCAGCAGAGCAGGTGTGCAGGAGCCGGGCAGGGCTGGTGACTGGGGCATCAGACTCGAGTGGACCTGGGTTTAAGTCCAGCTGTATCCTCCCTGACCTTGCACGTTGCTTAGTCTCTCTGTGCCTCAGTTTCCTCATCTGTAAAATGGGCATGGTGTGAAGGATCCTACCAGCTCAGAGTGGAGGGCCCAAGGAGGTTTGAGGACACACGAGGACCCTCAGCAGAGGACCTGGCCTGCAGCTGCTGGGACCTCTGACATTAGGTGTACAACCCCACCTCCCAAGGAGACTTAGCCTGCAAACCCCAGGGTGCTGGGGTTCCAAACATGCCGTCCTCCCTTTTCCTGCTGAGAACACCACAAGCTCACACGGTGCTGCCTGGAATCTGCTCAGCACACAGAGCCAGGCCACTGCCTGGGCAGGGGACCGACAGACCCGAGTGGGGCCCAGGCTGCAGGCCGAGGGGGTCCCCACGCACCCAGGGTCTTCACCTCTGCTGCTTTTCTGTCTCTCGTGCCTGCCTGGGGTCATTCCAGCTGAGTTTTAGGTGAGACCCAGCCTTTGCTCTGTGAGCTCCCAGGCAGATCCGACAGAGCAGGTCTGCAGAGGCCGGGCTAGCTGTTACTCGATGCCACTCCATGAATTATTAAATCCTGGAGTAGTTTAGGGCAGTTCTCGGCTGTCGCACACGGGACTGCGTCTGGAGACGTCGGGTAGAAACCCCAGGCGACACTGCTGGTGTGCACAGCGTCACCCAGCACAAGACCGAGGCACATCGGCCAGGTTAATGTGAGCTCAGGTCCCCTCCAGAGTCCTCAGGAGAGGCCGTGCTGTGCTCTGCTGCAACACAGCTCTGCCCTGCTGCCCACAGCCCTGGTTCACTGCCAGGACCCAGGCAGACAGCAGCCTGAGCCGAGTCGCCACCCTCCGAGATCCTCGGAGCCCTGCACAGATCCCGGTTGCACTCCAGGCTTCCCTGGACCTTCGAACTTGTTCACAGCTGCGTCCTCCAGACAGCGCTGCCACAGTCGTCTGCAGTCAGCAAGCTGGCGGGTGCGGGGCGGATTCCGCTGTAATGACCATACTCCTCAGCGGAGCTGGAGCACGGACACCATGGGTTCTCGTTCTGTTTCGCCTCCCCTTCTCTCTGTCCCCTTCCCTTTCGAAAAGGTCTGTTTCCTGTCATCTTCCTTTCATTTTGCTCTTTAACTTACTTACATGTTGGGTTTTTCATGTAAGAGAAACTATGCAATATTTAAGCTCATGTGTCTGGTTTAGGTCACTCAGCATCATGGTCTCTAGGTGTGTCATGCGAATGCCTCAAGTTTATCCTTCTTTATGACGGAGTAGTACTCCACTGTGTGTAAATACCACAATTTCTTTATCCATTCATCTGTGGATGGACATATGGGGTGCTTCCAGGATTTAGCTATTGTGAGTTGTGCTGCTATAAGCATAGATGTGCATGGATCACTGTAATATGTTGTCTTTAACTCTTTGGGGAAGATGCCTAAGAGAGCAGTATTTGCCAGCTGGCTGACACGACGGTGTTGTTCTGCACAGGAGACTGCACTGCATGCAGGCCTGTCTGGGCTGCTGCCAACGAGGTTCATGGGACTTGCCAATGCCATTCTGCACACAAGGCCACAGGACACATCATTGCCCGACAGGCCACTGTCTGGAGACACCGGGTGCAGAGCACAGCGCCCTGGTGTCAGGGCCAACTTCACTGGGCAGAGTCACTGCCCAGACCACAGGTGCCTTGGGCACTGGGGTGCAGAGCGTCCCACAGACCCGGGAGCCTGTTGTCCCCGGGGCCACAGGAAGTCTCCAGATAGAGACCCACAGTTGCCAAGCAGAATGTCCTGCTGCTGTGTCATTGCTGCAGGCCCAGTCTCCAAGTCACAGCCATCCCGGGGAGCACGGGGTGCCATGGAGGCGGCAGGGCCTTCTCAGACAGGACAGGCAGGACAGGCGGGTCAGTCCAGCACTGGGGAGCCACTGTGCTCAAAGTGGGGCTCTCATTGCTGGGGGAGAGGGCTGGGATGGGGCCTCCCATGGGGTGGGAGGAGGCCCTGGGAGCAGCAGGCAGTGGCTTCATGGACAGCACCCTGTGCCTGAGGAGGTGGGGGCGCTGCTGGGCCCCACGGCCAGTCTTGCCCCCGCTTGCTGTTCCCTCCGGGAGGGAGGGGTGCCCAGGGCCATTACAGGAGCCGCCTCAGAGTGGGGCCAGGCATCGTGGTCTCCCGAGTTACAGGGCTGTTCTGGGGCTTCAGAGGCCCTTGTTCCTTAGGGGATGAGCGAGCAGGCTATGCGGCAGTGAAGCAGGCCAGAAGCGAGGGTGGGTTGGCCCAGGCGCCCTCGATGGGCCCCGGGACACCTGTGACTCCCGGCTCAGACAGGCGGGTGTCTCTGGCACCTGCACAGTCGGCCGGGGCACAGGGACCTGGGGTGGCCACCCCTGCAGGGTTTGATTTGGCTGCAGTTTGGGGCTGACTGAGGGTTCAGGACGCTCCTGGCCCAGCCGAGCCGGCCCCGCAGGGCGCACTCACCGGCACCTTCATCTTAAAGTCATCCTTGTTGAACCTGAAGGCGATGTCTGACAGGGTCCTCTGGAAGAAGCCTGTCGGGCGAAGGACGAGGACCAGCTGCAGGTTGGCCGGGAAAGAAGCCTGCGAGACAGAGGGGTGTGGTGTCCTTCAGGGGCAGGAGGCCCGGGGCTTTCGCAGTGGCTGGAGGCCTGACCGCGTCTGCTTCCAAGCCCTGAGGCACAGGCTCGGTGCACTGTGGCCCTCATGCTCACCTGTGCTCAGGGGACCTTGGGCGGGGACAGGGCCTGCACAGGGGCAGCCCTGCCAATGACCTCCTGATATGGAGGGGACACTGGACCCTGGCGTGCACAGGAGGACGCCACATAAAGAGAAGGCAGACAGCGGCGACACTTCCACACAACACCAGCTGCCTGCAGCACTTGTCAAGCCTGGGGGACAACTCTGCCACCCCTGGGTATCAGGCTCCAGATGGAATGGAGCGCACCGTTCCCGACTGTAAACTCCCCAGTGTGCAGGCCTTTGTCACAGGAAATGACGCACTCGTCAGAAAAAGCAATCTAGACACGTGTGTTGCTTAAAACAAAAGTAAGCTACACCTCAGCGCGCGCGCACACACACACACACAAGCACTCAAACAGCGAAACGGACATATTCGTTACTGTTCTGCCACCTACAGGGAAGTGGGAGCTCGGGCAAGTTACTTTACTTGTGTGTGCCTCCGTTTCCCCATGTGCAAAATGGGGACAGAGCCTTGCCTGCTCGACAGTGTCGAGGATGGAAAGACCCCAGGTGCACTGCATCACACTCCTGGAGGACTCGGGTCAGGTGGCCTCAGGTGTCAGGCCCCTGGCAAGTGCCTGGCCAGTGTGGCCCAGGACTCCAGGCAGCAGAGGGCAGGCAGCTGCATGGTGGGTTCCTCCCGCAGGCGGCAGCCCTGCGTGCTCCTGAGGACCCCGGTGCCCTCTCACCTTTGTGCTGTGCTCAGCGATGTCCCTGCACCCTGCAGCTGGGGATGCCGGCTGTGCTCCGTGTGGAGAGGACCCCACTGAGGCACCTGGACCTGAAGTTGCTCAGGGCCACCTGTCCATCAGGGGACCCCCGTACCCTTGCACAGCTGGTGACATTGGCCGCTGTTGGAGGGAGCCAGCCGAGCTCCCAGCAGGCTGCCTGGAGGCGACAGTGACCCACACTCCTCTCAGCTCTGTGGTTTTACTGCCTGGATTCACACGTCTCAGACCAGCTTCTGGGCCAGGCAGTGATGGAGCCTATGGGACAAAGCCAGGCCCTCGCCTGCCTGAGCCGTGGCACAGAGACCGGGTCTCAGCAGGGCGGGCAGCCTCGGGAACCCTCCGGCCCACCGGAGGTGGAACATGAGCATGGTCCTCTCTGTCCCATCCCTCTGCCTTAAGATTTCCATCCTGTAAGTTACTGAATCTGCATATTAAGTAGAAAAATTGTAAGATTCTAGCCAAGGGAGGAGGCGTTACTTGTGTACACAAACACCTGTGATATAAACAACAGCAAGTTCAGCTTTCTCTGGTTTGGAACCACCTTTTTGGGGGCAGTACTGGGGATTGAACCCAGGGCCTTCGTTCACACTGAGCTGCATCCTCAGCCCTTTTAAAATGTTAAATTTTGAGACAGGGCCTTGCTAAGTCACAGAGTTGCCAGCCTGGGCTGGGACTTGCGATCCTGTTACCTCAGCCTCCCAGAGCACAGAGACCATAGGTATGTGCCACCATGCACGGCGTCCCGCTCTGGACTCAACCTTTTGTATTAAAAGCTGAGGAAAGGTCTGAAATAATAACTTTAAAAAATAGAAAAGAACAGATGGAAGATTGGAGTGGAGACTATAAACAATGTCCTTTTGTAAATTTACAGAGTGATCGTAAAACGACAATAGGTTTCTACCCAACAGGACGCCATCCCGCCTGCTTCCTGGGCTGATGCTGATTCAGGAGCAGGAGTACGGGGTGGTGACCTGACAGTCACGGAGGCAGAAAGAGAGGTGCTGACTGGCTGTCAGCCAATATTTTTGGAGACCTAGTGAGAAATCACAAGCGCAGGCAAGGCCGAGGGCACCTCAGACACCAGAGAACCGGGGCACAAAGGCACAGACCTGTTCCAGGCCCACACACCCTCTCCCCAGCGCCAGGCCACATGCTGCATCCAGGCTGCCCTTGCCTATTCAGTTTTATTTAATCTCGAACAGCAGCTGAAAGCTGACCAGGCAGACTTATCTGACAGCTCCCCACGAACATGCAGAAGGTGATACTGAAAATACACGTGGACACTTGTGCCTCAGCATTAGACGAAGAGACCTCTGAGTCTGAATCAGAGGTGCTCAAGCCCTCGGATGGGCGGGGACTGTCCAGCCCACACACGCTGGCTGGGAACTCGGGTGCCTGCATCGGCCTCCGGCCCTGTCTCACGGCACATCCTCCAGTGTTTCTCGGTACTGAGACTCGGAGGGATGAGGTGCATGTGGGACCCTGCTTACCTACCCTGGAGTGACAGTGAGCCTGGGGGTCCAGGACCCCCCCTCCCCCCCGGGAACAGCCCGCTCTCCTACCCTGGACGGCCCATGCACACCCATCGTCCGAGTGCAGGGTTCCTCCCGCTCTGGCTGCACCTCACCAAGCCCAGGCTGCATGGCCCCCACGTCACATCCAGAGCTCCTGTCTCTGCCTTGTAAGGTATGCATTTCCGTAGGGATCAAGGCAACTCCTTGCCCTCCGCAGGAGGACGGCTGAGTGATGAGTGACTGGCAGGGCATGACACCCACAGCCTGGCACAGACCACAAACCCATAGACACAGCCATGTGGCGGCCACCGTCACCCCACGGATCAGGCGAAACTGACCCGTGGATGCTCAGCCCGGGGATGGAGGACTCGGAGAGGACCTCACCCACCCCAGGCACTGTCTCCAAGGACCTGGTGAAGACAGAGGAGAGGATCACCACCCAGGGAGCAGACTTGACCCATGACACCGGGGCCCTGGGATGAGGGCTTCAGCTGGGATGACCATTGGGGGCAGGTGTGAGGAGCCAGGTGGAGAGCGCTGCACAAGGCTGGCTTCGGGTCTCCACAGACCGCAGCGTCAAGCCAAAATACAACGATGACGAAGTAGGCCAGACACTGACGGGGGACAGCTGACACCACCCATCACCCTCAGTCAGGCCTGGGCTTTAGCAAAAGATCGAACGGGCAGTAAGGGCGTGGAGGGCTAGATGTGCACAGTTCACTGGACAGAGGTGTTGCTGCAGAACTGACATCCCGAGTGCAGACAGGGCAATCCGGCGGCTCCGTCCTCAGGACACACGGGTGGCCACATGGGCGGCTCTGTCCATAGGGCACACCTAAGCTTTCGGGGTCCTGATCACCATGGCTGGGCCAGCAGACAGCTTCTGTGTGCATGTGTGTCCCTGTGTGTGTGTGTCGGGTTTCTCCATCTCTGCATGTGTGTCCTGAGTGTGTGACCGTGCACGTGTGTCTCTATGCATGTGCACGTATGCAGGTATTCCTGGATCTCTGCACGTGTGGGTTGTGTCTGCCTGTGTGTCCTGTCCCTAAGGAGATGGTGTTCCCTTCACACCCTCCCAACAGGTCTGAAGCTCTCTGCGATGAGCACTGCGGGAACAGAGGCACTGACCCATGGGCCTCTCTTCTCCTCTGCTGGGGGCCACCTGCCCTCCAGATACATCTTCAGCCACAGGACACAGGTGTCTTCTGTGTGTGTAGGAGCCCCACACACCCAGGAAGTGGGCTGAGGAATGAGGTCCCACTGCGTGGAGGGCACGGCCCACAGGGCCTGACGGAGCCAGAACCTCCAGGCCCACACTACACCCACACTGTGCGCCTACAGGCACTCTGTTAGCGACTCGGGATACACAGCACGGCGCTGTGCAGATGAGGAGCAGGCGGCCTGGGGCCTCACTCTCCACACCTGGGGCTCATGGTCCTATAGGAGGGAGTGAGGAGAGCCCACTTCTAACGGGACCACCACCCCTAACGGCTGAGACGGTGATGGACACTGGGTTTGGTGCATAAACTTTATTTAGTGAACAACAGGAAGGGGTAATGTTTGTGTCAGGCTTGACCTGGTTGTGAGATGCTGAACGGATTGCTCTTTAACCCAAGCTACAGTCTGCTAAGATACAAAAGCCACAACAGAACAGGCGGCCAAGGCAGGTGCTGTCCCTGCCCGACAAAGCTGTGCTGCCTGGGATGGAGAACGCAGGACGGGATGTCCCCAGCATAGACACCAGCTACAAGCACAGCCTCTTCTCAGTGCCCAGTCACCTGAAAACGTCCACACACCTGCCTTGCCCAGTGCACGGACCCCGCCACGAATGTCTGCTCTGCCCCTACACGTGCCAGACGTGGCCGACCTCTTCCCATGCCCTGTAAAGCGTTCTGCCTTTCCTTTGTTCGGGCCGGTGGCCTCCTGGCTGCCGTCAGTCCACCTCTCCCCGTGAATACAGCCCATACCTCTTTGCCTTCACCAGCCTGCTCGGGTGGTCTCGTCCCTGCGCGACGTTTGTTGGTTTGCAGGGAGGGCTGTCCTCTCAACAGGCTGACCCCTTTCCTCTGGAACATTCTGTGGGACCAGCTCACCACTGCAGGAGCTCTGGGCCCTGCGCTGGGACAACAGCTGGGCTCTGGGGACCGGGCCATCTGGGTGACAGCTCCCAGCCGCCCTCGCCTGTCACAAGGTCCCTGTCCCTGCGGCCTGGGCCCCGCTGCCTGGTCTGTGGGTGGTGCCTCTCTGGCCTGAGCCTGCACCTGTGTTCCCAGGGACACTTATCAGCCCTTTGCCAGGACAACACTGACAGCCCCCCTGGACTCTCAGCCAGCACCGCTCCACCGAGAAGCCCTCTGGTGCTGGGCAGCTTTCCCTGCCCTACAGCCTGCTCCTCCCTGAGCCTAGGACCGGCACAGGGCCGGGGGTCCAGCAGCGGTGCTCTGCCACTTCAGACCATTGGCCAGAGGCCCCAGGGCACTTGGTTTGGATCTCTCCTGCCGGCAGAGACTGCAGCTCACAGGGCCACCGTGCTGGCCCCATGCGGACCAGTGTTACTCGGAATCTGCTCTGGGGTCAGTTTCCTTGTGGGAACACCCCAGGACATAGGTTCCGTTTGAATGAGGCCAGCCCTAAGCATCAGCACATACTCCACGCATGCTCACACACACCTGGGACGGAGCAGGGGTTAGATTTTGCAGTAGCAGCTACCAGCATGCACTCAGATATTCTGTAAAACACACACCCATTTGGGGAGCCCAAACCCTGAACCCAGCACATAAGTGAGAGAGAGGCCTGGATCCGTGGATTTATTCTCACTGTCACTGCCTTTGCTTGCTGGATGTGACCCAGGGACCTGTCTGAGGAGATACCCCCATCCAACACTTGGTTGCAATCAACTGAGCTCTACTCTGGATCCGCACAGGGTGTCTTAGTTCAGGAACATTGGACTTTGGCTCTTGCCACCTCTAATTTTTCTACTGCTAGCCAAGCTGAAGATACCCAACAGAGAAAAAGCAAATGCCGAGCCCGGGGGCCGCTGAGCGCAGGAGGTAGCATGCACGGTGGCTAAGAATAGCCTGCAGTCTGGGGCGTTACGTAAGTGTGGTCCCGTGGGAGGCCAGGCAGTGGCGCCGAGAAGCTCCCAGTCCTGCTTCTGCAGTGCCAGCTTCCGGGCTGGACGCTGTGCTCCAGGGTGGACCCCTGGTCCAGCCCCCAGGCACAGGCTGCAGCCCACACCAGTCGGCACCACTGGCTCTGAAACAGAGCCAAGACCCTGGAAGGGTGAAGTGTAGCGCCCTTCTGGCCGTGGGCAGCGTGTGTGGATCGAGCCCAGATGGGCTTCCTGTCCTCACTGCAGAGCCTCACAGCCACCACACTGCCCTCCACCCTGCTCCCTCCTCCAGGCCTTTCTTGGCTTTTCCCAGGCAGCAGCGCCCCAGGCCTGGGGTCTCCTGCTCATCCCTCTGCCCTGGCTTCTCTTGGGGCTCCACCCCCATGGGGGGCTCCTGCATGGAACAGCAATGGGCCTGGCTCTCAAGTCCTGCCCCAGCCCTGACTGGGCCTTGCACCCTCCCATGTGCTGCCTGCGCCCGGCGACCCCTGGGGGTCCCTGCTGCTCTCCTCCCACTCGTGCCCTGTGAGTCGGCACAGGCCGGCGTTGGCAGCCAGAGCATGCCAGACACACACTGGAGCCATGAGCAGGTCCTGAGGGTGGGAAAGCACAGAGTCCAAAGAGAATTCGGGCTAGCTTGCTGGATGGGCGCTGAGCTCTGCTGTTAGACCGCTCGTAGATGCTGGCGCCAGCACTGTTAGGGTGGGTGCAGGGTTCATGCAGTAACAAACTCAAATCTGAGTTTTCAGTGACAGTTTCCACATAACAAAACTTTAAAGCTGGGGGCACTTGCTTCGGAAATCCTGATTTTGAGTGTTACAGAGGAGGAAACCGCACTTTGGCTGGACTCGGACTGCTGCAGGCTGCCAGAGGCTTGGGCCGGTCTCACAGGACCACTTAGGGCTTTGGAAAGTAACAGCTGCATTTCTTAAAAAGCAGCTCTGTGTTCAGGGACCTCAAGTCACCTAAGGCGGGAGCGAAGTGTGGGGTGATGGTACCGTGGCACGTGTGGTGTGTGTGATCTAGGTTCCATGCACGTGTGGCCAGAGCACAGTTAGGCACCAAGGCAGAGGAGGGAGCCTGCCCTGAGTGGCTGGAAGGCTGGGCTGGTGTGTGTGAACGTGTGTGAGCATGCGTGGGACCCACGGGTGGCCGTTGGTGGAGGGCCTGGCCCCAGGGGAGTGGAGGCCAGCAGTCCTGACCCAGGGATCCAGGACAGGGTGCCGACCTCACGGTTCCTCACTCTGGTAATTGACAGGGGCTCTGGGTTGGTTGGGACAAGGCTGCTGTCACACATGTCACACCCCTGTGGCCTTCCCTTGGAGCAATGCACACCTGCTAGGGGCCTTGTGGTATCCACCCAGGACTGACTGCCACCACAGAGGCCATGGTGCCCACATTAGCTTCCTACATCTGGGTTCCAGATGCGCCTGCCTCGGAGCCATGTGCTGGGGATCTACACGTGCAGTGGGGACTGGGGCACGGCGAGCTTGCCGATCACAGCGCTGTCCAGGCGCAGGGGACTCGGGCCAGAGGCTGGCTGCCCAGGTCCCCATTTCTTGTGAGACAGCTCGGGCGGCTGATCCCTTCCAGGAACCGAGGGCGAGGGGGGCACATGCCAGGTGGGGACAGGGACGGGAGGTGACAGGCAGTGCTTGGCCAGGGCTCAGCCGTGGGATATGAGCTCAGGCAAGGAGGACTGGATGACTCCTGTGGGGACAGGTGGGTTCCTCCTGGCACAGCCCTGAGAGGCAGGGGATCCAGGCACTGCAGATCAGTGAGCCCAGGGGTGAGCAGGAGGCCTCACCCGGGAGGGAGGTTGTCCCGCCACTGAGCTGCCACAGCCAGGGCGCCCTCCTGGCAGACAACCCAGCTCCTGGTGCCTCCCAGGCCGGGAGCTGACGGGGAAGGCAGGGTGCGTGGGTGCTGGGTCATGCACACCCCTCTGCTGTGGGAGGAGCATCGCGCTGGCGAGATGAGGCTGGGGCGTCCTGGGTGCTCCGCCTCCCTCCTCGGATGGTGGTTGTGGGCTCAAAACACCAGCAGTTCATACTGCCATGGAGGGAGCACAGAGGGCCCAGCTTTGGGCTTCGTGGTGCAGAGACAGCCCTGGAAATGAAGGTCCCCAGGGGCCTGAAGGGGATGCTAAGGAAGTCAAAGGAAAAACAGGTGGGTAGGAGGAAGCTGTTGTTTAGAAAAGCTGTTCCATGTAATTTCCAACCTCTAGCCTGAAGGTGGCTTATGCTCAACATCATACCTATTCAGAACTTTGTGCTGATTTCAGAGCAAGTGCAATCATAGCAGACTCCCCAAGAGCAAACCACCTGAGAACACATGCTGCACACCCACACACGTGTACACACACTGCACACACACGCCGCCCAGTTCCAGCCAAGGCCTCCCGGGGAGCACCCACTGCTCCAGCACTGAGGAGAGGAGCTGTAGCTGAGTGATGTTGCCCGGCCGGGAGAGAGGCAGGGCTGGCATGACACTCACGGCTATTCGCAGGACCGATGCCTTCACAGAGGTCCATTTGTCCTGCCTCCGGTCGATGACCAGGATGAATCCGATGCCAGCATCCTGCAGACTGAAACGAGGAGAGAGGCTTGCAGTTAGTGTGTGCAGGGGGCGCCCGGCTTCCATTCCTGTGCCATTCTGCATGAGGAACATGCCTGCCAGGGCCAGGGCAGCCCCGCCCTGTCACGTCCAGGGCCTGCGTCCTCTAAGGAGGGCGGAGATCTTTGGGGTGCTGGTTACCTTCAGCCTAAGATCAGCCTCATTCGCTCAGAGCCCAGCCGAGACATCCTTCCCTGGAGCCCAGGCATCTTATCCAAGACAAGGGGCAGGTCACTTCCTTCCCCTGCGGCTGGCTCGCTGCGCTCCAAACCAAGGGCTAGAACCCGTAAGTCACGTCGGCCCCAGCATCTCAGGTCCCCATGTTCCTCCACGTTAGGAAATCACTCCGGATGCCATTGCTGTGGGCTTGGGTGTGAACCCCCCAGGCTCCCAAAGGCTCACACACATCCGTCAGGAGCGCGGAGCGGGTTCTCGCCCTCTGCAACAGCAGCATTTAGGCACAGGGAGCTGCACTCCCGCACTGTGTAACCGCTCCACATCCCTGGCTCAGCCTGGCAGCAGGAGCCTGAGTCACAGCGTGGGCGCAGGAGGGCTGCTTCCGCCAGGCTTTCACGTCCAAGCCAATTGTGTGATACCAGCAGCAGCCGCTGCCAGCCAATGCATGGCAGAAGCGAGGAGACAGCCCAGGACGACGCTGGTTTGCATTGCTAATTTCTGATCTCTGAGCAGAGCTGAGTGGGCCAGTCCTGGGTTACGGTGAAACTCAGAATTCTGTAGCACATTCGACACTATGCAGCCTACAACACTGTGTGCCGTGTGCTGTGCCATAAACACCTCTGCCTCCGGTCTAACAGAGCACGCTCTGTGCCCTCGGCTGTGCCCACTGCACGTTGCATAGCGAGGGCCCCACACAGTGGGGGGGTTTAGTTCAGTGACAGCCAAGCACTTCTGGGTAAATCCACACATAAACATAAGCTTTCACTTAAAACAGCCCCTCCCGGGCCAGGGATTTAGCTCAGTGGTTTTGCCTCCTGCTGTGCAAGTGCAAGGACCTGAGTTCGATCCCTGGTACCAAAAAATAAACAAAAACAGCCCCTCTGCTGTTGACTGCTCCACACAGGTTTCAGACTCGTTTGCACCGAATGGCTTGCAGGCTGGCAAGGAGGAGACAGAGGAGACCCCCACGTCCACCGCAGCCTGGGGCTGTGGGTGCCTGGCCCCTCCCTGGCCCCCAAGCAGGGTTTTGCTGAAGCTTCCCCGACTCCAGCCAGCAGGGGGCGAACCCAACCCTGCTGCCCCAGCTGAGATCCCCAACTCAGCCCGGACACAGTGGGGAGGAGGTGGCATGGTGGCGGCTGGCAGAGGGACAGGTGCTCTGCTGAGGGGCCCCCAGCCACACCCTCTTGTGAGAGGTTATTCGCCCAGCCGCAGTCTGTGTGCAGCTGCAGAGGTGTTGGGCTCAGGAGACGCTTGGCTGGCAGGGCCCCACCTCCCCGTGTCCCTCCCTGCAGACATGCCTGGGGTGCCTTTGTGTAGCCAAGCCAGGGCTGGCCCTGACAGGAGCAAGCCTCAGGCTGGCAGCACGCTTTCACCCAAACCAGGGGAGCAAGAAGCCCCCAGGGCAGCCTGCAGGGTTTGCTGAGGGCAGCTGCAGCAGGGTGTGCACAGGGAGGGAGGGACATGCCTCTCTGCAGTGGCCCCCCACGCAGTCACGTCAGAGCCAGCCAAGCCACCTGCAGTCCTCTGCATATGCGGGTGGGGGGCAGCACAGTGTCTTGGCTTGGAGCCGTGGAGCAGCGCGAGATCAATGCTGCAACTGCTGCTGCTGAACTCGTTTCAGAGAGCAGCAAAGCCTGACTCAGTTTCTCCCTCATATTTGAACAGCTTTGGTTGCGGTGGGCAGCAGCCTCGGACTCCAGTCTCTCTGCACCCCGAGATTCCCTCAGTATTCTGGCCTGACACCCTGGTGAGCTTCCGACCCCACTGTTGTGCCTCTGTGGCCCACGTCTGCGCTCCCCCCCCCCCACTGGCCCGGGTCCCTGCCCCACTGCCACGGCTCCTGGCCCCACTCACATGTGGGTCGCTCTGGTCATCTCGTGTCTGCCCAGCCGCCAGGCGTGCCTTGGCACCTGGTGCCCTCCGCCATGCAGCCATCCCCTCTGAGGGCCCTGACTGGGGTCTGCACTCTCCATACGGAAGACACTCTGGGTTCCAAGTCCCACGACACAGAAGTCTTCACATCATGACGGCCACTGCACCACCAGTGTCGCAAAGGGGGCATCTGTTTCTCACAGGAAAGCCAAGATACCAACAACTCAAATTTGAATTACAGGTGGAGCGCAGGAGCTGGGAGTTAACAGATTCTCAGAAACCTGCACCAGGAAATCGGCTACGGGTGCTTGCTGTGCCATCCCAGGGCAGGAGGGCTCAGCGCATGTGCGCCTGCTCTGCTACAGCTGGGCTGGGGCACTGGGGACGGAGGGCAGGTGGCCTCCTCATCCTGGGGAGGATTCTCTGCTCCCTAGTGTGGCTGTGAGCCCCTGTTCACAAGGCTTTGTGGGGACCCTGCGAGGCCAAGACCCTATCTTGTAGGGGACAGAAAGTGTGAGTCATTAGCCTTGGCTGCTCTGCAGGAAAGCGTGAGCAGGTGACAAGGCAGGGCCCAGCACTAGCAGCTCTGCCCACAGATGCCCATGAGGCCTCTGAAGCAGTGGCCTCGGCAGGGCCCTGCTGTGAACTGCTCACCATTGAGCCCGAGGCCAGTGAGTCCCTCTTGGCTCAGATGAACAAAGCAGCCTCGGAATGTCAGTGCCTCCTTAGGGGCCGTGGCTCCTGTGGCCCCGTGGCCCAGAGTTGGCCCTGGGTGTGGGTGGAGCAGGGCACAGAGCGGCTGGGCATGGGGCTGGGCCTACGGGGGTGTACGCCGGGCTCCACCTTTCCCAGGACCTGTCCCGCTGCCTGTGGCCGACCCTGGGGTGGGGAGGGTGGAAGGACCTGCTCATCCTGGACAGTGGGGGTTGAGCCTCTCCGAGCCCCTCTGGAGTGAGCCCTGCACAGAGACTGCTGTCACAGCCAGTCCTCACTGCTGGGACACAGATCTCCACACCCGTACCCAAGAGAGGAGAGGCTCAGTTAAGCTCAGTTCACAGTTGGCCGGCTCCAAGGCAGGGCAGCAGGGCACAGGGCCATGGCAGAGAGCTCAGAGCGTGGAGGACAGGAAGCAGAGAGAGAAGGGAGGAGCCTTCCAGGCCACGCCCCAGGGCCCGCCTCCTCTACCAGGCCCCGCCTCCCAACAGCACAGCTATAAACTCACAGGGGACTAATCTGGTGACGAGCATCACACCCACGACCACTCACCTCCCACACCCCACGTAGGGGGCAGGAGGCTTTGGGGGACATCTAGATATGAACTACAACCCCTGCCTAGGGTCACCACCATTTCAAGTGGACAAACTGAGGCTTGGAGATGTTAATACTTCAGGGCCAAACAGCAAGAGGGGAATCTGGACAGGGCCTGGCTGCTGGAGCGCTGAGCCTGGTGCTCAGCCCCATGGTGAGAGGTGAGGGGCGTATGAAAGGCGAGTTCTGGGCAGGAGCCCTGGAGGAGAGGTGCCGGGCCCAGGCACGGGGCTGGGGGCTGCACTGACGCCCGGTGGGAGACGGCCGTGCTGTGTGATGGGACACACGGGCCGGGAGGGACCGGAAGAGGGGACAGACTGGCAGGGCAACACCTCTGCTGACAGGAAATACCTCCAGGAGACCCTATAAAAGTCCAAACACCTCACCGTTTTAGGATCATTTCTCGGGCAGGGTCCTTCAGAGGAGAATATGCGCAATTCTAAACACAGGCAGCACTGCCTACAGGAGTAGCCAGACTGCAGAGTGCGGGGTGTTCAGGGAGACCCCCTGGGGCAGGGCGAGGATGGCCCTACTGTGGCACCCCCGGGGGCAGGCACGAGGCTGCCCTGCCGAGGAGGCGCAGGCCTGGTGTGGACAGGGCAGCCAGCCCTCCGGGCCTCCTCGTGAGGGAGGGCGCCGGTGTGGTTCTGACCGAGGGGCTGGGGCCGCTTTCGCAGGACAGGGTCTCCTCCGGGGGCCAGGACCACAGGCTCAGGGTTGGCGAGGGATTGTCATTCATGGGAGCAGCAGGCAGAGGCCTCTGGAGACTCCTGCCATCCAGAGTCGGGAGCGGCCACCTCCTGTGTCTCACACGGTCCCTGGGCAGGTGTCCCCCACCCCCCGCCCCTGCAAGACCTTCCAAGCCCCATGGCACCCAGGCCCAGGCGTCACAGGGTGGGCAGCCGGCTGTGGAGGGCACGGTGGCCTCAGACACCACAAGAGCTTGCAGAAGACAAGGAAGAACAAGAGAGAATCCTCCGGAAATGACCGTCCTGAACTCGCGGGTCCAGGCCAGCAGCCTCTGTCCTCTTCCCACGGTCTTGGGGACCGTCCTCGCCCCGAGGAAGGCCTTCCTGAGCATCCTTCCAGGCCCTGACCACAGATTCCTGGCCTGGACCTCATCCCTCTGCCTGTGCCACGAGACGAGCCGCTCACTGGTCGCCAGGTGCCCACCTCTGCCAGCCACCAGAGTTGCAGGCTGCTGGCCTGGGCACAGCCATCGCTGTCCTCATCATTGGAGCCCAGTGGCTCCCCACTCCACCCCAACACAGGACTCATGTCCTTCGGCTCCCCTTGGCACCACAGCCCCAGGGGTGGCAGCTAACAGGCTCAGGCCCTGCCCTCACCACCCCTTTCCTTCACAGCAGCGCCACGGCATCCATGGGTGATGGCCACCATCTCCCTAGGAAGGACACAGGGCCGCAATGCCTGCCTTGTCCCCAAATGAGGGGCGTGGCGGCTGTGAAAGTGACCGAGTCATGGATTGGATCGACACCGCCCAGCACATGAACTGAAGTCAGGCCAGCCCCACGCAGTCTGGGTTCTAACTTGTATTTTGTTATTGTGTTCAGGGGCCGCCACAATGGGGCAGTTCTGGAAAGACGACTGCACCAAAGAACCGGGGCCACCCTAAATACCCAATCCCCAGGAGACGCCATGCCCTGCCCTTCAACACAGCCATACTCCGCCAGGACCTCCCCTCTGCTGGCCCTGGCCCGGGGCCCCTCCAGCGTCTCCCCATCCACATCTGCTCGGATCAGAGGGCGCCTGGCTCCCAGCTCCCTGGACACAGGGCTCTTCCCAGGGGTTCAGAGGCCCTCACCCAGACTGTGCTCGGCCCGCCCTGCGGGTCCTGCCGGCTCCTGGGCTGGCCCTGAGCAGGCCAGCTGGTCCCAGAGCTCTGGGATGACCGTCCCCGGGCCAGGCCGGCCCTCCCCTCCAAGTGACGTCTCCTGGTCACCCGGCTGCTCCAGCCCTCACCCCTGCCCCACACCCTCCCCTGCTGTGGCGCCCTTCCCTGTGGTCCCCAGGGCTGTGTGTGCCTGCACCGTCCCGGAGGTGCACAGCCGCCTTCATCCCCATAGCCCTGGCCCCCTTGCACCCACTCTAAGCTCGTCCCAGGCGGTGACGAGAGAAGGGAAGAACAGACCACCTGAGGCATACGGGGCCGCAGGGCCACCCCTTCCAGGGCTGGATGCTTGGGGCTTGTGTGGCCTGTAGCTCCTGGGAGAGCAGACTCGGCTCCCAGGAAGGGAGAGCTCTGAGCCATCATGCCAGGGTGCCACCCTCCAGCCATGCCCGAGTCCCAGTCAGAAGCCCAGCGTCCGCTCTATCACACATGTCCCCTGTGCGTGGACAGGACCTGTCTCCCTCAGTCCAGTACTTCACCACAGCCATCGGTATCAGCCAGGCGACACGGTCGAACTGGGCACCTGTCTCCACCTACCACAGGAGGAGTGGGATTCTTTTCAACATGACAAAACCAATGCTTGGTTGAAAAAGTGACAGCTGCTACCCTTAAAGGTGGCTGTCAGTGATGGCGTGACCTCACCCTGCTAGCCACTGGGGTTTGGGGTCGGGTGACCTCCCAAACTCCCTGAGTGCCCAGCCTGGAGCACCCACCTGGGGATGCTGGTGAGATAGGTCATGACATTCTGGAACTCCTTGTCTGGGATCTCACTGAAGGCCGGGTAGTCGGGGAAGGTGATGACCGGGCTTCCGTCCTGCCCCCGTCCACCTGGAGAGACGAAGCAGACACTTAGCAGGGCCTTGGACCTCTGTTCCCCAACAACATCCGCTGCTTTCCCCAAGCACCAGGGTTTCAAATGAAACAAGAAGGGTTCTTCATTGCCATAGGATTTTGTTTGGTTTTGTTTTTATTTTTATGCAGCACTGGGGACTGAACCCAGGGCCTTTACACTGAACAACATCCCTAGCCCTTTTCATTTTTGACTCTGAGACTGGGTCTTTATGTTCTCCAGGTTGGACTCAAACTTGTGGTCTTCCTGTCTCAGCTTCCAAGAGTTCTGAGATTCCAGACCTGTACCACTCCACCTGGCTCGCATTTCTAGGGTGAAGAAATGGACACATATTGAAGAAGAGTCAGTGTCCCGAAAAGCGTGATGAATTGAAGTTGTCGCAGGTTACTTCTGCCCAGGGATGGCCACCCCCACATTTCTCCCACTCCCTTCCCTCCCCCTCCGACACTCAGATGCGTCTGGACACAGCCCCGCCTCCTGCTTGTCCCTGGAGCCGCAGTGAAGCAACTTGGCTCCTAGACTGCATGCCAGCTGCACGCTGGCACCTGCCCGAGACTATCCAGGCTGTGGCAGGCGGGGTGCACACACATGTACATGCATGTGCACACATCCACACCCACACACATCCTGGGGAGGCTCCAATGCAGAGGGGCAGGCGAGAGCATCACCCCCGCTCTGCAGGGGACAGAGGATTTCAGCTCCCTGTGGCTCTGTTCTTGCTGGTGGGGCAGCGGGGTGACCCCCGACCTTCAGAGCAGGAGAGCTCTGCATGGTGTGAAGCCTTCTCCTCAAAACTCTCCCTCCTGGGGGTCTCCATAGGCTTGGCTGATTAGGCCAGGCCCACCTGGGCACTTCCTGCTTGGGGCCCTGACGTGTCCCGGGGTTTGATGCCCAACATGAAGGCCTAAGGGATGAAAGCTCGGTCCAGCTATGGTGTGTAGAGGGGTCCTTGGGGTGACCAGGGTTAGACAAGGTCTTGGGGCCCCTGACTGAGCCCTGGCAGCCTCACAAGCAGAGGAAGGACCATAGGACGTGCAGACATGCACGCCCTGTGCCTCACACAGCTACCCCACACTGCCTCCAGGCTGTCAGCAGGATGGTTGCCACCAGATGTGGCCCTCGGCCTTGGGTCTCCAGAACCAAAGTTGACCTCTTTCCTGGGACACACGTGGGCCAGTGTGTTGTCCAGGGCAACAGGAGGTGCCAGGCCTCTGCCCTACTCTGCCCAGGGAGTGTGGAGCCACCTGGCTGCCACTACCTAGAGCAGGCAGGCAGCTCTGTGTGGCTGTTCTAGCTCCCAGGCTGCAACCACCTGCTGACCCCGTCAGGGCCCGGGACTCACCGGACAGGTAGGCAAAGCGCTTCCTCAGCTGCTCCTGGATGTCGGCAGCACACAGCGGGACGAGGTCCTGGTGCATGATCTCATCTGCGGGGAAAAAGACACAGGTCATGGGGAGCAGGCCTGTCCACGTCCAGCCATGGCAGTGCGGCAGTGGAGGTGTCGGGTGCCAGCAGGGGGCGCCTCCATTCCTCAGACACGGGCTGAGAGGCCGGCGGGGGTAGAAACGGAGGGAGAGCCTGGAGGGACAGTGGAGAAGGGAGGAGGGAGAAGAGAGAAAGAGGGAGTGGAGAAAGGCGGGGGACAAGGAGAGAGGCGGACACGGCAGAGGGCAGAGCGCGAGAGAGCGGGGCTCTCCCAGGACGAACAGACGCACGCGTCCCTGTGCCCACCTGCTCCCCTGAGGCCCAGGCAACTCCGCCCAGCCTGCTGCCCATGGGCGCCTTGCTTGTCAGCAGGGACACCGGCCATCCCTCGGCCATGGCAACCCCCCCCCACGCAGGCGCCCAGGGTCCCCGACACCCCAGAGACCCGCGGTCCCCACACACACAGGCCCCCGGGGTCCCCAACACGGCCGTGACCCTTGCAGATATGCAAGCACCTGGGGTTTCTGTCCGGGAGAGGCGAGGCGGCAGCAGGCCCGACCTAACCCCAGCAGTGACAGGCAGGTGGCTCCTGCCAGTGTCCCCACCAGCTCTAGACCCGGTGTCTGGGGACAAGTGGGCGGCACGTCCAGCTGTGCTGGGTTGGTGCTCGCAGGAGCCTGGGAGGCTGGCTGGGCTCTGTATGTGCCACAGGACTGAGCTACCGTGGCCACAGCTGTGGCGGGTGGGCTCGGCTTCCCTGCTCCCGCGCCCTGGCCAGTCCTGTGCTCTTGCTCGGCAGTAGCCAGTGCTGGACAGGACCAGGTCTCTGCCGCACAGTGTGACTTAGGCTGAGGGCCTGCGAGGCCGTTCAAGGTCAGCCTGCCCAGGAATGTTGCTCAGGGCTGAGCGCTTGCCTGGCAAGCACAAGGCTCTGGGGTCCCCCCCAGCACCTCAGAAAAACAAATACAAAAACAGAAATTTACAAATAAAGATTTAAAAAACATCCAGTTCTCCACTTGGAAGACCGGGCAGCAAGTGGTGGAGGATGTGGGTCACCAGAGACGCCACTGCCAGAAAGTGCCGGGGGCGGGGGGGGGCCCCAGATAGGATCTGGGCTGCCTGCCTCGGCCTCGAATCCTGCTCTTCCAGTCCTGGAGACAGGGCCGGGAAACACCACCCTGAGGCCGAGGCCGTGGGAGCCACCCAACCCGGGCCCGGGACCCTGCCGTCTGTTTCTGGGGGTGTGGGAGCTGAGGCCTGAGAAGCACACACGCCAGTCATCTGCTCACCCAACCCAGGGGTCAGGAGGGTGCTCTCAAGGATGGCCGGATGCTTGGAACCTGGCTCAGCAGCAGCCACCTCTGCAGGGCACGCAGCAACAGTTGCTCTGTCAAAGCCTTCAAGGTTCCAGGTGAGTGACTTAAGGCCTGTGGACTCCCCAGTTTGTGTGGGGTGCATGTCGGGGGTCACTGGCCTGTCCCAGGCAAGAGGCCGGATGTGCAGATTTGCCTCAGAAGTTCCTTCTTGCATCAGGAAGGCCGGGACCCGCTCCAACCCAATTCTAACCTGGAGAAACAGGTCCCCGGAACAGAGCCATGGGGCTCACGGTCTTCCTAGGTCCTGAGACGCCAGGGCCACTGGGAAGTTCGTGGGTGCTGTGGGCCAGGCAGTCCTCTGCAGCTGGGGTCGAGCCCTGAGCCACTGGCAGGCCGAGGCTCACCAGGACCCAGCGAGGGTCCTAGGAACACCTGCCCGAGTGCGAGGGCCTGAGGTGGGCATCCCTGAGGGGTCTGCAGACACCCTTCTGTGGCTCTGAGGCGCCTTTGTGGGGACACACGTCCTCTGATGAGTGTGGGCCCGCATCCCAGCATAGCCTGGACCTCACAGCGTCTGCCCTGGCGCCCCCTCGCCTGCTGGCCTCTGTCTTCCACGGACGGGGATAGGTGGACACAGCGTTGGGTCCTCCGAGTGACATCCAGATTGCTCCAGGCTCCCACACTGCAGTCTAGAGCTCCTCCAATGCCCGGTGCATCCAGCTTGGCCCTGGTGGGCCGTGCCTGGGCAGGTCCTGTGCTGGAGGCATCCTGACCCTCCTCAGTCCCAGCTGAGATGCTGCCTCTGCCCACCCTGGCCCTGCAGAAGCCAGGTGCCCCAGCCGGCTCCCCTCCGCCCACACAAATCAAAACTACGCATGCGCAGGGCCAGCGTCCAGTCCCCAGGTGTGATGCAATGGCTCCCAGCCAACACTGGAGCCCTGGGCTGTGCTGCTCTGGGCAGGGGCTCTGGCATTTCTTTCACTTCACCTGTGACCTTCCGCCATCCCTGAGCTTCATGCCCTTGAGTGATGGGCAGTACTTACAGGACAGGAAGGTTTCAGTCCACTCTGGTCTTTCATTTGTGGATGTGAGGCCAAGACATATGTAGCAAGAAGCCTGGCCCTCCCGTGATCAGACATCCGGCGCAGGAAGCGGTCACCTGCCATCGACGGGGTCCAGGGCCAGGGCAGGTGGCCCTCACAGAGCCCTCTCTGTGACCCTGCCATCAAGGGCTGTCGCCCCCCAGAGCAAGGGAGGCCCCAGGGCGGCGGGCTGGAGGGCGCAGCTCAGGGCCTCCACACTTTGGGGCCACTTCCTTCCGGCCCTGTGTGGCAGGCAGCTGAGGCCAGGCCTGACTGCCCTGTGCGGCCTCTTCAGGGTACACAGCCACGCAGGTGGGAAGCTAGGTGCTGGGTCAGTCCAGGCCAGGGGCAGAGCCCGCCCCACCTGCCACTGCCCAGAGCTCCAGCCGGCCTGCCGCTCGGCTCGCAGGGCAGCTCTTCCGCATCTGGGGTCTCCCTGCAGGTCTACAGAGGACTGGCTGTATTTCGTCTGCCCTCCCATCCAGAAGGGGGTGGGGGAGCGGCTGAGGGGGTGTCTAGGGCCACACACACAATAGCCCACTGTTTGCTAATCGCCTCTGCTTATCTGTTTCCGGCACCCAAGGGCCTTTGCTTACTGTCAATCAAAGGTAACAGTTGTGTCCATTCAGAGTCCAGGGCTGAGGGTCACCCGGGATGATGTCACCAGTCCTCCGGGACACCTGCTCCACAAAGCCCACTTCGAGTCTCCACCAAGGACAGGGCGTCCAGGAACAGGGGGCAGGAGAAGGAAAGGCGGCCGCGAGGAGGGGTGGGAGTCGAACTAACTTGGCAGGGTTCTGAGACTGCAGGCTCTGCAGAGCCACGATGCCACAGCCACCCATGCCCGTCTCGTAGGGTCAGGAGGGCGTCCACACTCACTGCCATGCAGGCTGAGTGCTGATGTGGCCTCGGGACACCTGAGCAGAACTGTCCCCTTAAGTCCCAAGCCTCTCTGCGTTCTTATTTGTTCCGAGGTGAGTATTTCTGGTCACAAACACAGCACCCAAACTCACCAAGCCAAGAAATGTTCTCCCTTTCCCCTGGCCCCACGGAAGGAGAACGGGGCCCATAGCTCAGCCCGGGACTCCCGAGGTGCAGGCACTGCGGGCTTGTGGAGGAAGGGAGAAGGGATCCACTGAGCGGGTAGGAATCAGACAGAGCGGGAGGACGGACGCCCTCGCCCGAGGGCCACAGCCCAGCCACTGTGGTGCGGAGAGCAGCAGCCGGCCTCACGCTCAGCCCGACGGGCAGGGGACAGTTGCTCCAGCTTGGCCCTCTGTGGGGCAACTCGTGGCCCCAGAATCCTGCAGGTCCTTCCACGAATGCCAGGAGGTGGCCCTGGGCCTGGGACCCTGCTGGGTCTGACAGGGTCGGGCAGGCGTCAGGCCTCGCCTCTGAGTGGTGCCCGAGGTGGACATCGGCCAGGCCACCTCTGCCGCCCTCTGCCCTTGCCCTGGTCCGGGCGCAGCCACGAGCAGACCTGCGTCCCTGAGAGCCCTTTCAGCAAGGTCACCGTGGGCTGGCGGGAGGTCTCCAGGCTCCCTCTGCCCCCTCGTGCCGTTGCGCACAGCGCCTGTGGGGCTGAGGCTGCACGGGGCAACGGAGGCAGCGTCCGGCAGACAACCAGGCCCTCACCACTGACGTCCAGCTTTGAGTTTTGTGTTTTGAAAGCATCCACCCAGCCCAACGCCAGACCGTTTTCGCAGCGGAGGCGTCACTGGCGTCGTCTGGGAGACGGCAGCTCGTGCCCAGGCGACCTCAGGGCCTGGGCGTGGGGTGAAGCAGGCCTCTCCGGGGGCTCTTGTTCCGACCGCTGACTTCTCACTGAGAAGCACTT
Source organism: Heterocephalus glaber (assembly GCF_000247695.1). The sequence continues at coordinate 839,049 of NW_004624793.1, forward strand.
CCTAGCCAAGGATGGTGGCTACACCTTAATCCCAGCATCTGGGAGGCTGAGGCAGGAAGAACACAAGGGTAAGCCCAGCCTTGGCAACTTAGTGACTTAGCAAAGCCCATCTCAAAATAAAAAATAAGAAAGGGCTGCGGGTGTAGCTCAGTGCAGGGGCCCCGGTCTAATTCCCCAGCACTACCCAGACAGAAAAAAGAAAAAGAAGAAAGGCCTCTTCTGTCATTGCTATCCTACGTCAGTTAACATCCCAGCACGTCTCGGCTCCAGTTTCAAACGTGACAAATGTCCTAACGACGGGTCTGGTGTGCTCTCGTTAGGGTTCAAGAGCAGAAAGGAGCCTGAGCCGCTGCAGGGTATCACAGGCGGGAGGGTGAGGCTCACGTCCCCCAGAGTTGTCGGGACTGCAGCCCCCTCGGGTTGGGTTCTTGCCTCTCCAGCTGGCCTGCTGCCACAGGTCACAGCCACGGGGTGTCAGCACGTTACACCACCCGCATCTTCACCTGCACCCCTACACCATGCAGAGACGGCACTGTGCACAGCTGCTCAGGGCGTTCACTACACAAGTAGCAGCGCCAGCTGGGCCCCTGAAGGAGCACCCATGCGGCCCCGACCCCAAGGGTCTTTGGTGTTGGGTCACCCCAAGGTCCCTGGAGGAGAGCTCCACACCTCCCTGTCTCCATCCTCTGTCCCAGTATCCCCCGCAGCCCTGGGCACCCCTGCTCTGATGGTAGCTGAGCAGGGCCGCCCAGCAGAGTGGACAGGAGGGGTTACATCAGCGGCCACATGCAGGGACAACTGGCCAGGGAGACCAGGCTTGATGGGGCCTCCCATGTGTGCAGCAGGGGAGGGACAGGCTGAGGGGCAGGCGTGGAGCTCCGGCCCTCATCACCAGGGTGACTGGGTCATGGCAGACGAGACTGAGCAGGACCCTGGCCAGGTCACCGGGCACCAGCCTCCTACGCCCAGCATCAGGGCGCCTCTCAGCCCGGCTCCAGAGCTGCTCGGCACAGGGCTGGGGGCTATGGCCACTGCCAAGGCGACCTCCCTGCTTCTGCCTAGTGGTGTGTGTCTGGCAGTGGGTCCAAGCCGGTCTGGGACAGGGTCACAGACACCTCTGCCACAGCAGGCACAGCTAGAAACCAGGGACGTGGGGCAGCGCAGGAGGGGCCCTGTGGAGGCGGGCGAGGGGTGAACAGGAGGCAGAGGGGAGATGGTGTTCTCGTGGCCCTGTGCCTCACACCCGAGTGGGTCCCAAGGACACCTGAGCCTGAGCGGCTGCCAAGGAGACACCAGCGCTGGACCTTCCCACCGTGGGCCCGGGCACAGGCTGGGGGCACTTGGGGCTGAGTGTGCACGGTGCTGCCACGTGGGGCTTCAGGGTGGGGGCCGGATGGGCCTGGGGAGTCTGTGGGGTTTGCCTTGTTCCACAGAAGGCTGTGGTTGGAGGAACAGGAGTGCGGGTGGAGGGGCAGATGGTGGCGTGCAGGTGGGTACACAGGTGGCTGAGTGCGCAGGTGCACAGGAGGCAGGTGTGCGGAGTGGGGGTGCGCAGGGGGGCCAGGTGCCTTGTGGGAGAACCACAGGGTGAGGGGCTTGATGCATCTGTGTGGACCCCAGTCCTGCCAGCCCTGTGCGGGCCCCGTGCGAGCGTCAGTGGTGCCTGTGACTCTCGTGAACAGCTCCTGTTCGGGGACCTCTGCTGCCCCTCACCCGGAGCTGGATGGGTCACACTCGCCAGGCCCTGGCCAGCGGGCAATGTCTCCACAGCGTCCTTGGCAGTGCAGAGGCCCGGGGCCAGCCAGTGACAGCCCCAGGCCAGGTCGGGTCCCCAGCTCCTGTCTCTCCGGGTCCCACACACCGAGAGGAACCTGGCAAACAGCCCAGGGACTCAAGGTCCCGTGTCATGGGGGACGCACTGGTCTCACTAACAGAAATCAAAGCCACCACACAAGGAGGTGTTTTTGTTCAGGGCCCTGGGGACTGTGTCCCTGGGCTCCATTCTCCCTGCGAATCTCCTCAGGTGCCCAATTAGGAGGAGCCAGGCCCAGCCCCCCTCCCCAGTGCCCTGTGTGCCCTCGACCCTCAGAGGAGAGCTCTGCCCACAGGCCTTAGATCCAGCCCAGAGCGCACCTGGAGAGGAGCAGATGCCCAGCGGGGGCAAGGGCAGCTTGGGAGGGGCCCGGGCCAGCCCTAGGCACGAGGGCACGGGGCCCACTGGGGCAGTGTCCAGGGCTGCTGGGGGCCGGAGCCGGCCCAGAAGGAGAGCTCAGCGGTCAGGCAGAAGGCAAGCAGGTTGTGGAAGCACCCGGGAGCTCCAGGTCTCACCATGTTGCAGCTGGGAGCGGGGAGGCACGGGGAGGGGCCCGGCGCTAACCATGGACCCACAACTGCACGCCGCAGGTCATGCTTTGGGTTCCCTGCGGGAGCTCAGACTGGCTGACAAACACCACAGTGGAGTAGGGGATGGCACAGCCTCCAGCCAGGCTGCCCAAGCACTCAGCATGCCCAAGACACCCTGTCTTGCTTTCAGGGTCCCACGCCGGGCCCCAGGGTCCTGCAATTTGATGTTTCAAGGAAAGCATGGCTGCTGATTTATAGAACGGGGTGGGACGGCTCACGTATCACATGCAGGTCTCATGCACACACAGGTCACGTGCACCTTCGGACATCACACACATATCACATGCACACCTTGTACACACAGGACACAGCGCAGCAATGCAATACCACATGCACACACTAACATGCATCATATGCATACGCACTCATTCACACATCACACACACTTATCACATGCACACCCTGTGCACACACATTGTGTGCACACAACCACTTACACATCCCACGCATACATACATCACAGGCACACTCACATCACACACACATCACATGGGTGTTACACACACGCACACACATACACATCGCATGCATATGCATGTCACATCCCTTCACACATCGCATGCATATCATACGTGTGCGTACACACACACACACCATGAGCCCACAGCTACTTAGAAATGAAAGAGATTTCTTAGACGGCTTCTTCTTTTGAGGCCCTTTCTGAAACAATTATTTGTCAACACAAAAAAACGAGAACGCAGCAAGAGCTCGGGGAGGTCAACAGCAGTAACTCCAGCAGATGCCAGGCCTTCTTGCTCCCCAGCTGGTGGTGGCGCAGAGCTGCTGGAGCCTTGGGAAGGAGCCCACGGGACACGGAAGAGGGTGAGCTGGGTGATCCGAGTGGTGCCGCACCCCAGCCTCTTCCCTGTCTGCTGCCGACCAGCAGTGGGAGAGCCTGCCATGACCGCATCACAACCCCTGCCGCAGAGAGCAGGTGCTGACGGGCAGGTGCCGTCCTGTCCCATAGCCTCTGAGTGTGCGCTGGCACTGCCACCACGCTCAGACCCTGGCACACCCACCAGGGCCTGTGGCTTTCCCACCGCCAAAGCCCTCTGGTGGATTTAAGCCCACAGGGCTTCTGGAGGAAGGGTCCCTAGCTCCCAACAGACTGCACGCCCTCAACCCCTCCCTCCCTCAACTGTGAGCTCATTTGTCTTAAGAATAAATGAGCCGGGCATGCAATCTGAGCATTTTTGGAGAGTGAGGCAGGAGGATCACAAGTTTTGAGCCCAGCCTAGGCAACTGAACAACTTAGTGAGACTCTATCGCAACAGGGCTGGAGATATAACTCCGTCTGAAGGTCTTGGGTTCAATCCCCAGGGCCTCAAAAAGAATTTAAGGGTTCTAAATACAGTAGGAATTTAAAGGAAGGCTGCAAGAATTAAAGTTTGAATCTAGTTAGGAAAACAGGCATCTAACATGATTTCATGTGACAACACTGGAGGCTCTCCCAAAGTCCCCTGTCACAAAGTGCAGGTCCAGTGTCCAGTGTGGGTACCAGAGGGCTCCGCCGAGGGGACGCTGCGAGAAAGCGCTCCCTCCAGTACCCGGGCGGGTGTCCTGGCTCTGCCCCCGGGACCCTGACGTCAGATGTGTGACAGACACTTCTCGGCCGCGTGAGTCTGTGATGACAAGTAACTGCAGTTCCCCCATGGCCCTCGGCCCGTCCCCAGCTGCTTCGTGTCACACCGGAAACTTCAGGTGTGTTTGCTGGTGGTAGCTGAGGTTTCATTTGCTAGGTTCACAGAGCTCACTCTGGTGGAAGTGCAGTCGGGCAGCTGCCTCCGGCAGGGGTCCTCCAGCAGAGCCAGAGAGCCACCTGCTCCCTCTCTGCCCGCTCCCTCCGTGGGGCCAGGGCGCCCTGCTCCTGCTGCTATGCTCCCCCACCTCTGTGAATCAAGCACTGAGAGAGTCCAGCGGCCCGGACAAGGCCAGGCACCAGGTCAGGCCCCGCACTGCCCTGCCAGTCGGAGTTCTGGGGCCGCGTCCCTGCGGGAGGAGCCGCAGCCCCTCACCCTGGCTCCGGGTGCCGGTCACCGCCCACTGCACGCGACAGCGGGCTGAACAAAGGCGCCGGAGAGGGTTTGCAGCCACCCCCTCCCCCAGGCGCAGCAGCTGCACGTCGGTCCAAGAGCAGACGCAGCCCTGTGTTCACTGGGGCCGCCCAGGCGGGGGCTGGTGGCCCAGGCCTCGAGGACGAGGCCCCACACGCACCCGAAGAAGCCAGCACTGTCCCTCTGTCCCTCACCGCAGCGACACCCCGAGCTGATCCCAGGTCCCAGCGTCTGGCCCTCCCAGGCCTCCCATGCACCAGCCTCGAGCTTTGGCCAGTCTGTCAACCCCGACTGTCCCCACCTGGCCTGGAGTCCCCACACGTACGCCACCCCAACGGGTCTGCACAGCTCGCCTCGTCCCTGAGAAACACGGGCAGCCGGACGCACACCTGCCTGTGTCTTCAGCAGCAGCCACAGAGCAGAGATGTCCTGGGACAGCAGGGAGACCAGGCTCAGGGTCATGCCGTCACCGTCACCGTCCCTGTCACCGGCCAGGAGTGGCGGCCCGCTGCTCAGAACACCCGACCGGAGCACACCAAGGAAGCCGGCGGAGCTCCATCTTGGCTGCCAGGGCCGAGCACCTCCCTGGCTGCTGTTGCGCGGGGCTGGCTCCTGGGCCCCTGGCTGCTCCGCCCCGGGCCGTGGATTCGATGTCTCTGATTAGGGAGCTGGGGCTCAGCTCACTTATCCTGTGCAGATGGCTTAACCGTTGAAATCCTGGTGGCAGCTGAGCCTGCTGGCTGCAGCTTCAGGATCTCTGTGCTGCCCGTCTGGACACCCCCTGCAGGGGCCCCAGCTCAGCAGATCCAGTCCACCCCGGTAGGTCCTGTCCACCGCAGGGGCCCAGCTTGGCCAGGTCCAGGGCACAGGCACCTGAAGTACAGGGGCCAGCTCAGCCAGGTCCATGGGCACAAGTGCTGGGGAAAGGTGACCCCCAGGAGGGCCTGGGCCTCTGCCCTGGTGGCACCCAGGAGGGTGGCAAGCTTGAGCCCACGTGTGCAGCGGCCTCTGCTGTCCTGTTCCTGTCCAGTGGAGCTCCTCTGGCTTTGGGAGCTCCCAGCTCCCAGCAGACAGGAGCCCTTGAGCAGTGGGGAAGTGGGGAGATCAGGTCCTGGAGCGCACACTACAACCTGCTGCCAGCGCGGGCTTCTATGACCACGGCAGGAAGTGGGAGGTCCGGCAGGGTGGGCTTTGATTCCGGGGTCCAGCAGGGGTGGCCAAGACTGCTCCAAGGCACCTCAAGTTCTGTGGACCAAAAAGGAGCTGCAGAGCCTCAGGGGCCAAGGGCTCCGAGCTGAGGCCAGGAGAGCATGGTTTCCGTGTGGGAGTTGGCCTGGCTGTCAGAGGCTGGGAGGGCCGCGTCCTGCTGTCCCTAACCCTCGTGGGCTCGACTGCTCCGGGCCCCCTCCTCCATCAATGTGCACGGCAGGTCCTGCCCCATGAGACTACGGCCCCACAGCTGGCCAGCACGGGACCCCAGCTGTCCCTTGGGTCTGCACCCTGCGTCCTGACCCGAGCTCTTTCTGCTCCCCAGAGGGAGGGGACCCCAGGGACCAGGAGAACTGCCGGGAGAACTGTAGCTCACGACACAAGGACCTTGGGCTCCTTGTTCACTGGCGGAAAGCTCAGTTTCCCCACCTTGAAGCCAGTGAGGCGGTAAGACCAATGAGAACTGTCTCGCAGGGCCTTGCAAGGCCTGGGCTCTGGACAGCGGCCACTGTCCCTGCCCTGTGGCTGTGGCGAGGGGCTGGCTGAGCCCACACTTGCTGCAGACTCACAACCCCGGTCTACGCTCTTAGCACATGCACAAGCGATGCCAGCTCAGCGCCAGCCTTTGCCTGCTCCCTGAATGCAGTCACTCGGGCAGACATCCCGCCCACGTTCCCGCCGGAGTGGGAGTGACGTCCCCTCCTCACACAGGCGCAGGTTGAAGGCAGTGTCTGCACAACACCCGCTTCCTCCGCCCCAAGACCCGTGCACCTTAAGCATGCACTCAGGACTGGCGGGCGCTGCCCTCAGACCTGACACAACAGGGACTTGCAGGCTGCAGTTTTCTGGATCTCTGGCTCTGTCTTCAGCCGCTGGAGTGAGACTCTCAGACCCTGGACTCCAGTGGCCACTCCAGGGCATCGCCACCACATAGGACAGATGTGTCAGCCAAGCTGGGCTCAGGGGTTCCTGGGAGAGGCCCCTCCTTTCCATCAGCTCCTCTGCCAGCCACACCCACTGGGACCCAGCAGCACCCACAAGCCTTGCATCATTAGCCTGCAGGGACAGGGCCACTGCTGGGGACATAGGAGCAGATCAAGGTGCAATTCCTGGCACAGCCAAGCACAGTCTGACTTCTTCCAGTGTTCAGTTTCCAATTCCCCGAACTCCAGCCCGCAGGTGATGCTCAGCTGGAGGACATCCTGCCGGACACACCTGCTGATGTGTGCTAGAGGTGTGATGTCCCCTCCCACGAGGCAAGAAAGCAGCACGTCCACTCTTCTCTGCTCTGGGTCTGACAGCACAGCAAGGGCCTCCAGTGGCCTCAGCACAGTGCGGACGTGCATGGAGTGGGAGCAGAGACAACTTCAAAGCCGGGCTCACTCTGAGTCCTCAGCTTTAAGCACATAGATGGTGAGGGTGCAGGGCTCTCCCTTGACAAGAAGCCAAGCTGCAGGGGGAGGGGCTCCAGGAGAGAAGCAAGAAGGTCCCACTCTTCCCCTCTGGCGCTGCAGGTCCCCAAACCCTACTTCTGGTCACACCGGGGCTTCTGTGTGCGAAGGGCCTTGGATCTGCAGGCCCACGCCAGACCCGCACAGTTCACTAAACAAGCAGATGTGCCGTGTCCTACCAAGGTGCAAACGAGGAGGGCGCTGGCCTCAGTCCTGGGGGGCCTGTCCACCTGACCATACCCACAGCCTGTGAGGACAGAGGTGGGAACACCCAGGCCCACACTGCAGCTGCCACTGATCACTCCACTGTTTCCTCCACACAGCCGAGAAGCCAGCGCCCTCTGGGCAGACTGGGCCTTGTCTCTTCTTGTAGGGTTCACAATGGCAGGGCAGGAGCTATTTTCTTGCATCTGTTTTTAATGGATCCTTGTTTATTTGTGCTTTGTAGTATAAGTGCATGCAGAAGCTGGGTTTCTTTATAATAACACAGAACTCAGGCACAGACAGCAGCCACTGTGCAGGGGGTGAGCCGGGGACCGTGGCCCTCTGGCAGGTGCTGGGACACAGGACCAGCCAGGCCCAGCCCTCGGCAGGGAAGCCCTGGCCCTGTCCTCATAATTGTGCAGGAGGAGGAAGCTGGAGTCGAGCTCAGACACTGTTGCTCGACAACGTGTCTTCTACTTCCCCTGCACCTCTGGCGGCAGGGCCCCAGCCCGTGTCCAGCAGCCTTGGGCTGGTTTCCTGCCCCTGGAGACTGCAGGAGCAAAGCCCTGGTTCCGGTTCCATATAAGCAGGGCGCTTGAGGGTGGGGCAAGTGGCCTGGCACAAATGACCTGGATGGGCACAGCTGTCTGCTCCTGATGAACAAGTGCGTTTTACACACCTGTTCCATCAGGTGCGGCCAGTGTGGGGGAGACAGTGTGGGGCAAACACAGGCGAGGCCAACTCAAACAAAGGGCTGCAGAAGCCGGGATGTGAGGGTGTGGCCCATCCGTCCACCAGGACTGGCACAGAGGCCAGGCCATACCTGCAGCAGGCAGGAGAGGGTCCGCAGCTTCCCGGGTGGTCAGAGAGCAGCTCAGGCCCTGTCCCTCACCCACCTGCCCCAGGCTAGTGGGTCTCCATCCTGGTGCGGGTCGGGCGAGAGTCCTCGGAAGGCTGTCAGACACCCGTGTCCCCCATCACAACCTGGACACTCAAGCTGTGGTCACTGCTGCCAGGACTGAGGACAGCAATGGGCAGAGCTGACCTGGTCTCCCCACACCTGCCAGTTGCATCTCAAGACCCACCTGAGGCTCCTGATGGCAAGTCTGGGTCCGGGGTGAACGAAGGCCTGGACACTGCTCTGCCCGGTTCTCCCCTGGCTGACGTGTGGGACAAGAGGACCCCAAAGTTCTTGGGGCTCAAGACCACACTTGCCCTGCAGGGTCAGGCACAGAGCACCTGCTGGGACCCACCGGAGTTGGGTGGACCCGGGGCTGGGTCCCCGCTGTGGGCCGTGCCTAGCAGGGACAGGGCAGATCAGCCGAGCTGGGCGCCAGGTATATCTGAGCTTTGTGCAGAGTTTCGTGGGGGTGGCAGGAGATGAGAGCAGCTCAGGATGCCAGGTGTCAGCCGGGCTGTGCCCAGATGGAAACAGCACTGTGTTGTCTGGGTGTCGTGGGCGGCAGGAGGGTGTGGCTGCTGGAGTTCCGGATCTGCCCTGCCAGCATCCCAGGCCCAGCCAGGAGAGAACGCCAGGGCCTCGGAGCCATTCCCCAAACACGTTCATGTGGGAAACAGGGTAGGCTAAAGCAAGGCCACAGCGCAAGTCTTGCCCTCCTGGTCCCAGCTCTGCTGCACACGTTGGAGACAGGGCAAGGGGAGGCAGGCAGGGCCAGTCTGCAGGCTGCACCACCCAGGCCGCTGGGGTGCAGTGCTCTTTAAAATTCCGTTCCTAATCTCAGCTCTGAAGCGGCCGTGTCCTGTGTTAAACACCATCTGCTTCAGCACCCCTTCCATGTGAGGGGCTCAGGCCACCTGGGACCTGGCAGCTCTGGGACAGCGGAGGGACGAGGAGGCAATCCTGCTCAGGACAGGAGAGGGAGGTTTGCAAAGAGGTGGGCACTCGGACTGGGCTAAGATGGACCTGGCACCACGAGGTAGGGGTCCAGCCTGCAGAGTGGGTGGCAGGACAGAGAGCAGGGACGACACTGGCCACAGGGAGGCCACTTCCCAGGGCACCATGACTGCAGGGTGTCGGCCACACCTGCCTGCTGCCCTCACCGTCACTGTCCCCACGCCCACCAGGATGGAGACACCAGAGCCCGGGGAGCAGGTGGGTGAGGGTTGGAGCCTGAGCCGCTCCCTGACCGCCCGGGAAGCAGGGGAGGACAGGGCCTCGGACACCGCACACCCACCCAGGGCCGTGTCTCCCCAGTGTCCCCTGGCTGCCTCATGGGCCAGGGCCAGGGCGGCACCTTACAGAGGTGAGCAGGCCCAGACTTGACTCCCCCACGCTGGCTGGAGTCTCCTGGGCCACGGCCACCTCGGACAGGAAACAGAAGGCAGCTGGAGGTCCAAGGACAGAGCCTCGGGCGCCCAGGAGAGGGAGGGGCTGGGACATGGAGGCTGGTGAGCCTGACCACATGCACGCTCCTTCTGGAGCCTCTTGCTCATTTTCCTCCTTTCTCTCCTCCAGTACCCTCCATACACAGCGATGCTCACAGGCTCTGGGGCCAGGGCCTGCACCTCTACCAGCTGGGCAGCACCTTGTGCTCTCGCCGGCCCGCTTCACTCCCTGAGCCTCAGTGACCCCTCTGTAAACCCACGCGTGTGAAGAGGGCTCCCAGCAGAGTGGGCACAGCAGTGCACACCAGGCATCTCAGGCCCTGGGCAGAGGAACGGGGTCTCAAGGTGGGGGATGTACCCACATGCTCACACTCCCTATGCTCAGCCGCAGTGACCCCATCTCTGCTTTGTCAGTCTGGCACATCCCTTGAAAGCCATCCTCCATCCTGACCCAGGGCCCGTGGTCCCTTCTGCCTCTTTGATCCAGGGTGGTCTGGCAGGGACGTCTGCTGTCCCATGTGTCAGCCCAGGAATGCACTGGACGATGGCAGGGCTCACCAGACGTGTGGAGCAGTGCCAGCGGTCACTCACCAGTGACCGGCCATCTGAGTGGGCTCGAAGCAATGACTGCCCCTGGGCCTCCATGTCCACAGTTTCCCTATTTCCCTGCTGAAGAGAAGTCTCAAGCCCTGTCTCTTACCAGAGTCCCTGAGGTTGTCCCTAGGGCCGAAAGTCAGGCTCTGGACTGAAATTAGAGCAGACTCTCACAGTCCACCCACCCCTGAGCCACTGCCCTGCCATCCTGCCTGCCGTGCCATGTGCCTGGGGCCTGTCACCCCATCCCGTGTCCGCGCTGACACTGGCAAGCCTTATTTGGGAGGCCTGGGTCCTGTAAGGGTTTGGATCTAAAATGGCCCGAGCCTCGCCTGTTTGGGAGGTGACTGGACCACGGGGCTCTCAGCTGACCGTGAGGAGGGGGCCTGGCGGGAAGAGGCGCTCACTGAGCACATGGCCTGGAAGGTTCCTCCCCCTCCGACTCCTCCCTCCTCTCTTCCTGTCCTCCATGCCCTGAGCAGCTCTGCTCCGCCAGGCCCCTCTGCCATGCCACCCTGCCTTGGAGCAGCCCACCATGGACTGAAGCATGAGCCAAAATAAACCTTTCCTCTTTGGAATTGTGGGGATCAGGTGTTGTGTCCCAGTGAGAAGGAAAATGACCAAGGTGGCCGCCCAGCCTGCCTACCACTGATCTCCCCCCCCCCGCCCCCCACACACCCAGGCCCCTTCCCTCAACCGCAGAGCGCTGCAGCCCCGGCTTAAACTTCACCCCACCAGGGGGACGCTGGGCTTCCCAGCACACCCAGCCCCCCTCGCTGGATGGCCCTGGACTTGGCCGGATGCCCATTCTGTGTTGGGTGACTACTGAACCTTACCCCAGAGTCTGGCCCCTGTGGATGGCCTGGAGAGGCACACAGACGGCTGAAGGAAAGCACTTCCTCTGTCTGCTCATGTCCACAGTAAGAACCTGGTGCTCTCCAAACTGGGGCTGAGGGCTGGTGTGCAGCTCGGTGGTGGAGCACTGGGCCCAGCCCCCATATGGCAAAAACAAAAATAAAATAAGATGACACCCTGCTTCAGGAACCTGTTTGCATGCCCAGTGTCAGGTGTCAGATGGCCGCACAGTGAGTCCCGAAAGCTCAGGAACAGGGGAAGTGGTTATGAACTGTTGCGGGAGCAGTCAGAGACGGAGTGACCCTGGCTAGGATATTCCGGGTTCTGTGGACCTGCCGCTCTGATTCCCGGCATCCGCCCAGGATAGCGTTGTCCACAGTGGCTTGGCCTCCAGGTGGCGGCCCTCAGGAGCCTGGCTCCAGACCTAGTCCTTGCGATCAGTGCATCTGATAAATCCAGGCCAAGTCCATTAGGGGAAGGCAGTGCTGTCCTCATTGAGATTCGTGGTGACTAGGCAGCATACAAGAGAGGACCTTTGAACAAGAACCATTCCCGGGCCCAGCACCTCACCCAGCCCAGGTGGCGGGGTGGGCAGGCCTAACGAGCCAGATCTCACGAAGGGTGACCACCGGGCCCTGCTGGGTGGGTGGCCTCGAGACCTAAAGGCACAAATAGTTGTCCTTTCTGGGAGCTGAGGTAGGCCGGTGGCAGCAGCGCGTGAGAAAGAGCAGATACCAAGAGTCTGGAGGGCAAATTTCAACTGCATGCTCAGTTGCCACCTCTAGGGAGACTTTTCCACCTAAGCCACCTGTGAACACCTGGTGCGTTGGGAAATGCTTACAGCTTCTCACAAACAGACTTTCCACCACTCCAGTGAGATCATGCGCCAGGAATCTGCCTTTGTCCCCTGCTGGGGAATACACGTCTAGAGAAAGTGTCTCGAAGGTGCACATCTCTTGGGAAGACACCCCAACAGGAAATAGGGGGTGCGGGGTACCCCAGACTCACGTCCCGCTCACTCCATGTCCTAGAAGGTGGACGCTGGTCACTCAGGCCCATGCCACCACCTGCCAGGTGCAGGGCAGGGCCAGGTGCCAGCCAGGAGCCAGGGCAACATCCCGGAACATGGTGTGTTTACACCACAGGGCTGCCAGGGCAGGGCCCAGGTGGGAGGAGACAGGCAGTGAGGAGCCCATGCTGGGCCAGGCCAGGCGCCTGCCGGCCGCCAACATCCATCCTGCTTCTCCAAGCCGATGAAGGTCCCCGGCGTGCGACTGTCCAGAAACACAGCACCTCCTCGGGGCCTGGCACGCAGTAGGCGCTCAGACTGCTTCTCTGTGGATGAACAGGTGCATGAGAGGAAAAGCACCGTGCGGCCTTGGAAATCCTTTGTTCGCTCACCCCGCTGTTCCGTACATGGGAGTGCTTGGTCCTGACCCGTGCACCCTGTGCACAGGAAGCGCTCCGAACAGCCCTTTCCAGCGGCTGTGGATGTGAAGAGGCACCCCACGGGCAAGCTGCAGGGAACTGCAGGCCACGCTAGCTATCCCCTCCCGGCGAAGGTGTCTGGTGTCGTGCTGCTTCCTGTTTCTCTAGTGTAGCATGGACTGTCATGCTGGTTTTATTATGCATGGTCTTTAAAACTTCTCCTTGAAAAAAAAGACTCAGGAAAGTCTCCTGTCCCCAGGCCCGCCCAAGGCTCCAGGGCTCCGGGTGGACGTCCCACCACAAGGCTTAAACCATTTAAACCGCACACTGTGCGTCCTCCTGGCCTTCAAACTCTAGGAAGTGACCCCAAGGGTGTGCAGTTCACGCTGCTTTCAACACAGAGCCTAGTGGGGGACCTTGGATGGCAGACGCGTCCCTCAGCTGGGGACTGGAAGACACCGGGCAGGGCCACCCCAGAGAAGTATGCACCGCAGGAGACTGAGGAAAAGGCCGCAGACCCAGGACTCTGCCCCACCCGAGCCCCGGCCTGTTCCTGGAGCCTCTGAGCCACACAGATTTGAGTTTCCCTGTGGCCAGGGAACACAGAGGCTCAGAGCCACGCGCCCTGCTCACCACATAGCACTAAAAAACCAAAGACAGCAGAGAACACGCACCACTTCCCAGGCCCTGGGCAGAGGCCGCCGTGCCCACATGGCAAACAGCAAGGGTGTTACCAGTGCCTCCTTCTCAGCGCTGAGTCACCTCAGACTCAGGGCAGGAACAGCCACCGAGAGTCCACTAGGCCCCAGGAGCCATGGCCACATCCCAGAAGGAAGCTCCCACCCTACTGCGGCCCCTCTACCGCATCCCCAACACCTTTCTCTAGACGCCAGGTCTTCACTCAGCGCTGCTCCTGACGCTCAGCCCTGTGTATCCTCCCCGCAGGCCGGAGACGCATGCTGAGACTGCGGCTGGTCCGCTGGGAGGGAGACCAGCCTCCCTCCCGCTGCTGGTGCTTCCTCTCGGGTGGGCTCTGGCACTGTCACGCCACCCACAGCGAAGGTGTGGGCCAGGCTCCCTTCCACCGGGACGCACGCACCGCCACCTGCCACACCTATTCTCCCCGTGGAGGCAGGAGTGCACAAACTGAGGCCTACCTCTCCTCAGCCACACCACACCAGAGTGCGCAGGGTGGGCGCGAGACAGTGCGGTCCCAGGATGGGCTGGGGATGCCTCACCGGGCGACCCTGGCCCTGGCCGCCCTCACTCCTCTGAGATGCGCAGGGCTCATCTGCCTGGCTGCAGAAGTGTGGCTTCAGTTCCCTTTCTGGCCACCCTGACTCAGCCTCCATTGTGTCCCTGCTGGAGGGGGAGGGCACCAGCATTTGCCCGCCTGAAGCAGCACTTCTGCAGGCCTGGCTGAGGCTGTCACATGCACAACGGCCTGAGGGAGCCAGGAGGGGCAGTGGATGTTAGTGAGCAGCAAAGGGGAGGACAGACAGGAGCAGAAGGCGCTGGCCGCTTTGGCTTCCCTGGGCACCTGGGCAGGGGCGGGAACGCTAGGCCGGGTCTGTGAAGCCCTGCCCACCCTGGGGCGCCCTCCACCCCACCTGCCCTTGCCCTCTAGACTCGGCCCTGCAGGACCCGGTCCACCTGGGTCCCACAACCTCGGGCCTTGCCGCCTTTCTGTCCCCGCTGCAGTCGGAATGTGAGGTGCCATCATGCCACCAGCCAGGCACCTCGGTGCCCAGGGGACCTGAAACTCAGGGGTCCTGGGCCTCTGGCCTCCTCTGTGTCCTGATCCTTTCCTGGCACTGTACATAAAGACCAGGAAGAGTGCTGGTCCCCTTTGGGGTGGGCAGTGGGCATCATGAAGCCATGCGTATCTCCATCAAGTACGTAAGACCGTTCTGCCCAAACGTTGGCTGCTCACCCCGTTACTGCCGAAAATCCAACCCCACAGAAGTGGCTAGTGCTCAGCCTCAGTCTCCCTAAAGGAAAAGGACGCTGCTGTTCTACAGCCGATGAACGAGGAGAAGAGCAGGCCCCTTCTGCAGCCCCTGGGGCTCACTGGGGTGCACGGGGCAGTCACAGCTGCCCACGCCTTGGTCACGTTGGGGCGCCCCACCTGCCGCGCCTGCTGCCCGCCCTGCCCCTCCCTCCCCACCCTGGCCCTCTCTCCTGGGGCTGCAGTGCTCCTCCCTCCCCACCTCTGGGTCCTGGGCCCCGGTGGGGCTCACCTCCGAGTAGGCCATGTGCATGAGTCTGCCCCTGGGCCTCACGCTGCTCCATGCCTGTGGACGCTGTGCTCAGCACACCTGTGGCCCTCCTGGGGGAGCCTGCAGTGCCACTGCCATGTCTCAACCATCGGAAGAGGCGGCTGGAGGCCAGGCTGTGTGTGCGCAGCACCCAGGGACCTGGCTGTGACCCCACCAGGCCTCCTCGACACGCTGCCCGCTGTGCCCAACTGCACGGGGCTGAGTTCAGGGGAGAGGGCAGAGCAAGGCTGGTCAACGGCAAAGCTCGACTCTGGAGGATTCGGACTGCTGGCTGGGGAATGCCACCAAACACCACGCAGAAACACTACACAGGCCCCACCCCTTTGAGACCTCAGCCACAGGCCTGACAGATAGAGGAGAATGTGAGGCTGCATGAAGGACCGAAGGAGCCCCGCTTCCAGGCAGGGACCCAGCCCCACGTGTGGCCCAGGGGCTGGGTGGACCCTACAGGGCCAGGAAGGTCCCCCGCCCCCCCGCCCGGCGGAGCTGACACAAAGGTGGCTTGGTGCCGCTTAACCCAAATGCAGGAGGAAGCTGATCTCCAAACGGTCACTCCAGGTATGTCCCTGTCACAGGGCAACTGATACCACACAGCTAACAGCTTCTGTTTGGCATCTATCACCTGATGGCCACGGCCGCTGCAGAGACGCCTGCCCTGGCCAGGACCGGGATGTCGTCTGCTTTAGACAAGCAATGACAGGAGATGGAGCAAATGGCATCACTGGAGTGAGCTCATTAATCTGGATCCCCACCCTGGGCCGCTGCAGGCTCCTGGGGCCCAGATGACCCGAGACTGTGCAGGGCACCTTCCATGTCAACCCCAAGCCGAGCTGTGCAGCCAGCAGGCCTCCCCAGGGAGTGGCAGGGACAGACTCACCTTCAGCCAGAGAGTGCAGCCAGGAGCACCACTCGGAGTAGAGGTAGTAGCGCTGCATTTCCGCCACCGAGACTCGGGCTGGCCGCCCTTGTGCCATGGCCCTCTGCCCTCTCACCATGCCCCTCCTGGGCACCACGAGGCCCGACGCAGAGCTCGGCCTCTACAGTCAGTCTGCTGGAACTGCTGGGTTTCCACTTTCACTTCACCACACACTGGGGCCAGGTGCTAAAACGTAATTGCTCTCCAAACACTGCCATCTCCCTCCGCCCTGCTTGTTTACACAGGGATGGATGCTAGGGACACCAATGACTGGGGGAAGGAATGGCCCAGCATTGCCGGGGCTCCTGCCTGGGGACAGGGAGGCAGGTGAGAGGGGATGAGCAGGTCTCCGCCTGCAGGGTGGGAGGGCACACCTACTGCCCAGCACAGCCCTGGCCAGCTTTCCTCCACCCAGGGCCTCGGCATGGAAGGGAGCAGGGCTGGGACAGTGACGCACGGTCCCACTCAACCCTCTCCAGCGCTCCTGAGGAATCAGCAGCTCGGGGTGCAAAAACACATCCCTATTCAGAGCCCAGGCCGCTGGGTCGGGGCCAACGCCCAAAGTCTGGACCCCAGCCAGGGGGCACCGCTGACGACAGGACTTCAGTGGGCGGAGGAGCAGGCGAGGACTGACCGGTCCAGAGACCGAGGTAGAGACAGACCCCTAACCCAGAGCAGCACTGCACCGAGGTCCCCGGTACTCATGGACCCCAGCGCAGGGACCCACAGCCCCTGCTAGGAGGATGAGATGGGGAAGCGCGGCAGGTGTGTGGCATCACCCAACGCTCCTCAGGCACAGAGGTCCCCGCAGAGATCCCAGGGGAACCCCAGAAACACTCCGCAAACACTGCAGGCCCTCCGGAGACCCACAGCCACCCCGCACACACCCCGCAGTCTCGAAAGACCCCACGTATGCTGCACTGACACCCAGAGACTAGCAACCCCAGAGACTCCACACGAGACCCCACAGAGACCCTGCAGACCCCTCGGGACACCCCAGAGACACGGCAGAGACCCCAGAGGGGCCCACAGACACCCACAGATGCCCTGCAGACACCCCAGAGACACGGCAGAGACCACAGACCCCCACAGACCCTGACAGAGGCCCCACAAAGACTCCACGGACATCCACAGAGATATCCAGGGACTTGCAGGGGCCTGCAGTGGTCCCCGGAGCCAAGGGACCCACAGGGATCTAAGGGACCCAAGGGGCCCATGAACACCTGCAGGCACCCAAAAGAGGTCCTTGGCCTGAGCCAAGCAGTCCCTGGGTGGCCGGGGGAAGAAGAAGCCGGAAACCAACTTTGGCCCAGGTGCCTGAAATTAAAAATTAACAGCAATCACCAGATTTCTTCAGACCACGAACCCTCTTCCCGGACCAGCTCAAGGGTGCCCCTGTGAGATGTCCCCGCCAGGGTCTCTCGCGCAAGCCGATGCCCTGTACATCCAACCGCCTTGCCCGACAGTCTCGCAGGCTCCAGCAGGTGTGTTTAAAGAAGCTGAGAGTGCCGAGGTGAGGACGGGGCTTCCGAGGGCTGCGTGGCCAAGCGCTGGTGCCGCTTTCCCAAATGCTGGCTCCAGTTCGAAGCCACCTCCAGGACGACGAGGGGGTGTCCCTGGGGCCGCTCACCGCTCTCTGGGCCTCTGCACAGGTACAGCCACCCTAGTCTGAGCCAGGACTGTGGCCACTTCCCCGAGGTCACTGTGGAAGCCTGGCTCTGTGGCCTGTGGGTGGGTGAGGGAGTGGGCCACCCCCTCTCATGCAGCCACTGTCAGGAACATGTTCGGTCCTAGCACTGCCGGAGCCCAGGGTGACCTGGGCCTGCTTGGAGAGTCCCATGGAATTTAGCATTAGGGTTTCACCCTTTCTAGGTGGCCTACAGGGAACATCTACTTGAGGAACACTGATCTATCCAGGAGAAATTAAAAATTCCCAACACGTCCTCCACTGAGTTCTAACGTTTCGCGTAAACTCGGAGAGGTTGGTTTCTCCAAGTTCTCTCCAGAAGCATGGCTCTTCTTTGAATGCGTTTGCATCAGCTTTCAGGACACTTGGTGGGAAGGTGGGCTCACCTTGTGTGCAAATGTGTTGGCCTGCCCCTGGCATTAATGCATCTCTGTTTAAAGCAGTCAGTGCCAAAGGGGTCTATAAACAGAGTTTGTATTGGTTTTTTTTTTTAATAAAGAGAATTTCTTTCTTTTTTTTTTTGGTACCGGGGATCGAACTTAGGACCTTGCGCTTAAGAGGCAGCTGGCAGCACCACTGAGCTAACTCCCTGGCCCGAGAATTATTAAATTCTTCACAAAATATTTTTCTTGGGTTAAGTGAAAGTCCCTAATGTTGCAGAGCAGAAGTGACATGCCACTCTTGAGTCTGGTGTCCGTTGCAGGTTGTGTTTCGCTTCTACAAGCCTCACTGTGCACTGCAGGTCAGGATGGAGGTGACAGTCATCAGATTAACCCACCTTCCACAGGATGAAGAAATGACACTCATTTCCAGTTCAGAAAATGACCACTGGCAGCCATGGGTCACCATGCTCTTCTGACGGAAGGTGCCCCCTACACGCTGGGGAAGCCCTGCAGGTGATCTAACCCGAACATGCGCTTTAGCCCTGGCACCCAGCAGAGGTCTGTCCGAGACAGTTGCAAGTCCAGCCCGAGATGGATGTGCGCAGGGGGATGAGTGTGCGAGGGAGGAGCCAGCCAGCCGGTGGACTTGGAGGGAAGGCACCGGGCTCAGTGGAGACCTGTCCAGCAGGCCACAAGGAGACTCAGGCACCTACCTGTCCCTCACCCAGCATACCTGGTCACCCCAGCAGTAGGTGACGAGAACTGTTGAGGCCATGTCCCGTCCCCTGGTCTGTGCCCATGGCCGCACCCCTGCCTGTAGGCTTCCCCGCAGATGGCCCAGTGCTGCCAAGCCTGCCACCTGCCCAGGGTGAGGCGTAGGTGACCCGAGGCAGGCGGCCACACAGGGCCTGTCTGCTTGGCATCAGAGGACCAGGCCCTTCCTGCAGCTGGAACCCAGGGCCCAGGCTGCGTGGGGCACCACTGCACGTGGGTGTTAGTTTTTCTGAGCTGCTGGCAATAGAACCTGGAGTCCCCCCCTTGCTAGGCAAGTGCTCTACCACAGAGCTACCTCCCCCTCCATTCAAAATTTTTCTTATCACTCATGACAGCAACTTTTTGCTTCTAATGGGAGTGGCTGTTCCTGCCTGGGCACATTCAGCACTTGGCCAGCAAAGGAGGCCCATCACCCCTCCTGCCCGGGGCGGGGCTTTCGTTCTGTCCTGGGGCCTCCATCTGCTCCGCACTCCGTGGCTGTGGGGCCTCTCCCCTGCCCTCCAGCCAGCAGCCTCACCGCTCCAACCATGTGTCAACTCCAGCCCAGACGTCACTTCCAACCACACAATGTGGACATCACTGCCGAGCCCCGGAATGCCTCAGCCTCGGCTGGGCAGTGTTGTGACCTGTTCTCATCTCCTGGGTACAACTGGGGAGATGGACTCAGTGCCCACCATCTGCCCAGGACCTGGCACCTGCACCCAAGCTGTCACCCACTTGCTCTGCATCCGTGCCAGGCTTGCTGCCCACCCCTGTCACACAAAGGCTAGGGCTACACAGGCCTCGCTATCCAGACTTGCGGGACCCCAGGTCCCCTACGTGCTGTGGCAGCATGGCTCACATTCCCTCTGTGCATCCCTGATGGAGGACACAGGGCCTCAGGGACATCCTCCCAGGCCACCACCCGCTCCAGCCCTCTCTGTCCCTACTGCTCGCGCCCCCACAGTCCTGCCTCTTCGGACTCCCACACTCTCCTCCCACAGCATTTTCAGCCTCCCTGGATCCAGCATCCACCGTCCTGCCAGTGTCCCAGGGGAGGTCAGGGACGCCAGCACTGCACTCCATGCCTCCCTCCCCTCTCAGGCTTTCTGCCCACAATGCCCTGGGGCTGCTTTTCATGAGTGACCATGCCCTCTGTCACCAGACCACTTGCAGGATGCTTTCCGGCTCCATCAGAACATGCTGTGGCCCTCCCAGGATGCCTGCTACCCTTGGTTCTCTCCCCAGGCAGCCTGGCTCTGTCGATGCTGCACCACGAGCCTCAGTCGAGGTCTCCCTGACCCTGCTGGGTCCCCAGCTCCTCCACCAGCAGAGCTCACCCTATCCTCCAGGGACCTGCCACCCTCAAGGCCCAGCCCGGGCACAGGCCACCTCCCTGTCCACTGCGGCTCCCTCAAAGGAAGGAAGTGTGTGCTATGATCCCTCTGGGGGAGAAGGGGTGGGAACTGGGACAGATCCAACACCCGGGCCCTGGGCTGTCGGCTCTGACACAGGCCTTAGCAGACAGACCTGAGTTTCAGCCCCACAACAGGCCACGCCCCACAGGGCTGCTGGAGGTACAGAGCTGCAGCCCTCACAGCCCAGGAAGCCTGGTGAACCTGGAGCCAAATCCGCTGCCCCGGCACAGCACGTGCCCTCAAGGGCTGGAGAAGCCCAGCCACAGCAAGACGCTCCAGAACCTCGGTGAGTGCACGACTCTGCACTGCACTTCTCCAGCCTGAGCGCCTCATGGGCATGGTCAACCACCAAGAACAGGGTGGGATGAGAGCCTGCGTGTGTGCGGCTGAGGATCCAGGAGACCTGCTTGGGCGCATCGGCGCTCAGAGCCGAGGACCTCACCCCTTCTCCTCTGGGTGCCACTTCCGGCCACCACAGAGGGGAGAGCTCAGAGCTCGCTGTGGGCACCACACTGCTTCACGATCACTGCTCACACCCGGCGAGCAGGGAGCAGGGCTGCGACTGCACAGTGGGGGACATTTTGGGGGCCTCTCTCAGAGCCCTCCCTGCACCTGGCCTAGGAGAGCAGGGCACCCCTGGTGCCCAGTGGGTGCTGGGTTCAGGCTCCCCATTGCACTGGGCACCACGGTGGGCATGGCCCGGAGCAGGGCCAGCACCAGCACAGCCTCTGTGCAGGTGGCCAGCAGGCAGCCTCGCTGCACAGGAGAGGAGGAGGAGGAAGAGAAAGGCAGAGGGGGTAACCCTGTGCCAGTCTGGGGCACCGCTGGGAGTGACCTTCAGCTGTGTGTGGCTCCCATGTCGCTGCTTTCTTCTGCTCCACGATGCTAACAGGGCCGATCCTCCTGCAAGGGGCAGGGGCTACGGGGCCTGAAGGCGATCCCAAACCACAGCGACGAGTGGCCTAAGGCAGGTGTGGGGCTGGCCCCTATTTCTAGGGTCAGCGTACTGTAAGCATCTACGCACCTGCACACCCTGCAACGCCTGAGGTCAGAGGGTGCCACCGCCCCAAGCTCCCCAGCCAAACCCAGAGTCCAGGTCCCTGGAGGGGAGCTCCAGGCACAGCTCCTGGCAGGGGACAGAAGCCAGCCACAGGCTCCCTTCCCTGACCCGGCTCCTGATATCCTTGCTCCTTTGGAAGTTAATTTGTAAAATGTTATTCTGAGTTGTGAGAATTTAAATCGCGCATCCCACTGAGCGCAATGGGTGGCTCCAAAAGAGAAACCTCATCAGGGGGCTGAGGCAGTGAAGACAGAGCCACTGGGGACCCCAGGGATGACAGCTGCCCCACCCTTCATGGGGACAGGCCCGGGCTGGGAGTCCCCTCGGATGTGCACGCGCTTCCTCCCTACGACCCTCACAGTGACGGCCACTCCGACAGGTCAGAAAGGGGACACACGCAGACCAGAAATGAGCCGGCTGCCCTGGGCCCGGCCAGCCGGTGCCAAGACGCCCGACGCCCACCCCTGCTTGAGGAGTCCTGAGAGGCTCACAGCTCCTCACATGTGACAGAAGCCCACCCCAGGGCACGCACGACCCTGCCCTGCACCTCACCTGGCTCCAGGCGCCCCGCTGCTCCCCGGCGCCTCCGCGTCAGGGACCAGAGCCGACGTGCGGCCCCCCAAGATGCTCCCTTCTCAGCCATCAGGTCTCCCTCAGGGGTCACTGAGAAGCAGAGGCAGCTCCAACTCTTCAGGACGGTCACGCACAGGGTGACCAAGGCCTCAGCTTCCCTGCAGCTGCGCGGCGCCGGGCAGGCTCCAGCGACCTGCAGGAAGCACCAGGCGTGACGTCCCCAGTGACCTTGGGCTTGGCCGAGTCACCAGAAAGAAAGAGGCTCTGTGGTCTCACCCCGGGCCCAGGTCCCCAGTGTCCTGCAGCCCAGGTCACGCGCAGGCCACGGCACCCGTGAAGAGCCAGGCAGTGTGGGGACGGGTGCGCCCCCATCTGCCAGCAGGTCCTGCACGCTTCCTTCCGCACGGGGCGGTGTGCACACTGCCAGGGCAGGGAGCTGCTTAGGCCAAAAACACCTTCCAGGCTCAGGAAGTCTCAAGTTCAAACAAACAGCCACAAACGGGAGGAAGGGAGGGACCGGCTGCCGGCGTTTTTGAAATAAACTGGGAAGTTCCGCCGTCTGTGGCCCTGTCCACTGCGGAGGGCCTGGAGGGAGAGAGGAAACAGCAAGGCGGCCCTGCTCGGCAGGCAACACTTTCC
Organism: Heterocephalus glaber; assembly: GCF_000247695.1. The sequence goes on from NW_004624793.1 coordinate 861,301, forward strand.
AGGGGTGATGGCCCCCGACCTCAGCCGTGGCTCCTGCCCTTGGGCCCCGTACCCACAGATGCTTCTGAGAGATGGGCAGGGGGCAGGGCTGGGCTCCCAGCGATGCCCGAGGGGCCATCCTGGGCCGGAGCTGGTGCTGTGGCTTGTGCCGGGGACACCCAGGTTTCAGAGCCTCACGTCGATCCTGAGGGGTTCACTTCAGTGCCGTTTAAGCCCCAGTAACACAGAGGCTAGGAGGGTTTGAGCTGCTCCCCTTAGGGTCTGCTCCAGGCACAGAAGGAGCAGCAAAGACAGCCCCCCGGGCACCTCCCTTGTGCTGCTCTGGCAGGTGAGACTTGCTGCAGAACGACACACACAAGGCCTGCTCCCAAGGCCCCCCGCCGGGTCCTGCGAGAGGCGGCCGCTCAGGTGTCCGCTGTCACACCCGTCATGCGCTGCTTCCTCCCAGAGTATCCTTGTGCTAGTTTTGCTGTTTCCAGTGCAGCCAGCTGCTATAGGAGCGTCCCATGTGCGGTCCAGCACTTGACCAGACTCTCATCCAGATCGCTGCATGCGGGCCGGAGTGGCAGGGAGTTTGTACACAGAGTGAAAGAGAACAAAAGCTTCTTCCTCCAGACCCAGAGCTACAAAATGAACGCCACCAGGTTTGTCCTTAACAGAAACACAGACGTGAGGACACTCGGTGGGATGAGCCCCTCTCTGAGGAGGGACGGCTGCGGTCAGGCACGGTGTGAAGGCGCAGTGGACAGGCCAATGCGCTCACCCGCACCCCATGCACAAGGGCACAAAGACCCCGGTTTGTCCCTGGCCGCAGGTCCTTTGGTCAGATCATGAGCCAGCAGAACTCGGGGCGGCTGGGCACGGTGCACCAGCAAGAACGCTTCTCAGAGCACTCATGAGGGCCTCGGCCCTGGAAAGCTGCTCTCTGGGATGCTGGTTTTTGTTATTACAGGTGTGCACCACTGCATCCAGCCTGGCAGTGCTTCCACTAGTTCCTAGAGGCCTGGCTGGGGCTGAATTCTCTGCTACGAGGCTGGTGTTGGTGGCCAGCACACAGGTTTTCTTTCCCAGGACAATGGGCGAAGAGCTCTCAGAGCGCAAGATGCCACCTGGTGTCCCCAGGAGCTGGGTGCAGGCTGAGCCGTATGAAGGCAGCAGAGTCTGCAGCAGCCTGCCCAACAGACCCGAAGACTTCACGGTCCTGGCAGACTTTGCACCACGGGCTTCTGAAGAAGAGGTCTGTGGCCTCTCAGGGAGAAGAGACTGAGTCACAGTGCAGTCATCAAACGATGCAGAGCAGCTCATGAGGAAACCCTGAAAGCAGAGCAGGAAACGGGAGCAGGGCCAGGGCTTGGCTGGAGAAGCCAGGGGCTCACACAGGGACCAAGCCCTGAGCCCAGGGGCCAGGGGCCATCAGCCATGGGGCATCGTCCCGAGAGAGGCACTGGTGGCCACGGCGCCCAGCATAGCCAGAGTTCACCCCAAGCAGAGGACAGTTGGCACACAGCACAAGCGCGGGGCCCACGGATCCAAGCTCCTTGCCAAGATGCCGGCTGACTCTCAGACTCCCCTGAGGCCTCAGTCGGGGTGCTCAGGCACTGACTAGCTCCTCGGCCCCCAGGCAGCGAAATCCCTGGTGCCTGAGTTCTTGCTATGAGGTGGGCAGAGCTTACACAGAACCGAAGTGCATCCTGTTGGGTACCAGTGACTGTCCCTAGACAACCTATAGCAATGCCCAAGCCATTGTAAATGCCTGTAAACAGCGTCACTCTATTTCATCCCATAAATACTTTTATGACACAGCAGGGCATGATGACAGGAAAGAAGCCCATGCATGTTCGGCACAGGTGCAGTTTTTACAATATAGATGTTTTCACTCTGGGTTGGACTGGATCTCAGACGCAGAGCCTGCAGGTATGGAGGCGTGGCCATGGTGCCTTTCAGATGTCCTCTTCATCCACCAGAACATAATTTTTTCAGAGCTCACACTTGCATTTTATAGCCAAGCCCACTGAATACGGAGAACTTAGAAGCTCACCCGGTTCGGAGCCAGGCGGTTTGGAAGCCACTGACTCGGTGCTGAGTGGCCCACTGCTGGTGGGCAGCATCAGGGTTCCTCTCAGTCTGCTCCCCACCTGCCCGGTGGCTCAGCTCGTCCCGGACCAGGACGACACCTGCTACACTCCCCGCAGGGCCGGGACGGGCAGAGTCACAGCCACACCTCCGGCAGGCTTTGCTTTCCAGTAACAATGGAAGAGCGCATGTTAACTGAATATTTCAGAACAAGAAGATGGAGGAGCTGTCCTAAGCACTACTCTTCTCCCATCTGGATGCCTGGCTGTGCAGCCGGCCACGCAGTCCTCACTGTGTGTTGGTCAGAGATAGCACAGTGCTGCTGCCTAACAAACCACCGCTGCCCAGAGCATAGTTCACGGGTGTCCTCATGCTCCAGCACCACACCAGGGTGTGTGGGGGCAGAGCCTTAAGGTTTGGTGATATCTGTGGTTTCAGGCCTCCTATGGGGTCTCATTTGCACAGACACAGCAGTTGTAAGAGGCTGCAAACTCTTACCTCCCTCTCCTGCATGCTGCATGTTTCCCCATGGCCCCCAGGAAGAGGGGCTGATTCAGAGCCATACAGCCACCTGCTGCCACTGCACACCTGTCTGCTGGTCAGTGTCAGGAGCAGACAATTACTGTGCACAGAGGGCTGGATGGACAGACGAACAGGCAGACTGCACCGGAAGCGCCAGCCTATCAGGAGAGGTGCAGGGCCTGGGCTGCCACCTGGCCAGCCCGATGCCTCTCCTCCACCTGCGTCCAGTGTGCCACTCCTGTGACTCTCAGAACCAGTCTCCCACGTAACTCAGGAAAATCACAACATCTTCAAGAAGAGCTGGGGCGAGGACACCCTTTTATACTTCCTGGGCCCGTGACAGTCACTAGCTGACCCGGAATCGTGCACATGGGCTCGTCTGCACCCAGTTACCTGAAAGCAGGGTCCCATCGGTCCCTCCAAGGACAGTGGCCAGGTCACAGGGCTCACTGCTGGGTGAGAAGCGTGGGTGTGCTCTCCTTCAGTGTCCTGGTGACACTGGCCCACAGGAGCGGGCCCTCAGACCAAGGCTGCTGCCCAGGTACAGCTGCTGCCAGCAAGTTCCCACCTGGGCCAAAGCCCAGAGTTTCCTCATAGCTTAGGCGTCCCCCCCCAGCACATCCTGAGCCCCGGGGACACTGAGGACCCAGAGGCCTGGACTCTGGTCTTGGCTTCTTCACGGACTGAATTCACAGACCTGGGGAGATGCCAACTTCGCAGCCTCTCAGGATGCAGCGTTTGGCCCGACTCCAGCACGGCCCACTCCAGGGATACCACGCTGATGCTTCTTGTGTGCCCACCTGCAACACCCAGTGTGCACGTCCCCTCGGAGGCCAGACCAAGTCAGGGCTGCGATTTCCTCTGCACGCTGGCGCCAGGCATCACACCCAGACACCAGGGTCCTCTGAACAGACGGACACACAGGCTCTCACCAGCACGACAGATGCAGCCATGGCTCAGGACTCTGGCTCTGCAGAGGCACAGGAGCTGCCTCACTCTGTCACAGTGCCCAGGACAGGGCCTGGGGCAGCACTTGTTAGGGCACTGGGAGGCAAGTGTCCCTGTCTGAGCCTGGCTGCCATGGACACAGGCCCATAGGCAGTCGGGACCCAGAACCAACGGGAAAGTACGGGCAACATGGAGAGCCACACGTGGGCCTCCTCAGACTGGGACCTGGACAGTACCCAGGCCACGGGCATTGACTACGGGGTCAGAGAGAGCCATGAGCCTCTCTGCAGGGCTGGGGGCCACAGGGACACTGTGGGACAGAGGAGGGACAGAGGAGCAGCCCCGGCTCCTGTAGGCACAAGAGGAGAGCTGCTGAAAAGGAAGAGGACACAGGTGGCGGTGCGGACAGAGATGCCGGCAAGCAGCACCAGCACAGACCAAAATCCGGAAAGAGGGGTGGCCCTGGTGGAGCTGAGCTCACCTGCCCTAGGTGTGGGCTGGGGACACAGGGCCACGAGCTGGCCAAGGGGCTCCATCAGGGCTGACCACTGACAGCCACAGAACTGAACTGTCTTCCCAGGAACAGTGAAAACCCCTCTGAGGAGAAGACACAGGTCGCACTCCACAAATACAGACAGAAGCACAGTGCGCCATTCCCCTCACGGCCCACAGTGGCCGTTACGGGGCGTTTGGGGTGCTCTCACACTCCCCTCCCTTCTGTCTGGCAACATCTGTCCTGGCCACAAAGAAACTGCAGACCAGGCCTGGCACAGAAGGAGCGTCTGTTTGCCACTTTGGCCTTCTCCAGAGCTTAGCCACAGAACTAGCGGGAAAGTCTCCTTCCCTTGTTTTTAGTATGCTGTCTGGACAGCCATGGGGATCCAGGGCTACACGGAGGACGCTCTGGGGACGGACGTGAACCACACAGACTCCGCTATCCGATGGCACTGAGTGCCCCGCCCCAGGGGGTGAGTTAGCAGCTGGTTCTTGGACTGTGGTGAGCTTGGTGCAGAAGACAGGTGATGGGGTGGGCAGAGCAGGCACAGGAGATGCTTGGTCCACAGAGAGTGCGCACAGCTGACTTCCAACCAGTGGAATAGGTGGGTGCATCCATGCCCTTCTTCATTCATCTTCTAAGGCAAACCAATGATTTGTTTTTTCAGTGTGTAGACAGCTAAAAGATGCTAGCCCCCACTACTGAGTTTTGATCACTTCAAATATCATATAACTTACATTTTTACTGCCCCGTATGCAAACTCTTCTATCTGTCCATCCTCACATCCACCTACCCATCCACCCAACCACCCACCATCTAGACTTACTGACCGCCCACCCATCTGTCCATTCACTCGCCCACCCATCCACCCATGCATGAAGTCAGGGTTTCACTCAAGGTCAGGGAGAAGGTGGGACTACATTGAAAGACCTACTACAGCACTTGGCCCACTTGCCCCTCCTGAGAACTTGAGAGTACAAATTCTCAGGCTGTGTCCCACAGTCTCTCCCGAGTCAGAGCTGTGGGCATGGCTGCAATTGGTGACTTTCCGGTACCCCCCCCCCAACGCCCCGCAAGGTGATGCAGAGGCACAATCTAGTTTGAGGACCTCTGTCCTAAATTCACCAAAGCCTTAAGTCAAGTAGGTCTATGTCCCCCAAATGTTTCTCTCTCTTTTTTAATCCACTATTGCAAACCTAAAGAGAAAACCAAAACACCTAACAGTGCTGGAAAGGAGGCCTACCACAGGACGGGGGTTGCTATCAGAAGAATCTCCTGGCCTTGGTCCTAAACATCAGGTTCTAGAGCATGTATGGGCTCTGCATGCTCAAGGGTGAGGATGCAGATTCACAGACCACCTGGAAAGCACACATTATCCAACTCTGCATGCAGATCAGCCCGACACAGAAGGCTCTGGGAGATGGAAAGCAATGCTCAAATCCGAGGCTAGAACACGCAGCAGCATGTCCTGAGCACAGGCAGCTGAGACACCGTGTATTTGGGGCAGAGCCACACACAGGCCAGACGAAGTTCCTGGGAGCTGCCCAAGCCCTCGGCATGATGCTGCCTCCAGGAGCGCGCCCTTCCCCACCTGAGCAGCAACACCAGCGATCAGGTCGACATCCGGAGCCATCGGCTCACACTGGCTGCTGATCCTGACGTGACCCCTGAGCAGGAAGGACTCATGACCTTGAGTTAGAAGCCATTCTGCCACAGATGGGGAATTCTTCAGGAGGTGTGTGGATGGAATCCTGGGTTGGTGACTGGGCTGCACTGACCTGTATCCCTTCCCTCCGAGGGAGGACACAGCAAGCTCCTGGCTCTGTGCGTGGCGCCTGTCACCACAGCCTGGAGACATGGCTTTGCACCCCAGGAGTGCCCGCACAGCAGGGATAAAGGCTGGGTCCCTGCTGGGGAAGAGGCCAGTGCCGATGGGGAGCAAGCAGGCACCGACACGGGGGCCTTTCACCTGTCCAACAATGGGGCGTTCACAGTCGAGGGTGCCGTTCGGCAGATCCGAGAGCCGTGGAGGGGTCTGCAGCCGCCAGTGCCCAGGAGCATCCGAGGCCCGGACCTGGAAGGCTGCTTCCTTCCCGGGAGACAGTGGTGGCTATGGAGGCCGGGTGCACATGGCAGCTGGCCTGAGACAGGCATTTACAGCTCCAAATGCACATGTGTCTTTCGGAGCTCGTGAAGAAACCTCGACCCCTAAAAACCCAGGAATGACATCACTGTTGGAGTCGTTCCCACCCGAGATCCCCACACCAGTCACGCGCAGGGCAGGAAGAGCCGCAGAGCCCTCCCTCCCCTCCGCAGGTCCCAGGCCTCCAGGCACACAGCAGCCAAGGGCCAAGCAGAGCCGAGCCCCAGCTTTGGAACTGGAGCTGAGCCTCTGAGAAGGGGATGGATGGCAGAATGGCTGTTTTCTTTTGCTCCATACACAATGAGCTCAATAGTTTTACTCGAAAACCATCTTTACAAGCTGAATGTCTTCCACAAAGACAGACCGGCACTCAGCGGGCGGGGGCCACACCCAAGGCAACCAGCTCCTAACATGTTCACCTCCCAGGAAGGGGCCAGAGACCACTGGGCAAAGTCCACGTCACCCAACACACGGCGGCGCTGGACCGACATCCGCAGCTTACTTCCACTGCACATCTATTTCCTCTTCGTTTCAGGGAAAACTAGGTGATGCTGCATTCTCCTTTCGTTCTATAGCAGGGAGACGTGGGTGTGCCAGCCCGGTGGAAGCGGCAGCGAGACGCAAGCTGCCAGCTCAGCCTCTGCCAAAATCTCCTCACAGCTCATTTGAAGTAATCTCTCAATCAATACAGAAAACAAATGTCCAAGCACGCTATTCTTCCGTGTTTCACCGGCCCCCGCAGTATTCAGACATTTGCCTGAGGGTCACATTATATGACGGGAAAGGGGCCAGCAGATCAATCAGGGTTTTCCTCCTAGGAGTTCAGATGGCTTCCCCATCCCTTCCCTGGCTCTGAAGGCCCTGGACTAGGCCGGTCCTCAGCTCGGCACCTGCGCCATCCCTGTCGCTGCTCTCTAGCTGCCTCCACTCTGAGGCTGGCTGCGGGGGGGATTTCAGAGCCACCACAGGGCCGGCTCCACAGCGGAGCAGCGCCTGCCCCTTGAGAAAGCCTTGCCAGATATGCAATCACTGTAACCATCCCAGTGGCATGAAACAGCCGACAGTCCCGGAAACATGTCAGCCAGCAGAGCATGCCGACCCGTCTGTCCCTCCCTACCATCAGTGCTAGTGAGCAGTGCAGGCGGCTGTGTGGCCCTGACACGCATTTCCCTGCAATTCTGCGGATGATGTCAAGCTTACGGATCTACAATGGAAGGGAGCCTCCTCCTACCCGTGCGCCTGGAAACCGCATCCAGCCTCTGCACCATCTCCTCCAGAGCCATCTCCTCGTCCCAGAACCTCATCCTCCGGTGCCCGCTCCTCGCGGCTGCGCCCCGCGCCCTGGCGCCTCTGGCGGCGGTGGGCAGGGGGCGCGCGTGGGGAGGGGGCGGCCGGGATTGGCCGG